>WBND01000328.1:632441-650610 GCA_013398595.1 Tychaedon coryphoeus
GACTTTGTCCAGCAGAAAAGACAAACAAAAAACCCAAACCAAAATAAAACAAATCAAAATAAACAACAAAAAAAAATGCAAACCAAAAAGCTTTTCTAGATTTAATCTGAAATTATTTACATAGCAGATCTACTTTAATATATCTGTTTCATAACAATAAAAGAATATCAGGACTTGGATGCAACTGGTTTTCTGAGACAGCAAAGAACTGAAGAAGGCCTAAGAATTTATCAAGGCAGAACACATTCATGATGGAGTACAGAAGATTCAGCTTGATGCAAACAGGCAGAAAAGACAGCATTAGCATCTCTGTAATAAGAAGCAGCTGAGGATATGAAAGAATTTCTTTAGCCATGATTTGAAAAAATGTGTCATAAAGTCAGAAATCTTATAAAACTGTAAAATATGTGCTCTGTAAATGTTTAACCCAGCCATTTGATTGGTTATTTTCTGTACACCACAGGGAGTCTCAAAGAGGAGAACTTATTTGCTCTGAAACAAAATCAGACTGCTTATAACACTGAGAAAATAGGAGATTCACATTTTACATTTCTGTGTTCCATGCCCTTGTCTTTAGACTGTGTATATTTACAAAATATGTTATCATTTAGGATAGCCCAATGTTTTTTTAGACTATTTTATTTAGTTTCTCAGTTTTTAACTATTTATTTGGATTTTTTCACAGAATTTGCTGCTGTTCTTAATTTTCATAACAGTTTAAATAAAAGATTTTATTCATGTCCAATAAAAAATTAGAAGAAACATGGGCTTGTTCTTATCAAAACAATTGATTGCTAATTTCATAGAGAAAAGCTGCTATCCTTACACTGAAAATATTTAATCTGATGGGGAAACCATCAACCAATTTATTTGTGGGCAAAAGTGTCTTTGAGATATGATGGATAAACATCAAGACCTTTCTTTAGGACATTAAGCAAATTTAACTCATAAATATATGACTGCATAAAAGCCAATTCCTTTTCAGAGATGAAATTCTCTTAAGATTGTATCTCCTGAGCCTGTTTTGTCCTGTCATGTAAATCACCCCCACACTTTGTAGACAGAGGGTAATTAGTATGCAGCAGGATTGTGACAGTATCATGGCATACTTATTCTTTTCTTCCAGAATTATTCACTCAGACATTGCTGTGGTAGCAGATGAAATAACAAAAAGCCTAAATTCCAGCTATATTCAGACTTACATCCAACCTCAGCATAAAGGATAATTGACAGCGCAATGCAAAATTAAGGATAAACTTAATAAAAAAGCAAGAGATGCAAGTATGTTCCTGAGTGGTGGTGCATTTCCACATGATCTTATAGAGACATTATTCTCTCTGACTGGGTTCCAGAAATTGTCAATTTCCATCTTTCTTGGCCTGCTTTGATCCTTTGACATATTCTAGCTCCATAGCCAATGTAACTGACATTCTAAAGTGTCATTTAGTGGATGGAAGTATCACCTTATTGAATACATTTTAAAAACTGATATTTAACTTAATTAGTGTCTTAGAGAATAAATACTGTATAAGTACTGATTCACTGATATCCTTTAATCTTCATCATTTTTGGATTATTGGTTGGTGATTGACTTTTGCAGGGGGGGGAGGGGAAAATAAATTTATTTCTCTGGAAAAATCTAAAAAAAATAGAAATACAAGTGATTTTGAATTATACAGGTCACAAAAGGAATGCAGCTGCATTTCAAACACCTTTTTTTTCTAGCAATATTGCTGTGCACAATTTGAGAGAATATTATTTGCAGAGCCTGCAGCATTGACACTTTCCATAAGTGTGATGCTAGATAGATTTTTGCTTTTTAAGGTCACTGCTGCATTTCTGTTTTTACAAGATCTATGTGATTGAGTGAAAAGTTTTTAATTTGATTGAAAGTGGATGCAATAAAGTTTTTTTCAAGATCTTGCTTGCTTATATGTAATCTCATGCCTTTCATTCATGCATTCATTCGTGTGAGTGTATTATTTGCATCAACAAGATTTGCAACATCAAGATTTATTTATTTTCATTGCTCCGGCAATTGTATCATAAATTATCATTAAAGTCCAACTACTGTACAGGATAAAATCCTCTTTTAGTAAAACTATTTTTTATTTCATTAGCAGCCATAATTTCAGCAAGGGGAATAAGTAAAATTTACTTTACCTTGTATATCACAGAAACATAGAATCATAGAAAGTGATGAGGTTGAAATGGGCATTAAAGATAACCTACACTCAACCTGGCTTTGAACATTTCCAGGGATAGGGCATCCATAACTTCTCTGGGCACCCTGTTCCAGTGACTTATCACCCTCCCTAATATTTAATCTAAACCTACTCCCTTTCAGTTTGTACCCATTCCCCCTTGTCCTATCACTTACAATTCCTGATGAGTGAGGTCTTCACACAACCTTCTCCTCTCCAGGCTGAACAACCTTCTCTTCTCTCAACTGTGCTCATAGGGCCAGAGCTGCAGTCCTTCTATAAACCTCATGGCATCCTCTGGACTCCAACAGTTCTATGTCCTTCTTATGTTGGAGACACTAGAGCTGGGTGCAGCACTGCAGGTGGGCTCTCTCCAGGGCAGAGCAGAGGGGCAGAATCCCCTCCCTGCCCTGCTGCCCACGCTGCTCTGGATGCACCCCAGGACACTTTTGGCTTTCTGGGCCACCAGTGCCCATGACTGGGTCACATTGAGTTTTTAATCCACCATCATCCCCAGGTCCTTCTCCATAGGGCTGCTTTCAGTCACTTCCCCTCCCAGCCCACAGATGTGTCTGGGATTGCCATGATCCATGTGCTTGTGCTTCTCCCTGTTGAACATCATGAGGTTTGCACGAGCCCACCCCTCAAGCCTGTCCTGGTCCCTGAGGGTGGCATCCCTTCCCTGCAGGATGTTGGCTGCACCGCACAGGCTGTGATCAGTGAACTGAGGGTGCACTCAGTCCCAGTGTCCATGTCACCTACAAAGATGTTGAACAGTTTGGGCCGTGGTACTGACCCCTGAGGGACACCACCCGTCACTGCTCTCCCCGTGGACAGTGAGCCACTGGCCACAACTCTGAGCTGCCTTCCAGCCTTCGAGTTCTTTATCCACTGAGTCATCCATCCCTCAAACCCTTGTCTCTCCCATTTAGAGACAAGGATGTCATGTGGCACAGTGTCAAACTTGGCATAAGTCCAGGTAGAAAAACCAGTTGCTCTGCCCCCATCCACCACTGCAGTAGCCCTCTCACAGGCAGTCACCAAATTTGTCAGGGATGAGCTCCCCTTTGTAAAATCATGTTGGCTGTTACCAATCATCTCTTTGTTTTCCATGTGCCTTAGCATAGTTTCCAGGAGAATTTGCTCCATCATCTTGCCTGGCACAGAGGCGAAACTGACTGGTCCATAGTTGTCCAGGTTCTTTCATTTTCTCATTTTCTAAAATGGAGGTTACGTTTTACTTTTCCGAGTTATCAAGGACTTCACCTGCCTGTCATGTTTTTTCAAAAATGGTGTATGATGGCTTAGCAACTTAATATGCTGGCTAGCTCAGGATGCCCTGGGTCTTGTGGACACTCAGGTTCCTTAGATGGTCGTGAGCCTGATCTTCTCCTACAGTGGATGCAAGCTCTTCATTCTCCCAGTCCCCACGTTTGCCTTTCTCATCTTGGCCAGCATGGCTAGCGCACTTGCCATTGAGGACTGAGACTCAGAAGTCACTGAGAAACTCAGCCTACTCTTTTTCCAGGGTACTAAGTCTCCTATTTCCTTGCAGGGAGGCCCACATTATCCCTAGTCTTTCTTTTGCTTACAGCATATCTATAGAAGCATTTCCTGTTATCCTTGACATACATGGCTGGACTCAGTTCTATGTGAGTCCTGGTTTTCCTAACCTTGTAATTTTCTTTTGGTTTTGGCTTCACAATCAGGATTACTACTATGTTATTCACATCAGAACAATGAAACAATCCTTCCATATCTGTAAACTTATATTAAAATAAACTTTTACAGTTTATATAATTTCTTTAAACTAAAATTTATTTTCGATATCTGTTTAGGGAATGTTGATGCTCCTGGACAAAATTTCTATTTAAAAATTAGCTATATTTCAAACCCTGCAGGGAACTGAGAAAGAGACAGCATCAGGAAAGCAATGCAAGAGGATGTCTTGTATTTCATTTTTTGGGAACTAAAAGGATAAAACTGAGTTGTTTTCACATTGAGTGGTTGACACTAGTTTGAAAATAAAGAAGGCATACATTTCTGTTGAAAAAAAAAAAGACAGCGAACCTTAAAAAATGTATCTTTATTAGAACTTACAAGCTTCTTCCTTTCTCATGGCCAGTGACTATAGGATTTACCTAAGAAATGTAGTTTCAGCTCTCATTCTGTGTGAGGAAAAGTGAATTCACATTTCATTTTAGCCACATAAAACCTCAACACCATAGTGTAGAATATTCTGCACTGAGGCTTTTGAACTTAAGTCTACTTAAAGCCTTTTTGGTACATTTAATATCAGCTAGACAAGAGAAAGAAAATAAAATATTAACTTTTTACAACAATCATTCTGCATAAAAAGTTGGTCTTCAAAAATAAATTTGCCTAAAATTTTAATAGTTTAAATTATAATGCTTAAATATTAATTGGACAGGAGACTGAAGTATAGGTCCCCCTTGTCCAGGTAAATATCCAAATATGTAGACTCAAAAAACTATTTTTCTGTCTCTCAGTCAGGAAATACTTAAATCTATATTTTAAGGTACAGTATCATGAATTGTGGCTAAAATCCTCTTTAGAATATTTCATTTTCCTTTTATTCTCATTTCCTAATTAGTGGACTATACCATCTGAATTCATATTGTGATTCCAATTCTGTGCAGTTATAGACAGATTCTGAGCAGCAAAAGAGTGAAATAAATGTGCAAATTAGGCATTCAGTATTCTCTCTGGTTACTGTGAAACCTTTTTCAGTTTTGAGGTTATACAACATGTAAAGCCAAAGCCAGTACTGAGCTGGGCCTGTGTAATAGACTAGCCTGATGTCAGCATTTAAACCTCCTATATATTTTTTCAAAGATTTCAATATGCCAAAACATCACTGATTTTAGAAGTCCCATGTGACATCTGTGGTTCAGTGTAGATAAAGGAACAAAAAAAAATTGAATCCAAGGAAAGAAGAAGTAAAATATTATTTTCAGACAAATACTACCTCATATCTCTTCTTTCCATAATAGGCAGTTTTCTAATGTAAAAATTTTAATAATTACCAACAAAGGACTATTTTTCTTTCCATCTTCTCTTTTTTCCCAATAATAGTCTACTCATTTGCTAGATCTGCTACTCATGCTACTTAGTTCCGCAGGTAATTTAGAAGCTTTTTACTACATCTCTGTTCATTCTTTTTTCCTTTTCCTATGAGCATATCACCCTCCACCACAATTTATAAGGTGCAAAAAATATTTGCTAACTTCTACTGTGTATGTTCCATCACTGCTTTGATTCTGACTATTTAGTTTTATCTACTTTTTGTCCACTACCATACTGTAAATATATTTTCATGGGAAGCAGGGGGCTTTTTTTCTCTGCTATTGATTTCTGCACTACTGGTGTTATCTCTTCAGGTGGTTACAGGTACAGATAGCAGAAGGCAGTGACAATCTTCCAACTAGCCTGATGTGTAATCTTGCCCCTACTGATGGTTTTATCTCATCTACGTGGAGTCAAACCGTGCCACATAATTAGTTCATTTTGTACTTACCCCCCTGTGGCAGGATAAATAAACAATGTTCATTGCCAGCCTCTGTGCTTCAGAGTTCTTGGGATGGTTTTCTTGGAAAACTGGCAAACAAAAGATTGTATTTTATTTGTTTACTTTAAAACAATAAACAGCTTGATTTTTACTAGCTTGATTTGGAGGTAAATATTCTTTCATTGTTATTTTTCTTGTACTGATGAAACAACGCTGTGTCAACTAGTTTTTTAGTGTTCATTGACACCCATTCAAAGGAAAATTCTGACATCAGGTAGGCTAGAGGCACGCCAAGTGCTGTGTCATTTCCAGATAAGGTTTTTCAGAGGCATTGATGTGCTCCCCTGAGATGACATCTAAAGCCAACCAACAAGGACCCTCAATTGTTAAACTGAGAAGAGCAAACTGGCTTGATGAAGATAAGATTATAGTGTCTCTCATGTGAAACCCAAAACAGAAGAACCAAATTAAATGAAGTATAATCCCGCACAGAGGATTTTGAAGTTGATTTAATGTCATGCTATCATTTTCACTGTGTTTAATACTCTTATGAGCTTACTGAGTTGCACACACAGTGTCAATTCCATTCAAAGCAGCCTTTATCACGCTGCACCAGTTAATTTTTGTCTTCAGGGTACAGTAATTATGCTGACATACAGCAAAAAATTACTCACTACACACATCAGAAAATGCCACATTGCACAGATTTAAATTTTGTACTTTCTCTGGTATGATCTCAAGATACTCATTTGATGATGGTAGCTAAATGAGGAATTGTAACTGTATTTTCACATCCCAAGTAATGTAGCTTACAACTTTGTACTCTGCTATCTACCACTACTGAGGAAATTGGAAGATAATCCTTTTTTATTGAATGTAGTTTTTGCTGCATTTGAACAGATGCTACAGCTGTACAATTCAAGACAAGATATTTTCTTAATTTTTGCTGAAGAAAACAGGACCACTACTGAAAGTGTTGCCTGCATATGCTGGTAAGAACTTAAGCTCTTTTTCTTACTGCAGCAGAAAAAGAGGGTAAAGGTTAGAAAATAAAAATACTACTTTTAGAGCAGAATATCCTACAACTCTTTTTCATTTATATTTTTATTAAAATTGTTTACAGGAATAGGTGGTTTAAAGAATATATTGACTTCCCCCCCAAAAAAAGAAACTATAGAAATTATATTTTAATTGTTTAAAGATATTGCTTCTAAGGTGTGAAATTAAAAAAAATTATTCTATGTACTTTACACGAAAAATAATAATTTACTGTGCAATAAAAAATTGAAAAAGAAATTTTAACTTTTGGAAATGTCAAAAAATATGTGTTTTTCCTTGATATCATTGTTCTGTTATCTTTTCCTTTATGTTAGCTTATGTTTGCAAAATTTGAAACAAGTAAGGTCTGACTCACCATTTCTGCCCTAATCGAACTGACAGATATTTTATTGCCTTAGCAACATTGATAGTCAGAGAGTCTTTCTGTCTTAAATGTAATGTCCTGAACTTTTGATACCAAAGGTCTGTCAAGAAGGGAAGATCCTAAAATAACTGATTTTCTCTTATAATCCAAATCGTATTCAATCTTTATCTTATACAACCTAATTGAATCAGAAAGCAAAAATAAACAGATTTGTCAACAAATTAAGAGTCCTGGTAAGAAAAAGCAGCTTCTCTATCTCTGGGTTTGTCCTTTGTGTCCAACTGAACTGGTTTGCTTCATGTGAGGGCAGAAATAAACCTTGAATTTTCTCTAGGAATGAAGAAGTAGCATTTTGGCAATTTCAGGTGCTGATTCTGTTCCTTCTGTTTTCCAGCTGCATCACCTGGTTCCCTGACTACATGTAGCTTTAAACAAAAGCTGATGTGAGAAATGTGCAAAGAGGCAAGGTTTACCCATTTCTGCAAATCTAATTTCCACATATCCCCGTTTGACTGCTGGCATGTAACTCCAGTTTCAATCCTTAGCACAGTGGGCTTCTTAGGCAGGTAAGGCCAGAATGCAGTGCTGCCACAGTTGGGAGGGGCATATGATTCCTTCTAATTCTTTCATCAAAGTTTATCTCTGCTAAGTACAGCAATACAACCTTCTTTCCCCGTGGGTACTGTTAACAGGCTTGCTAATTAGTCATCAATAGCTGTCAAATTGTTAAACAAGCTGCAAACACCCAATGGTAAGAGTATTAAACTATGGAATTGCTGATGAGCCCCTAGCTTCAGTAACTTGTAATTTGAAATTTAGAACATGTTCTACTCCACTGAAGTCCTGTGGCAGAGTTGCTGTTCTCTGACTGTATAATCAGGTGATTAGTGGTGGAGAAGTCCTGACTGAAGCATTCTACAGTGAATATTCTGCTGTGCTAAAAGACAGAAAATGTTTGCATTTCAACACAAACCCAAGGTCATCAGTCACTCTGGTAACACAAATCACTCTATGGATGAAGTGAAGTGAATGACTTGACTTTAAAAACTGCTGGGGAAAGGAGGGAAGAAATGTTTTGTCCAATTTTTTTTTCCAAAGCCACTTTAGAAATGCAGCAGGAAACTTCTTGTTACTTATTGATGCTGAAAGAGAAGAACGAGCCTGCCAAATGGCAGACTGATGACATAAACTTCTGGCAATCTTTTGCCTCTTCTGAAAGCATGTTTCCAAGTAAAATACAAATCCTCACCTACCACTGCAGCAACCATTATGTGAATTCCAGTAGAGAGATAAAGCTGAACCTTTACAAGCTGGGAGCCTGAGCATTTCCTCAGACATCCTCGTGTATTAAAAGAAAACACATCACACTATACGGGCGCAGATTTATGATTAAATCTTGTGGTGAAATGCTTGGCAATGCCTGCAAGAATGATAGTGCATCATGCTAAGTTGTGCTACTGTTGAGTTTGAAAGCCGTTGATAGCACTTTCTTTCTGTTCAAACGGTGTAAAAAAAATCACAATGTCCAATAATCATCTAAGCTCTCATTCCTGGTGACATGATTTACTGCTGAGTTCTTCAGCTTTCCTGGCAAGGCCTAAGTCTTCCAGAGAGGACACACAATCCAGTTAAATGGTTTGCTATTTGAGTGAATTGGACAATAGAATTGCACACATCTGGGTCCTAATCTGAAAACCACTGAGGTCAGTGGGAACCATTCCAATGATTGTGGTAGGCTTTTTGTCAACTGCTTGATGAAATCTTGATTTGAAATGTATCTAGCTGCATTGCCGATTTTTAAATGGGTGGTTTTGAGGGAAGGGGAAATAATAATAGCTTTCCATGTTCTTATGGCTTAAGACTGGGCTAAAAATGTCTTCTCACACAGCCATTTTATAAAGATTTGATTTAAAAAAAAAGAAGACCTGCGATTATTTTTGGCGAAGTATTGTATGGCTGGACGATTTTATAGACTCCAGCTGGACAAAAAAAGTGCCTAAAAGACCCAGAAAAGAATAGCAGCATCTCTATACATATTTTCAGCATAATGTAGTTCATGACATTTAGGTTTTCTGTCTCTCAGACACTCTTAATAGCTGCAAAAAGAAATATCCTGTCTGCAGAGTGCACACATTAAAAAAAAAAACAAACAAACAACTGTTGTCTTTATAGCACATGAGCATCTACATGAGGTACCTTCAGAGTCATGTTTTCTACACAGGCAGCAACATCCTGCCACAATCAAGCAGCCAAGATGGGTTTACCCCTGCAGTGCCAATTGGTTTTCTTCCACTGCTGTAGGCACCCCTACATGGCATTAGCCACCATCCAGGAATCAATGCAGAGTTCAGGCTGCTTTTCTCACTCAGCAGTCTCTGGGGATAGTTGAATGGCTTCCATTTCCGCACGTTGCCTTGACTCACCATTCCCTTCAGACTTCACACAGCAGCTTTTCACATGGCAGGCTCCATCAGTAAATACAGCATAGCCTCTCTGACTTTGGGGCAGGCCATAATCTCTTTCAGGATTCCTAAAAAACTGGGTTTTCCTGTTTGGGCTCATTGTCTAATTAATGCTACCCCACTTAGGCTATGTAGGTAGTGTAATATGTTGAGGGGCAGTTTCCCATTTGATTTGCCTTTCTCCTTTCAATTTCTTTGTTGAAGGACCTGCTTCTTAATCTAGCCTCTCCTTTCCTAATGTTATTTCTTCCTCTTCCTCTTCCTCTTCCTCTTCCTCTTCCTCTTCCTCTTCCTCTTCCTCTTCCTCTTCTTCTTGTTGTAACTTGCCTGGTTAATTCTTTTGTTTTCACTACTGGGACAATGGCTGTAGTTGTTGTGCTTTGAGTGCCTGTCTCAGTCACAGAGCCCTCAAATGCAGTTCGTGTTCCTGCCTCAACTACAGTCCTCTGAGAGTACTGAACAGTGGCTCAGCAGAGACAGGCCAGGCCCCAGCACAGAGCCAGAAGCTGATGGTTTTTATGGGGATAAACAAGGCACCCTTCTATCAGTCAAAGCGGCAGTTTATTAGAGTTGTTTATCTGTTTAGGTATAAAGTCCCAGGCAAAGGGAAGTGATAACCACCCTACCAACCTGCTGCCCAAATCCTTCCATGCACGCTGCCATCCAGGAACTCAATGCCTCATGGCAGATTTCAATAGCTCCTCACCTAAAGACTGTTTTCTCTTACACCAAGATGATGACAAGAATCCATAGCGTACCAACAGTATTAGCTAATATTATCAATAGTATTAAACAACTTACATAAGGATGAGAGCACTGACCATGAGAATCTGCAATATAAAATCACTCACATCCACCTTGGGCAGGGAGAAGGAAGTGTATTAACTCGCATCATTTGTGTTAATATGTTCCCAAACTCAACAAAATAAACTGATAAGGAGTGTAGCTGATAAATGCCATGTACCACACAGGAGCTTGCTACTTGATAGATGATATTTATGGTTGTACTGGTTTTAAGGACAGTTATCTGCCAATAAAGGCAGAATCTTCTTTTTGAAATGGAGAATGTAAACCCCCTCCCTCCAAATTATTATAAATTTGAAATTAAGGGGCTCTCAGGCAAAGATATGGGAATTAGGAATAACAGTTCGTTACTGGGAAGATTAAAATAGAAATATTGTAATACAAAAAACAATCCCAACCCTGACAGACTCAGAATACAACCTGACACCCTGTCAGTCAGGGTGTTGGTAGCAGTCCCATTAAATGGTGGGTACAGCCCCCTGCAGTGGCAGATGTGGTTCAGCTGGAGCAGTGCTCCTATAGAAAGGTGCAGTTTTCCTCTAAAGGTCCAGGGATAATGTAGAAAAGGTCCAGCTTCTCCTCTGGAATCCAGTGGAAAGAAGGGTAACTTGCTGTTCAAAATCTCAGTTTTTATCTAGGCAGGAAAGGCTTGGTTCCTCCTCCTGGCTGGAGCATCTCTCAATGGGATGATGTAATTTTATCAGCCATGCACTGGGACTTAATGGCCCAGCAGCAGATGATATCTTCCTGGAGGGAGGATAGGTTGTGGAAAAGATAAAGATGATTGCCCCATCATATCTTAAAGATAGACCATTAGCAGATAATGGGTGCCACAGAGATAAGGAATCACTACCCCACCCGGTTTTAACAGATGGTGGCCACATCAACCCAACACAATGGTAAATGGTATTTACCATTTACTATAGAATTTATGTATATGTATGTGTATGTTTATGTTTGTGTTTATGTTTATGTTTATGTGTATATGGGTATGGGTATGGTTCATGTATGTATATATATATATATATATGTGTGTGTGTGTGTGTGTGTGTGTGTATGTATGTATGTGTGTATACAACTGCCTTTATCTCACCCCATCATGGGTGCCAAAAAGGACTGTAGTGGTTTGACCTTGGCACCTTGGCTGGGTGCCCAGTGCCCTCTAAGCCACACTCACTCTCCTTCCCAGTGGGACAGGGGAGAGAATAAGATGAAAACCAGCTTGTAGTTAAGTCATTTTACTAAAGCAGAAAAAAAGACAAGCAAAAGGTTGCATACACATAAACAAAGGGAAAAGTAAGTCTCTAGTTCTGATCAGCAAGCAATGTTCAGACACTTCCCCGGAGTTAGGGCTTCAGCACACTTAGTGATTGCTCCAAAAAGCAGGCACTGTAGAATAACAAATGCCCCCCCATTCCTACTCTCTCCCTTAGCTTTTATGTCTGAGCTGATGTAATATAGTATGGGACATCCCTTGGGTCAGTTTGGGTTAGCTGGCCCAGCTGCGTTCCTTCCCAGGGTTTTGTCAACTCCCAGTCCCCAGTTGGGGGGCAGAAGAATGTTAGAGGGAAAGCGCTGCTCAGCAGTACCTAAACATTGGTGTGTTACTCTTCCGGCTATAAATGTAAAGCACTACTCTGTGGAGGCTGCTAAGGAAAAATTAACAGTCAAATCCAATACAAGAAGTTATCCAGGAACACTGACACAAACTAGAAAGACATACAAGGATTATTGACCAAGTGATTTCTGGAACGCTACACATGAGCAAACAGGGAAAAAACAAGTGCATGTATGTGTTTACAACAGTGTATATCTGAAATGATTACAGAGAAAGTAGTATCTTAGTTTCAGGTTTTGCATATATCTGAATCAGCTACCTTTGATTTGTGTTGTAGAGCACCCCCTTCTTAAGCTGTCTCAATGAGTTTAATGCATTGTCAGAAAGCCTAATCATGCAGGAATGCCATGATCATTGCAATCTGAGTGAATAGTGTCAGCATTGATAAATGCACCATCTTCACATGGGCATGTTTAGAGATGGAAGCTTTAAATGAAAAGGGGAAGAGGAAATATTCCTAAAGAGTAATATCTTGGAACATGATAAGTAGTCATAAATCAAAATGGAGACATAGACACATTTCCCACAGACTGTTGAAAAGCTGGGGATAAACTTAGGGGTTTATATTCTAATACAGGAGGAAGATGTGTGATTTAAACCAGGTTTGATAAGTTGATGATTGGTTTGGGGTTTTTTTTTTCATTAGTGTTACCTATTTAAAATGCCATGATTCCAATCCTAGAATCTTCTTTATGACACTGTGATATTCTTCTGTGAAAATATATTGAATGGAAATATATCTCCATCTTCTTCTTTCCTAAAAGTGTCATTCCGAAGCACAAATTCATAAACCTTCTCTGTTTCACCTTCCTAACACTTCCCTGTCAATTAATTAGTCCCATTAGAGAACTATCACAGGTCAACTTGTTGCTTCTGTCTCAAAATAAAATACATGGCATCAGGATTCTTTTCTTTTCATGTCTGCCCTTTTCTATCATAGCTTAGTATTAGGTAATTAATGCATTTTTTGAGAGGAAGAAATACCTTTACTACCTGTATTTTTTAGAGGATATATTATTAGGATTCAATGGTACTAGTGCTGTTTAAAAGAAGAATATCTTTTCAAGGAATATTCCTTAAATACCATCAGGAGAAAAACTTGTTTTATTCCTGTGCAAGGTTTATATTCCTAGATGAGTTCCCTGTAAACCATAAACTCAACCAAATTTCTTGGCTGAGTAAGGTGAAAAGAAGGAACTGAGTGAATTTTTTTTATCAAGGAAAGCAAGGAATGTAATATCAAATCTGGCTAGCAAAGTGTTACCAAAATTATGAATGAGTTCAACAGGCAAATATTTCATTCACTTAAAGAACCACTACATTTTAGGCAGTTTTAAGTGATTTTTTGTTCAGAAGAATTAGAATGTAACCCTGTAGAGAAGATTAAACCAAAGCCAACAGAACAATCATGCACTTTTCAGTTCCATGCAAAGAGGTAAGTATGTCTTTCCCCTCTACACTGGAATGAATTTCATCCATTATCTTTGTTTCTTAACACAGTTGAAGATTCTTTATACAAAATGCAGTAAGTTAAAGAACTTGTGTATAAAAAGAATCTAACTGATATGATCCATGGATGAGATCTGAGTCTGTTAATATAAGTGAAGTATATTGACATATGCAAAATTTGAGTTTAACTACAAATGTGACATCAGCGTTTTATACTTGAACTCACACAAGAAAAGATACCTTTGTAAAGGATAGATTTCACAGATGTCCCAGTCTTGATCATGTTTTCCTTAAGCTTCTTCCTAGCAGTGACAATAAATAGTAGCCACTGTAATTTGTAAGAGAATAGAGAAAGAAAGGATACAACAATAAAGTATCTCAATACACTCAGTTAACAAAATCCAAAATTAAAATGGATTTTGAAGCATCAGCAAATGTCTGCCAAAAACTTGTGCCAGCCCACGTCTGCTTTATCTGCAATACTTACTGCAGACAGAAAACACATTTGACAGTGAATGTTGTCTTGTGGGACTTCATTCCAAAGCTGTTCTTTAAGCATTTAGATAAAATATGTCCCTCAGTGACTAGAACTTTCAAGAATGCCCATGACTGCGGTTCAGTGTATCATAATACCTGTTTGCTACTATCTTTGATTACACATGGGCATTCTACAAAACACTGAAATTGAAAAATGGGCACCAAAATAACCAACTTTTCAAAGAACCAGCATTCCTAATCTCTTTCACCCTGTAATTAAACTCATTTGTGTTGTTCTCATAATTACTGTTCCTATAGTCTCGTAAAAATTCATTTTACCTACTCATGCTTATGCCTTTTCAAAATCTAAAATTAATATATTTTAATATATATTATAATAAAATAACCATTTTTTGTGACGAAGCATTTATTAAATTGAATGAAGGGAAATGCTTTTCAAAAATCAAATAGCTCATAGCTCAATAGCTCATTTAGAACAACTTTGCTAAAAGACACGATATAAAACAGAGCTTTCCTGAGACTCAAAAAACCAAAAGGATATTGTCTGTGTGCTGACATTGGTGGGTGATGGGGAGGATTTCTCAGACTCATGGCAGTTGACAGGAGAACAGAAAATGATCCATTCATGCTACAGACCCCAGTCATCTTCTCCTCTTCCACTGTCCCCTGTACAGGTCAAAGGTGAGTTATTCTTGTTTACAACAGATCTTGAAAAATATTGCTCAAAGGTGTTTGTATATTGTAACTGGATATGGTGGAGCAGAAGTGCGCTAGTGGGATAGTCCTGACCTTAAGTTTTGTGTGTATGGGCCCTGCTATCAGGTTGTTCTCTGGGACTTTACATTGGGAGAAAACTCATGTATCTCATCTTGGCAATAAAAACTGTAACATGGGGTCTAAGACACCAAGAATTTCAAGTTTCAGAAGAGAGAAAAACACCTAATTTCTTTTCTCTTCCAGAAAGTTCTCTAAAGACTAGGATATCTTTAGGAGGATATCATGGAGGGAGACCCCTGATACTATTTTTTAGGTAAATGTAACTGATATTATATTTTCAGTACTAACCACTGTAGCTGGAATTCAAGGTCTATTAAGCTTCCTCTGCAAAGAAATCATTATTAGAGAATTAGCATACTCTACCAAAATGCAAATGTTTCTGCATAATAACCCCCCACTAACTCAGCCAAAAAGTTTAGCATGTCATGTTTCTAGGTACCATTCCTTTTAATTGAGTATATTGAGAATAAATATTTACTCAAAGGCAAGAACAAGCCCAAGTTTTCCTTAGACACTTCGATTCATAATTGGTAGTTGCCTTTACTGATTCTATAGAATGCTTTTGTGTTAAATAATATAACACTTTTCCTGACTATTCACTGCTTCTGAACTTCAATGAATCTTCTATGTATAAGAATCACTAATTACAGACACTTTTCAAGGGGTTTATTTCCTTTCTAGGAAAAGTTGACTTTTGCCTTAACAGAAAGAGAGTATCTCTTTCTTTCTTACTGAAGTTTCATAGTTTACAGAACAGCCAAATTACAAAGGAACTAACTTTATTACCTGCAAGGAAAAGTAGTGCTTGGGGCACGAAGGAAACAAAAGGGAGAAAAGGAAGAGTATAAATAGACTCACTGTTTTCGGGCTTTCTTTTGAAAATATTTTTTTTTCTTTGAAAAGAAGTCTGTCAATATGAAAAGCAAACACAACCAGTGGTTTCTACCACACAGAGATGAAATTATAGGACTGCTACAGGATAGCATTTTAAGCCGCTAAGCCTGATGGTGAAAGCAATTCTGAAAATTATGGTAGATCTTGCTAGACAGGGTAAATACATGAACTGGATGTTTTAGGAAAAAAAAAATTGTTTCTGGTTTTAAAAGTATACATACAGCTTCTAAAGCCACTCAGTCAAATTGAAGAAATGTAGCCAAATTATTCCCACTATTCCAAATACACTAAACTGCCATTCAAAAGGGAAAGGAATAATATCAGCCTTTTATGAATAGAAGAGAATGTAGACTTCTAACAGAAATTGGTGGTTTGACTATTTTCTCTTCAGTAAGAGAATAGAAAAACTACTTTTCCTCTGGGCTTGGAATAAGTTTACTGTCAGTGGCAAAAATTCAGTTGTGTGCATCTTGTTGCAACAGAAATTGAGTGTATTTTAATGAGTTTTTGTGAAGTTTTGTGGGTTGCAATCTACAGAAAAACACTGAATAATTAGTCAGACATCAAATACATTAGATGCAAAGAAAATATATATCTTTGGGTTTTAATCAAACTAAAACTTACTGTATAAGACTAGGGTTATGCATTTCAAGTCCTAGTGAAGACCATACAATCCAACAGGATCTTCTGTTAAACACATCAAATATGAAAAGATTTTAAACTTCTTTAAAGGAGAAAATTAGTCACTTGTCTTCTACATAAATGTCTCTCACTGGGATATTTGGGAAAATTATTATTCTTTCAGATTTGTTAGGATGTTCTTTTAACAGATACAGCACTTGTGAACTTTTTTGATATGCCTGTATATTCTTAAGATTAGATAAACAAACCAAAATTAAATTTTATTTTCCCAAAAATGTGATTTTTTTTTTATACTTTTAATTCCATATCTATCTCTAATTACATGCCATAATGTAAATACTGTAGGGATAAACTAGAGTACATGAACAAATATTTAGAAGAAATCATCCAAAAACCATTCTTTAACCTGGGTCAGCCAAACAATGGGGAAAAATTAACATGGAATGATGTTGGTTGTTTTTATGTGATTGAAAATCTTCAACTCCTGTCTAAATTTATAATATATAGGCTGAACCAGTATAATGGCTGACATTGTGACTACTTTTTTCAATCTATTTTTTTTACTGATTTCACACATTATGAAAATTAAAATAATTATTTAAATTTTAAACATGGAATTAATTTTTTCCTTCTATTATTATTTTTTATCTCTTGGACTATTTATTATCTCATTTTAATCTCAGCTTTTAGAATTTTCCACTCAATCAAATAAATTCAGGGGTGGAGATTGTGCCTAAAATTAATTGTAAATTCAATGACTAGGTGCATGTTCTGGTAAAAAAACTTTCACGAATAATATGTCTCAAATAAATTTTAGCAGAAAAATTAAAGCTACACATTTGAACTGAATCTAATGATTTGAACAAAATATTTAATCTCTACATAGTAATCACTTAAGATAAAAAACACAGAATAATTAAGTGGGAAAATATCTTTAAAATGATCAGTCCAAACATCAGCCTAGACCTCCACCATGTTCACTACTGAACCATGTCTTCAAATTCCATATTAACAGGTTTTTTGAACACTTCCAGGACTGGAAGTTGTTCAGAAAGCAAAAGAGTTGCTGAGCTTGTGGATATATAAAGATGCATTTGTATGATTCCGTAACAGAGAACAACACGGAGATTTTATTTCCTACAATTCTTTATCACAGATTATTAGAAATTTCTAAAAAAACTGTGTAAGTTTATGATTAATAAAGAGAATGCATCTAAGTTACTACAAAATTACTACCAGAAAAGAAAGTATATATATTTCAATAGTAGCAACAAGCATATATTTCATTATTATTTCATTATTCATCATATTTCATTATTTCATTATTATTATTAATTATATTTAATAATTTTATTATTATTATTATTATTATTATTATTATTATTATTATTATTATTATTATTATTATTATTAAGGTTACTACAAAAATAACCAACAAGAAACTATAAAATATACCTAATTACTTATATGCATACCTATATATTTATTGTTTAAAGTAGTATTTGTACAATGCTCAACAAACTGCTCTCAGCAGCAGGTAGACAATGATGAACAAATTACCACTTTGAAGAGGATCATGCCACAGAATCTGGAGTCACCCAGGGATCTCCAGTATGGTTACAGTCTGTCTAGCAGACCTCTTTAAAGGGAGGCTGTATTTTGGGAAGAAACATGTAATTTTTATATAGCAGGGACTAGAATGCTACCACCTTGGGCAGGCCATAGATGTTATTTCCATATCCCTTCATGACAAGGTTAATTGCCAAATGGTTGAAGGCAAAGCCCTGCATTTGGGCTTTTTTTATTTTAGCAAAATTTTAGTGTGTCTTTCAGAGTATCTTTCTGGATGAAATGATTAACACGCAGGTA
>WBND01000328.1:659688-670379 GCA_013398595.1 Tychaedon coryphoeus
ATCAGGTTTATTGGTATTTCTCTTATCATGAAGGCAACCGAAACTAAGAAAAAAAATTTCATTTGTATGAAATTGAAAGCTGAAAACAACCTGAAAATTTAGTTTAATGAGATTTTTGCTGACAGCCTAGTGACAGACAACTATTAGTGTTTTACACTTTCATTGTAAATTCAAAATAGTTTACTCCAGTGGTCTGTATATCATATATGAAAAAGAATTAGATTATAATTTGTCTTGTCATTTTGATTTTCCTGCATATGGTGACTTTGAGGCATGGGAAACCTGAAATAGAACTGGTTTTTCCTGGGTGACTTCTGCTGTGTATCAAGTTTGATCGAGCAATAAAAAAGTGAAGCACACTTATTAGCCACTAACCATTGTGGTTCCTAAAAATATGCAACAAATCATAGAATTTTGAGGGGCATATTTCTCTGTATATCCCTGTTTGCAAAATTTATAATCTTTTTAAAAGATTATTCTTTTGAGCATACTAAAGAATCCTTGGAACCTGAGCTCCCTGTGAATGTCTATGAAATCCATACTACATAATCAAAAAGAACTTCTTCTGAAGGAATTTTCAAATGAAAAGAAATTTAGCTGTAATGATACATTTTTTTCTAACATCTGCTTTAAACCATCTCTGCAAAATTTGTCCTGTATTTAATCTAAAACAAATGGCAAAGCTTCATTTTAAACAAATGAAGAAAATTTGTTCTGACCTAATTTTCAGTTTGCAGCCATATTTTAGTTTTTGAAGAGTTACCATGATCTTAAGTTCCATCCTAAGACAATAAAAGTCAAGCAAAATTGGATAGAAACATGAATACTGAGATAAAGTGAGGTTAATTTTGACTCATGAGGGATTTTAACTGCATTCTTGATTATTTCTTCATTTACAAGTTTCTGCTCATAACAAGGTCAATGTTTCATACCACAGAATTTTAATTTTTTTTAAATATTTGGTTGCTGTTATAAGTAAAGCTACATTATTCTTTGAACAGACTTTTGCTTTAGCTGGGTCATTCCACTTAAAGTGAACATGTGTTAATATTCAGTGGGGGGTATTCTTGTGACACCAAAGAAACCTGCATGACACTCATCCAACTACAGACTTTACTCATTTTTTTCACTAGCCCTTTTTTCTCTTTCTTTTTTTTGCTACACTTATTCACAGTTGACCCAGTATTTTTGATGCTGTATGAGAGTCAGTATCCTAGACATCCCAGGGATTTGAATGACTGGTATATGCCTGCATGGGAGATGAGAAGCAGAGGTATATTGTTGAACCTTTAAAGGAAGGTTGACATTTTCCTGGCCTTGAGCAGCTCTCTTCAATATTGAAGCTTTTGCAGCTTTCAATGCTTTGATTTATAAGCACAAGTGTAACACAACTTGGCCATTATGGAATCATAAAAGTCCTTTATATCTTCCCATTCCATTTTTGCTTAAAAAAAAAGTTAACTCCTTTCCTATTCTGCCTCCATTTTTTTGGATATTTTTCTATTTTTGAGACAGAAGATTATTTATGAAACATTTTATTTTTGTTAAAACGAAGACTTTTAAATTTTAATTTTCATTTCAAAAAGTTCTGAGATCAGAAATTAAAACACAAATTTAATGTCTACGTAGTTAAAATCATAGCAACTTTGATAAGAAGATAGGGAAAAATTTTGAAAATAACAAACCACCTTTTTGCAGGATTCACATCTCATGGTATATTAAACCACCTAAGAACACAAAAACAAATAATTAAGCTTACTTAAGCTTATTGCTTTAGTGTAACTCTTTCTGCTTCATGTAGTCTATAGAACTCCTTTTAATGTAACCATCCACTCTCACTAACAGTGAGAAATATTTTGCTGTGCTGCAGCATTAACAAAATGTTTTCGGAATTTTTTGAAGGAGTAAGCATTGATTATAGTTGCTATTGGTTGTAATTTCTTTCTACAACCTCGTAAAGTTTATCCCACCTGTAATCTCCCTGCAATCCACAGTAAAATTTCTATCAACCACTCTGGGCAGAACAAGGCTACTTTTAGCAGTACATCCCTATGGTTGTGTGAACACTTAACAGCAATTTCATAATAATATTAATTACATTACCTGCATCTGTGCCTCTGTCCACAGTGAAAAACAAGCTGGTTTTGTCCCATAAATTTAGTTCATAATTGAGCTCATGTTAATACTGACCTTCAGTGGGATTTACTGTTTTTGGATCAGCCTTACATTAACATTGAAACTGTGCTCACCACCAGCCAGCTTCTAGAGGTCAATGCAAACCCTAACTAGAAACAGATTTAATTCTTTCACTATTATTATTATTATTATTATTATTATTATTATTATTATTATTATTATTATTACTATTATTATTATTGTGTTTTGTGAACAGAAATTGACAAAAACAACCGTTCTAGCTGAAGCTCATCTTACTTGCCTTTGTAGATTTTACAGATACTCCTTCCTAATCACTTCTTCTATTACTCTTGCAAAGTTTTGTAAGACAAAAAGATTTGAAAACTGACTTTCCATCATAACATGTCATTTCTCATATTCTAGTAAATATTCTAGCTAGACAGTAAAAATTCAGGTGAAGGCAGATAAGAGCAAGTGAACTGAGACATGTCTCAGAGCTACATTACTAATTTTTGAAAGAGTCAAGAAGAGACTTCAGATTCAACAGTGCACCACAAAACAACAAGAAAAATGTATATATTCAGAATCACCTCTCTTGACACAGAAAGAATGAAATTTTAAAAGCCAGAAGAATAATGAAATCAAAAAGAAGCCATATGACTCATAAGCTGAGTTCTTAGGCACTGTCCTGGGTCGTAAGTTTTAACACTTCACAGCCACACTTTGAAACTCTGGAAAGAATTCAGTTATGTGTGAGAACATCTAGTGCCATTTGAGGCATCCTATGGAAATAAATTTTTTTTTCAGGTGTTGCTCTGAAAGGTTGTGAAACTGTCAGATTTCACAGAGAGCACACTGACGTACAGTTTTCACCTAAGTATTTTAAATTGCACTTCTATTTATGACAATAAAAGCCCTACATGGGGTTTAAATGCATTAGACCAAATGAGAAATCCAAACAGGAATTAGTTACTCAGATTTAGTTATCTCAAATTTGTTTTCTGTTTGTTTGTTTCTTTGCAGGTTTTTAGTAGGTTAAAAAATTCAAAAACAAAACAAAAAACCCCACTATGCCTATTTGTCAGCACGTAAATTTCTTAGTAGAACTTGCAATATTAATTAGTTGATGAAGAAAATCTAAAGTACATAATAGAGCACTTTTCTTCATATTTCCTTCAATAGTCTGCCTATTCATACCAACAAGCCATGCATACTGTAAGGTAGACTCTCAGGAAATCCAACAAAGCAATTAATGAGTTTGAGTAGTGTAGGAGTTAAGCCCATTTCAAAGAAGTCAAAGGAAAGACTGTAGCGAGACAAATTTATTTATGCCATATAAAAAAATTATATACTGCTTAATTTCTCCTAGTCTACAGGGTCTCCTAATATCATAAGGTTGACATTGGCCCAAAAAAAGATGGCAGTCAGAACCATTCAAAAATCAAAAATGAAGGCTATGACACGAAATAATAGCATACAATTCATTGTATTTCAATTGAAATAATGAAAGAAAATTCTTAAGACCTTACCCAAACCCAGAAATCTCCATTTGTATTTATGCAGATTAATTTCTATAGGCAATATAAATTTCTTTGAGTATAATATTTGAATTTTCCCATTTTCTTTTCCTTTCAATTCTCAATTCTATCTTATTTCTAAGCTCTTTTTCAGTCAGATTTACTGCCTTTTAATGACAGTCAACTTTTTGTTGTTCCCAAATGAGTTAACAAGCTCTTTCTCTTTTTCATTTTGCTTCTGACTCCTTTGGGCAAAACCAGTCCCTCTCTACCACAGTAGAATGTCAAGAGATTTTATTAATACATTAAATAATTTGGATTGAGATTTCTAGTTATAAAATGTTGTAATAATAACAGTTTAATTCATACACTGCTTTAACAAAACGAGACTTCGTAAAAACCAAAATCGTGAACACAGAAAGAGGGCCCATAACATCAACCATAGTATCTTTCTAGCCTATTATCTTCTCTAATTGTGATATGTTGGAAAAACGCCATAAAAGGACAAAACTGTGGTATCATTTCTCCAGAATATTGCCCCTCATGTTCTAGATACACCCTCCCATTTTGTATAACAGCCTGTGAATTATTTTCATAATAATTTGCCTCATTGAACTTCCCATAACCATATTAATTTTTAGCGTCTGAACTGTCAATTGGCAAGGAAGTAAACCTTTTCTAAATAACGTGCAAAGAAGCATGCCCTGCTGTTCACTCTGAACCTTCTATTCTCTAGTTATAGCTGATGTCCACATTTTATCATATTTGAACACACTATGAACATTCTTCATTTTCCATGCTATACACAAGTTTGCTGTACCCCTACTTCTCTGTTTCTATCTTTTCTAGCATGTAAAATACTAATCTCACTGCTAGCTTTCTTAGTCAGAGGAGGCTCCCAGGGAGACCTTATTGTGGCCTTTCAACTACTTAAAGGGGGCTGCAAAAGAGGTGAGTGGAAATTTCTACAAAGGCATGTAGTGATAGTGATGCCTAAAGAGACTACCTAGAACAGAGGCTAGACGGTGTTGAAGGAATAAAGTCGGTATTTATTAAAAGGCCTTTAAAGGATACACCTTGGGCAGTACAAGAGCCTGGCTGAGGCTACACCCAAGATAGTCACACGTTTTTCACCCTTTTCTGAGTTTTGGTCCATTTGCATATTGGGGTTAATTGTCCAATTACAGCTTCAGGTTATGAAGTCCCATCCTCCCACATTGCTCTCCTCAATCTGCTGTTTTTTCCGCTTTTTGGGCCTGAAGCTGCAATGGTATCCTTGGTTATTGGCTGGAAGCTGATTGTTTTGTCTAACTAAACTGTGAAGAGAACTTGCTAACACCTTATATGAAGTTCAGAGTTACATACTAATGCAGTACAGAATCTGGAAAATAAGAAGGCTAAAACTTAAGGCATCAACAGAACAAGTGACAGTGACTTCAAATTGAAAGAGCGTAGATTTAGATTAGAGATCAGGAAGAAATTCTTTCACATAAGAGTGGTGAGGCACTGGAACTATTTGCCCAGAGAAGCTGTGGATGGCCCATCCCTGTAAGCATTCAAGGCTGTGTTAGATGGGGCTTTCAGCAGCTTGGTCTAGTGGAAGGTGTCCCTGCTCATGTTTGGGAGGGGTAGCAACAGGGTGACCTTTAACATCCCTTCCAACACAAACCATTTCCTGATTATAGGACAATAGGATTATTTAATCACATGTGTTCTATGTAAAGCAGTGCTGGTTGGTGCCAAGGGCCTCTGTACAAGAATTCATACAGCAAGAAAGATGCAAACTAGTCCAAAGATTTAGGTAATAAAATTCTTTCACTAGAGCAACAATTTTACACGTAAACTGTAATTTCCTTAATGTACAGGCAGCAATGAGGTGGAAAACCGATAACAGAAACAAATTCAAAGAAAATAATCCTGAATCTAATTTATCATAAAGTGATTGAAGTCTTAACAGGATTCAGAGTTTTCACAATTAGTCACTTCATCACCAGATTACAGAATACTTAATGGGAAATGTATTTGTAAAAATAAAAAACATTAAAATTAAAATGTTTGGACAAATATAATTTAGATCTGAAATCATATTATTTAAAGGTAATCTAGTCATTTAGGTGATTCTGATATGTAATTCTTTAAACCCCATGTTTGATCAAGATAATACAATTTTGACTGATATATTATTATTGTTATTATCACATGTAATACTCTTGGCTTGAAGACTGGTTTTGTAGAAAAGATTTTTATATAAGCATATGCAAATAAAAGTCCCTTGTATGAAACAGATGATCATAAAGACGGGGCTGAGTTTGAATATGTTATCCTTTCAGACACAGAGATAGTATTCCAGTGTTCATGGTCTGTTTCTGCAGCTACTCTTCTTGGGCCGCTCCTTTGCTGTACCACTTGCTTACTCTTCTGCGTAAGAAACTACACCTCTCCTTCAGTCTTCCTCTCGTCTGCTTCTAATGCTTTTTTAAAATATATTTGATACCATTGTTTTACTGTATTGTAACCACCATCTCCTTCCCATGGCTTCTGTGAGCTACATTTGCCTTATTGTTGGCAGAAATAATAAAGAATTCCTGTCATTCGAGATGTTGTCTTAAAAATGTTTATAGTGCAAGATCATGTCCCTCGAGTTTTCCTTTTCTTGTTGGTTACATGTAACTCCCTTCATGTACATTGATATTTCATATTTCCAGAAATTGTTTTGTTTTTATTTTTTCTCTTAAAATTAAAGAAACAGACAAAAAAACCCTTCTGTTTGCAATGTCAATGCTCCCTCTCCATGTGGCAAAGTATACTAACATGATTCCTCCCTAGATAATACTCCTGATTAAATGGCTGTGAACATCAACTTATTTAACTAGTATACCAAACAGTTTCTGTGTTAAAACTGCATTTTATCCTACTTGTGTGAATTTATTCTCCAATCGAGGAAGACATGCTAGACACCAGCTCCTGAAATACTATATATGTTTCTATATATGTTTAAATCAATATGAAAAAGACTTGATGCAGTTTGCATTTTGAAGGACCTACATATATTCTAAAAAAGAAAAACAAAACAAAAAAAACCACTTTTAGCTATAACAAGAAAAAAACTATCTTAGGACACATCTACAACTAAATTAGACCAGCTTTCAACATCTGAACCTCATAAATTATGAGGCTGTTTGACTCTTCTTCTTCTTTTGGCAAGACTAAGAAATGATAGGCTAATGGGCTTTGGAGTGGACGTGGTTTTTTGCCCTTCACACTGAAAAGACCCAAACACAGAAAAAACCTAAACATCTGCTCCCCCCATCGCCTCCCTCAAACAAAATAGTAGGTAGGTTAAATCCATTATTTTGCACAAACCTGCATACAAGAACTCTTTATGGCTCACAAGGACACACTTATGGAGTTGTACAGATAAGTTTTGGTTTTGTTTTTCTTCTCAAAAGTACCAGTTTTAAAGTAAGAGCAAAAACTTAATAGTAAAGAGAGCAATGCTATCAGTTCCTGCAGGAGAAGAAATGCCTGTGTGGTATATTTTTACCCTCAATGTCAAGTAGTAAGAATGGAATGATATGAGAGAAAACTTATGACAGAAGCCTTCTGTATTCTGTTCTCTTTTCCACTGGAATCACTGGCGTACAACTTTTGCCTGTTCACAAAACTTTAAGGAATACACATTTCCTGTCTGACACATAACATTTTTCTGCTCAGTTCCACAGGAAAGGGTGAGATTTTCTGCAGGAAAGCAAATAAAATTTTTAAATCCATCCAGCATGACAAGATATTAAACTTTGGCCAGTTTTTTCCAAAGGGAATTAATCAAGTTTATTTCCCTTCTCCCTCTTTAAGATTCAGAATTGCTTCCTGAAGCTTAAAACCACCTAACAATAAAGATCCAGATTCCAGAAAGAACACCAGAAAGGAGGCAGAAGTAGGGAGACTTTATAAAATCTGTGTTTGAGATACTATTGCCAGTAAGTTGACATCTTTGATTGTCAGAAAAAATATTTTCTTGACAGAAGAGGATAGCCACAGTGAGTGTCATGCAGAAAAATCAGAGTTAATGGTCCACCATGAAAATTTTGTTTCAAAGTAGATTTAATACTGGCAGCTCAAGTGCAGGCAGGAACTTGCATGCAAGATGTCTTAAAATACCCCCAAACCAAACCAAACTTAGCCTTTCAGTTATGTATGAAAAATAAAAACTACCAGAATTCACGTTTTCTTGCACAAATGGCCAAGTGGGTGAAAGCCAAATAAATTGGATTAAGTTTGGAAATGTTGAGGATGTAAGCAGGAAACACAAAGAATTTGAAGCTGCATTTACCCAAGAGGCAACTACAGAGATAGCAAATTTTGCAGTCAGAAGGTTTAATTCCTGGCAAAATTCTAAAATAAAATTCAATTGTCAGAGTTTCTTTAGCAGCTACAGGTTCACTGTCTTATGTGTGACGTGTATCCCTAACACTGCTAAATCAAAAAAAGCATGATGAGTAGGCATGACTAAAAGCAGAGCTGAATAAGGATTAACTGGAAATTTAATGGGGTTAAGGTAGATGTCGGTTGCTAAAGCAAAATTATATTGCCCACTATTGCCCACTATCTTGCCTACTATCTACCATGAAAACTCAGCCTAAATATCCAAAAGTCCCTCCCAGTAGCATTTTTAAAAGGAAAATCTTCCCTTTGCTTGGCATTTGGACTGAGCACACAGAGTGTTTTACTTAAATTTTATTCCTGAACTTAAAACAGGACTCCAGTCTTCAAACACTAGCTGATGCAAAAGTCCTGTTGGTCTTTATAGTGGAAAAGGCCCAAAAGAATTGAAGAACATAAGCTAATTGTGTTTGAAGGCACGGCGAGCAATTAGAAACCTTGCTTTGTGGAAGGAAGATTTTACTCTGAATCTTTCTGTGCCACTAAATCCAAAAACCAAGCTTTGTGTTGGCACTTTATACTATGCTGATTTTCATTTAAACAAGCATGTGCATTGAAGCAGAATAAAGGCAGTAAAGAGCTGCTCAGTGGCATGAACATCTTTCCTAGCAAGTTCAGGCTCCTGCAACCTTACCGGCTCTCAAAACCTATTTTTTTATAACAAAGAAATCTCAAGTGAGTTTAAAGTGATGAATTTTTTAAGAGCTATGAATTTATTTAAATTGTGGTAAGCATTTTAAAAGCTATGAATTCATTTAAATTGTATGTGCATCTTTTATCTGGGCCAGCATCTTTCATTTCCAGTTTTCACTGTGGCTTGTATTTCCTGTACTTAAAAATGAGCTCTGTTCTGAAGTTTGCATAGTACATTATGTACTTGATGGATCAAGTTCACACTGAAGTCAATGAGTTTGACTCAAGGGAAAGTGCTAAGCATATTTCCAGCAAGAACTATGATGAAGATTGTTATGATGACATAGTTCCAATTCTCTGAGAGCTATTATAAAGATAACCTATATTTCAGACAACCTGAACTTTGAAAATACCAGTTCTTAAAAAATACATCCTCAGTAAATCAGTATCATAAGCGACCAACAAAAGCAGAAACCCACGGAGGTTTCAGTAGAAAACTGGAGCAAAAAAAGCAAAGTTTGAAGCAGATAGCAAAACTGCTGAAGAAGACAAAGGAAGCTCGGTTCCAACCACATAGGGGAGAATGTTAGTTCTGGTTGAACTTTTGATTACCTTGTACTTATTTAATCTTCACAGGTTCTGAAAGACAAGTGACTTCTTGCCCATAAACACAAGTTATAAATGAAAAATTGGAAGCCCACAAATTGAGGCTGTTCCGTGGTTTTTTCACTACAGAAGAAGAATTAGTCACAAGATTAGGTATCTTCATAACTGAATTCACAAAATGTCTCAGGCAGAGAAGGACCTTCAGGCAAAATTTATTAGAGATGTCCTCCCATTGAGTCACAAGAAGCTGAAGGGATTCCCTTGCTTTCTAAACCCCTTTTCAGAGAGGAATTTGGGTGCATCTGGATCCAGTCAGTCCCAGACCTCATCAACAGTTATGTGTAAGGAACTATACAAGTGTCACTGAATAAGTTGTAAAAGTTTGTCTAAAAGATTAAAGATAGAAAAGTCAGGTTAGATGGATATAAATAGATTGGATATAGATTAGGTAGATAGATAGACAGACAGACAGATAGATTATATATAGATAGATATAGATTATAGATATAGATATAGATATAGATATAGATATAGATAGATACAGATGATATAGATATAGATATAGATAGATGTAGATATAATTTATTATGATAATGCTTAGACAAAGAGATCTTAATCAGAATTACTACACAGTATAGGAGCTATAACAACTGTTACAGTATAGTGCATTGTAAAGCAAATCTGAAACAATTATATTAAATAAATTGTATTAAAACTAGCAAAAGTAATTACTAAGTAGATTGATGTTACTCACCCATACCAACATTCATGGACAGAGTCTTTCACTCAGCCTCAAGGGGTAACCCTAAGGGGCATCCCCACTCAAGGAGGTACTCTCCACACTCACACTCCAGGAGGAGTATGTTAGAAGATCCTGGTCTAAAAGTTTTGGACTGGTCTTGATAAAGTGATTGACTGTCAGTCATAAGTCTCTAGCTGCATCACCTCAGCAGCTTTAGATAAGTTATCTGTAGTATCACTTGTTTGTTTCTTTAGCCAGATATTTTACCCGATCTACCTTATCTTCATCTCACTATCAGGATGTTTAACTTTGGGATTAGGATAAAATCAAGTCAGAGAGATTGTACCATTACTCAACACTAAAAGCAGCATGATGTCCCCTTCTTCATTTACCACTGATATCTTCGCAAACAGGGCAGTGTTCAAGTTGTTTTACTTCATTCCAGGCAGAGTATCTTGCCACAGGAAATCTTGTGAGGAGCCAAACACATCATTGTCATATGCACTGTATTGACTAGGTGATGAAGGAGATGTTAAGAAGCTGTTAAATCCACTAAATCCCAGAAGAATAATTTTTTTTTTAATCTCTGTCACTTTCTGTTGCTCTGTTATTATCTT
>WBND01000328.1:671630-690226 GCA_013398595.1 Tychaedon coryphoeus
ATATGCCCCGCTCTCTTTTCTCTGTTCCTTATGCTTTTTACCAACTTTTTGCTTTATGTCCTTGAGTTTCTTAAAGTTTTATTTTCTTCATGAATGACAGTAAAGTGAGAAAAGAGGTCAGTTGTCCTTTGAAAAGTTTTCAATGAGAGCACAGGGGAGTTCTATTTTAAGGATTCTTTTTCAGGTATCTATAAACTCAGAAATCCTTTTTACTAAAGGTATAAAAAAAGATATTTTTTGTTGTTGTTGTTGTAATGTGCTAGGGATTTTTAATTTTTTTTCTGTTCACATATATTTTCAAAGCTTAGTTTGTGTGCCAGTCCCTTTGATATGGCACATCATGCATGGTACTACTAAATGTTCACCTGCAGGAGAAGCTCTAGAGTGAAGATGCTCTATCACATACCATAATCCTGCAAACATGTGAAATGTTAATTTAGGGATTTAATTGTAGTTTTCACTGAAAAATATTTAAACATGTAATAGTGATCATTGGGGTTGCATCTCTAAAGAAACAATCTGTCTTGCTAAAAGAAAGATTTATTATTGTCTGTTAATTTAACCAAATATTTTTATCCATTAGCTTCTGATGTTTTCTGAGGGTTTGATTCTGAGCTCTTTTGACAAGCTAGGCTTCTCAGAGACAAATTTGTTTCTTTGGCTAATTGTCTCTGCTTGACACAATTAGACAAGTAATTGGATGTAATTTCTTGAGTATTGCTGTTCTTAAAATAAATAAATAAATAAATAGCTAAGCAAAACACACCTCTGAACAAATTTGGAGCCTACCAAGAACCAGACTAAAATTTGAGGATGCTCTTGTCCTAATGAGTTCCAAAGGCATAGGAATGTGTTATCTAGAAGTGTGGTTATTTTGTTTCTAAATGTCTATATAGCAAATTCTGTAGCTCCTGAAGGAGCTGTTGTTTTCTCAGTTGTAGTCTTTGTATTTAGACTAAAGCTAAATGGGGCTGAATTTACCACTCCTGGGATGAAAGCTTCTTTTTATTTCTTGAATATATTCTCACATAAATAATTTAAAAGTATCTTTCAGATTGTGGCTTGTGTGAATCTAAGCATTCAGTAGGAGTCTAGTTATGCTCAAAGATATTGGAAGCCCTTTTTCAAAACGGTCCAAAACTGCCACCTTCTGGCAGTTTTCATTGCTTTTTACATGAGCCAAAAGCAGCTCTATGTATTTGGCTTGGCTGTAGCTTGGAACTCTGATTTTTTTCAGTGCAAGTAGTATAGAGAACAAAATACATAAAAATGAAGTATTCTTATTGCTTTTATTTTTAGAGAAGGAAAAAATAATATTACTATCAGTCTATCAGTTGACCACACAAGAGCTGACCCTTACTTGGCCTTCAGCTGGATACAGCCCAATATGACAGGCTCGGAATTAACTTTTATTTTACTGGATATACTCTTTCTGGCATCACACATATAGCTAGCACCCATATCTTGCAGTCTGCTTTTGCTGTGGTGCTTCTTCCATAATTTTCAACAATCTATTTTTCCTTGGTTATGCTGGGTTCTGTTCTTTTAGGGCTTTTTTTCAAGTATTAACTGACAGAATATACTGCATTTTCCCCACAGCAATACCAGAGCAGGTGAGTGAAGAGAAGAAAGTAGAGTACATGCTTTCAAAGATGTTCAGAATTGCCAGAATTTTTCTAATGGGTAGCCACAAGGATTTTTTTTTTTTTGGTCCTCTTCTCAGGACAGATAAAGTTGGACTCTCAGCAGCAGCAGAATTTCATGGCTTATTGATGGAATGACAACATGTTGAAAAAATATTAATTAATTATTGCCTTTTGTTTGAAGGGCAAGAAACAGCACCATCCTAATCTAATAAAGGAAGGTACCTCACAGCAAAGCAGATGTTCCCTTCCCATCCATAAATACATACTGAAGATGTTTGGGCAAGTCAGAGCTGTTTCTGTGCAAAGATTACATTACAGAGTAATGTATCTAACTAATTTCAGGGGTTTTTCTTTGTATTTGGAAAGACTGTCATTATTGTACTTCCATATTCCACATCTGCTAATATCTGGAGTTGCCTAAGAAACATAGTACTTAAAAGATAAGTGCAAGCTACATGATAAGTAGTTTTTACAATATGCAGTATTATGCTGCATCACACAGAGGTTCATTCTCAAGATGAAAGAGCAAATAAAGAGCCACATAATATATTACTCTTAGAGCTCATGCCCAGTATATTAGAAAAAATTCCAATGGAAAAAAACATCATTTCTTATATTTTTAAGAAACTGGAAGGTTTTTTAGAAAGCTTCAAAATTTTCTTTAGGGCTTACATCTTGTGCACAAGAAAATAAGAATTGTATTCAAGTATTCTTCTGTCTTCTCCATTTAGCAAAGTCTCCCATGTAGGCAGCTAGTTTCTTCATTCTTAGCAGCATAGCTGCTCTGTGAAAATAAACACAAAACAAAAAGCAAGCAACCAAAATAATAAGTAAATAAATAAATAAACAAACCCCAGCAAAAAAACCCCACAAGTCTTGAATTTTCTACTGAAATAACAGAATGCAATAACACATTTCTATCTCCTCAAAAAAATTAGATGTTTAAACAGAACATAAATATTTACAGAATGAAATATCTTATTTTCCTTATTTATAGATTTGTTTTGGTTTTGGTTTTGAGGTAAGGATCAATCTGAAATTCAAAATATTTTATTTAACTCAGCAAAAGATGGAGGAACTATTCTGTGATGACAAACCACAAAGATCTGCAATCAGTTGCTATTGTTTGAACTTTCTGTCAAGAAAAATGAATTAATAACCTACTGCTAACCACTGGTCATCCGTAAATATACATAGAAACAATCAATACAAAAACTTTAAAAATTCCTTGCAAATTTATGTTATCTCTGACAATGTCCCCAGTACAAAAAACACACTTTAGGGAAATTAATTTTAATAAATTGAATCTTTTGACTGTAAAATTGCACAGAAAATGAATATAAATTCTTTCAGTTACTGAGGGTTGGTAAATACTATGTCAAGTAAAATCTGTTGCACAGCATCTATAAAAATGTGAAGCAATACAACAGTAAATACACAAAAGTATATAATTCATACATCATTGTTCTTTCAGGTAATCAAGGCTAGTCTGCTTCCAGTCCTCCCATTTTTGTTTCAAATAACTTACCTTCACGTTCCAGTTTATGTATAAAGTTTCTGTTTATATGGCTTCTCAGTGTTTCTGTGCAAGCATGTTTAACTTCCTGCATGGTATATTAGTAGGTCAGGTGTTTTCTTCATCTTTAGAATACTGTAGTGTCACAAAAAAAAAAAAAAGTGAAGCAGTTCATCATAGCTAGGTCAGAAAAAACCATAACTTATATACCACCAATACTAGAATTAAATTAAGGACAACAAATTCTATTAAAAACTTAGTTAAATTGATTTCTCTAGGAAGAGCTTGGTAAGATGAGACACTACATCAAAATGAATTGGTTTGGATTAGGATCAGAATGATCACGCTGCAGCAAAGTTCAGAGCTGACTCAGATCACAGTTTGAAATTGGTTCTGTAGCTAATTCATGACGGAAGAAAATGAAGTAGCATAGTAGTTAAAAAACTGAGGGATAGGCAGTTATTCCATTATTGGATTATTTGAAGTTTTTGCCCAGCGAATCTAAGTCTAACATTTTGTAGATTTCTGATTTGTAGAGTTGGATTGCAGATTGTTGGATTGTAGGGTTGCAAAGTCATTAGGTAAGAGCTTGAGGAGGACAGAGAGCAGAGCTGGTCAGACAACTGTAGCTTAACATTCCATGGAGATGCATTGCCTAGCAAGGTCAGAATTTAAAGAATATAATTTGAATTCACCTATTTTTAGTAAGTTGACCTAAATTTTGTCAAAATCCAAGTCTTCATCAAGACTGAAAAGTAACATTTAAATTTCTATAGGCCTGATTTTTTCAGCATCCAACTGAAAATTATTTTGTATTTGTATTTGTAATTAATCATGAAATCACATTAAGACAAAACTGGATAAAATCAGGATAAAATGTTTTAACTAAGAGAAAACAACAAAAAAACCCCAAAAAGCCCTCCATGGAAACTCCATTTTCCTTCATTGAAACTCTCAATTTTCCATAGGAAGCATGAATATTTATTGGGTTTTATTCTTTTGAGAAATGATATAATTTTTAAAAGCCAGCTGTTTTGGCATTGCCCATCCCCAGAGTCTGGCAAAATACATACAGAGAAATTTTTCAGACCCCTATTTTTAGAATTTTAAGTAATCCTTTAAGATTTTCTTAAATGTATCTGCAAAGCACTATTGTTGTAATTTAACCCTTCTTTTAGAAAGGAAAAACACTTCAAATTAAATGCTAACCACCATTAGAGAAGTTATTTTTCACATCTCCTGCTGAAAATCATTCTTCCAGCTAAACCAGCCTCAGCCCCAGGTTTCCCACAGCAGAGTCTCCGGTGTCCAGATCCTTAAGATAACGTAATCATGATGCAATAACTAAATAATAAAATAACAGCTTCTGCTGGTGCCTCCAAGGAGGCATGCCAAACAAAGGAACCCCAGGGCTTTTATTCTCGCAGTCACAGAATCACAGAATTAACTAGATTGAAAAACACCTTTGATATAATCCAGTCCAACCTATAAACTAACACCACCTCATGGCACTGAGTGCCACATCCAGTCTTTTTTTGTACATCTCCAGGGACAGTGAGTCCATCACCTCCCTGGGCAGACCGTTCCAGTGCCCAATCACACTTTCAGAGAAGAATTTTTTCCTAAAATGTCCAACTTAAACATCCCCTGGTGCAGCTTAAGGCTGCGCTCTCTCATTCAGTCACTGGTTGTCAGGGTGAAGAGACCAACCCTCACCTGGCTACACCCTCCTTTCAGGCAGCTGCAGAGTGTGACAACATCACCCCAAGCCTCTTTTTTACAAGTTAAATATGCCCACTTCCCTCAGCTGATCTTCACAGGGCTTGTGTTCTAGACCCCTCACCAGCCTTGTTGTCCTTCTCTGGATGCATTTGAGCAGCTCAACATCCTTCCTAAATGGAGGGTCCAGAACTGGACACAGCACTCAAAGTGTGGCCTAACCAGTGCTGAGTAGAGAGGGACAATCCCTGCCCTGGCCCTGCTGGCCACCCTATTTCTGGTACAGGCCAGGATGCCATTGGCTCTCCTGGCCACCTGGGCACTGCTGGCTCATGTTCATCTGCTGCCAATCACTTCCCTCAGGTCCTTTTCTGCCTGGCCACTGTCCAGTCACTCTGCTCCAGCCTGTAGAGCTTCATGGGGTTGTTTGAAGTGCAGGACCCAGCACTTAGCCTTATTAAATCTCAAATCTTTGGATTCAACCCAATTATCCAGCCTTTTCCTCTGGAGAACCCTCCTACCCTCGAGTATATCAACACTCCCTCCTAGCTTGGTGACTTCTGCAAATTTGCCTGCTGCTGGACGCAATCCCCTCATCCAAATCACCAATGAAGATACTAAACAGTCCAAGCACAAGAAATGTTGTGGTCATCATCTCCTTCTGTTTCTGCATGTCCTGTTCCCTGGCCAGCCCCAGGTCCCCAGGCCCTGTGTTATGCCAAAGGTCAGCAGGTCATGGCCTTTCAACCTGCAGCGTGTTCTGCAGTGCACACATGGACCTACCTGCACCAAACATATTATTCATATTATTCAGCAGTGGGTATGAAAGGAACACTGACAATAATCTATTCAGATGAGCATTCCTTTAATTAGTGTGTGTGAAGAATTACTATATGTATGTGTGTATGTGTATATATATATATATAGATATATACACACATATATATATATATGTATTTATAACCACCTTCACATGTTCAACCCTCACTGAAATCCAGGACTAAAGGACAGAGCTGAGAGACTAGAAATATGAGGGACTCCAAAAGCACAACTGTAGGGACTAAGATACTTCTAAAATCCTCCTGCCACAGATATGAGCCTGAAGTGTGGGATCTGGGGGATGTAATCTAACTGGAGGATAATACTAAAAGAGGAAGTATGGCAGTGGCAAAGGACTTGACAAATGAGGATAGGTGAGCTGTGGCTCTTGCAAGGAAGGTGATGTCTTAGATCCACAGAAGACATCAGAGTGTCTGTCACTCAGTAACTTTTGCTAACTTTATACACCTGAGCCAGGCCCAGCATATTTTCTACCTGGGAATATACGCTATCAGAATGGGTTTTTTTATAACAGGACACTTCATTGCTTTTTTTCTATGGAAAGGAACCATAAGTTTATTCTTGTTAGAAAGTGATTTTTCAAAGATAACTGTTGCAAACCATTGCAGGTGACCTCATCCTAACCATAATAAATGATTCAGAGTCTTACTTTCAAGTAGCTGACAAAACCGTAGGATATTAACTTGTATACCGTCTGGATTTTTGTTGTAGCACTTTCTGACTTCTTTTTATTTTCTTTTTTTTTTCTTTTTAATGAGTCCTATGCAAGAAGTAAACCCTTCCAAGTAAAGGAAATAAAAGCAATTTTTTTAACCCCTGGCCTCTATTCCCCTCCTCAGCAGCTGAAGAGCAAGTTCAAACAGTAAACAAAGAGGTAATGAGGCACAACAAACATATCCTGAGATAGTGTTATTCTTATAACAGCATTACAAAGTGCCATCCCAATGCTACCAAAACAAAGATTTCAGGCTGGATGAGCATCTCATGTTAATCAGCCTAGCCTCAGTTACTTTAACAAGTTATTTAGGACTGTGTAAGTTGGGGTAGATTAGGCAAGCGCTGATCATTGGTCATTCTGCTTCATTTATGCTGTTGTGTCCTGTGAGACGTGCATGCCTGCTGCAGTTCTGAACCAGAAATTCATATGCAACAATAAACTCTTCCAGTGAAAACTTCATATACAGCATTTAGCTTCAGTGAGCACAATAAAAAGACTAAAAAATGTGTCAGCTCTGCTAAGGGCATCCTAGGCAGCTGGGTACAGCAGGTTGTTTTTGTTAAGGTGTGATAGTTGACATCTTGCCACCCAAGGAAGATTGCACATGGTGTATAAACTCTGAACAGTTATGAATTATCTCTCTTTTGACAAGCAGTCTAGGTGTAGAAGCTCAGAACAAGTGTACAGAAATAAAACACAGCCATCCACAGACTCCCAGGATGATCATAGAGTTGAATGTGATTTTATGCAAATATTTGCTGGTAGCTTCCTATTAAAAATAACATATTGTTGGATATCTAGTCTTTTAGAAGACAATACTCCAAAATATGACTTAACCAAAAATGAACTTCCTGCTCAGCAGCAAGTCAAACGCATTTACTTTGGCAAAAGTGAACCGTGAATGAATATTCCAAAAATTAACACTGATTCTGTCTTAAATTTTCAAGTCATTAGGGGCATTTCAAGGCAGCTTATTGAACTCATAAGTCCCTCCTACACAGACCAAACAGAATTGTGACATATGGAGAAGCAAGTGAAGGACAAAGAGAGTAAAAATATTTTCTTGGTAGGTTACATTACATTCTATGCTGTGCTGTGAGAATACTAAATGTGTTTGCTAAATAAGTAACAACTAAGAAGGGAAATAATTAAAGGAAATAATGATAACAATTCTGACATATACACATAATACTGTGCCTCAGACATTACACCAACTGCTGGGTTATATTCACTTTTAAATTGTTAGCACTGAAACCCAGCCATGCTTGGGACTCAAGGGAAAAAGTTTTTTCCAAACCCTTTTTCCTGACGCCAGCCAGGACAGTGTTAATTTTTCCAGTAGCCAGCAGGGACCATGGCTATGACCTGGAGGCTATTCAATACCACCCCACATCCCTTTCCAGGGATGGGGCAAGGGCTCCCTTTGGGGTCACACAGTTTGGCGGGTGGTCAGGCATCGCCAGGCTCCACGTGGTGAGCAAATGTGAATCGTTCACCTCCCTCGTACACCCTGCTATCACTTTTGCTCTTACTCTTCGTTTCCATATTTCCTTTTTGTTTTCAGTGAAATGTTCTTATCTCAAACCATGATCTTGACCTTTTTTGCTTCCAATTCTTCTCTCCAGACCACCACGGTGAGATTGAGCAGCACACTGGAGTGTTGTGATGGGTCACTACATTAAGGAATATCATTCCTAAACCACAATACTCTTACAAGAGTCAAAAAAGATCTATGCTATGACAGTGGTCCGATGCTGACAAAGGCAGCTTAGAGAAAGAAAGTGTGGAGACTTCAGCTTTGGAAATATTCAACATTCAGCTGGGCATGACCCTGAACAAGCTTCTGCAGCTGGCCTTGCCTGATGGGTGGCAGGTGGCACCTGGGGACACAGTTTATTGGTGTACATTGGTGGGTTGTTGGCTGGACTCATTGATTTCAGAGGTCCTTTCCAACCTTATTCTATGATTCTTTAACCATGCAACATCCAAAGGTGTGACCCAGGTTCAGCCATGCTGTCATTCTCGAGGGCGGCGGTATGTATGCATCACCAGATTTCCTAATCTGGTGGGTTGTCTTCTTACCAACATGCCTTCAACATGATGGATGCCAAAAGTTCATGTTACTATTCTGTATCTGACTTTTAGCTCTTCAGGGCTCTGTAGCAGAGAAAACAAACCAACATGGAAGTCATAATCAGCCCCTGTACACCTCTAACCTGTCATGTTTCTGAAAATAAAAGCATTGTAGGACTTTATAAAAAATATGCATTCCTGTATTCACTACAAGCAGAATTTCAATGGAAATTTGAAGCAGAATATTGCATAATTTGTTTTCTACATTATTTTATTATTTTTTTGCCATGCTTTTGAGTTATATTTATGGATTTTCACATCTGTGATAAATGTTTTATCTAAGTTAGACAGGGGATCAATAAAATAGGAAAATTATCACAGTGCAAAAATGCAGGACAGTCTCTCATCTTCTAGTATCTGTCTTGGGAGCCAATATTCCTCCTTCTTGCCAATCTATATTCCAGTGTGAGTAAATGGAATCTAGTCCGTCCCCACTGTGCTAAATTCTTTGGTATATACCCCCATAAAATTCTCTTTTGCCATTGTGTTTGTGTCCTGGAAGTAAAATGAGCTGTTCTGTGCATTAAGGCTAAAACATTCCCTACAGTATATAAAAATGCAGCCCACTGCAAAGTAGATATGTTGACCTATACTTCCTCCATTTTCTAATGTATATATTTCAACAAAATGTGATATGGAAATAAATCTAAAATAAAGGCCTTGGTAAAACTATGTAAAAGCACCAAATCTGGTGTTAATTTCCCATTTATTCTATGCCCTCTCCCATTCTCACACATATAATAGGAGTGTTCAAATACTAATTCAACAGTTAAATCCAGAGCAATTGTACACTTTTGCACAGTTGGATGGTCAAGTGGAAGGAAATAAATCAGCAAAATCAAGAAGTGCTGTAGTTCTTAATATATGTTGGGAAAAATCTGTTAGAGATACAGGGCTAAAGAAAGTGTAAGGTTAAGATGTGCAAGAAAAGGAGGAGCATTTTTCATCTGGAGACAGTAGCAGTTCTGAAGAAAGGTTTATCCACTTGTGAGGAGCATGACTGAAATCCATAGGCCTATGTTGTTGTGCCAAGTTTGCAGAAAATGAATAGACAACTTCAATTCTCAACGTTAACTATGTTTTAAACAGCACCTTCTGCCTCCTTTACTTTTTGGGTGTGCTCAGGGTTTTTTTTCTACTATTATTTTTCATTATAAGCTGAACTCAGTTAAAATTATCTTGTGTAAGGTCTAAATCTTATTAGGAAGGCAGAAAGTGTATGCAACACAGCAGCACACAGCCAAAAGAGGAAAAACTGTGACCTTGAGAAAAGAAGCGACAAGTCTAATAAAAAAATTTGGGCTAACAGAGATCTAAGAGGAAACAGGAGTCCATAGGGAGCAAGGAAAGTGAATGCAGAAAAAGCAGAGCCTCCCAGAAGCCCTCCCCAACACCAGCTGGAAGGAATTGGTCACAGGCAAAAATGGGTCATGAAACAAAGTCCTTTAATATTTTACAGCTGTGCACAATCACTACAAGGTACAGAAAGTACTGACTCTGAAAGAAGATACCTAGCTATGGTTTCTGTCTTTCCTTGTACAAGCAGAAGATATTGAAAATATTAAAATCCTTAGCAATGAAATAGTTGCATTTTTCCTACCATCTTTCTGAGGGCTTTATGGTAGTGCAAACCAGGAAAGAAATATTAGAGAAAGATTAGATGTAAAATTCCTGCTTGAAAAATGACCAAGGGGAAAAAATAAAATCAACCCAAAACCCCCAAAAAAACAAACAAAACAAAAAAACCCAAACCAAACAAACAAACAAAACAAAACAAAACAAACGAACAAAAAAACCTAGAAAAAACACACCCTCAGCTAAGAAATGCAGTGTAGGGAAAAGTCACATTGTGCAGAAGCACGGCACCTGAAGGAGCTAGAGGAAAAAACTTCCTGTATCTGATATTTCCAATTGAGTGCCTCTAAGATTTGACAGGCAGCCATTAACAGACAGAGAGCAAAAAAAAATTTAGGTGGAACTCAGGCTTTATTCATCAGTAGATCTCTAAATTTTGTCTTAGTTTTTATCTGTAATTAAAGTCTGACAGCTGCAATACAGTTATAATTGCTACTGCACAAGAAATGTTTGCTCTGCTCTGCTCTGCTCTGCTCTGCTCTGCACTGGGGTGGCCTCACCTTGAGTACTGTGTGCAGCTTTGGTCACTGCAACAAAAGAAACATATTAAATAATTAGAGAGAATCCAAAGAGGGCAATGAGGATAAAGGGCCTTGAGGGGAAGCTGTATGGGGAGCAGCTGAGGTCACTTGGTTTGTTCAGCCTGGAGGAGCAACTAGGGGAGACAGGGATCTGAGGGAGTGGCCTGAAGTTGTGTCAGGGGAGGTTTAGGCTGGATATTCAGAAAAGTTTCTTCCCCTAGAGTGTGGCTGAGCACTGGAACAGTTCCTCAGTGAACTGGTCACAGCACCAGCCTGACAGTTTAGGAAGTCTGGACGATGTTCAGGCACATGGTGTGACTCCTGGGGCTGTCCTGTGCAGGGCTAAGAGTTATACTAGAGGAAATTTCTGGGTCCCTTCCAACTCAGTATATTCTGTGATTCTGTGATAATTCTTTCCACTGATGCTCAATGCATTGTATCAGGGAACCGAGAGGCATAAAAATTAAGTGACTTGTGTGGTTTTGGGATTTGGGAGGTTTTTTAGAGACGTCAGTTTCATTATATGCTGCAGACTTCAGCCCCACAAATAATGATCTCAGCACAAACGGTAAGAGAGCAGGAATGAGTCTCCACCACAGAAATACTGTTTTAAAATGTTTAAATGTGCCCTACTGCTGTGACAATGAGCATGGAAGCACAGTAATATTCTCTCACATTCTCTGTAGGTATCTAAGGAAGATAATGTAATGCTAGCTTTCAAATGCATAAGACAAAAAATACTTAGATTACTATTACTTAAAGTCTTCAAATTACTTTATGCCCAGCTTAGCTGAAGTAGATTGTTTTTGAAGTACTGTGTTTTAGATATAGAATGGTATAATGATAACAAATGCAATAATAATTTTTCTTACTCTAGAAAGCAATAGCTATTGGGAGAGTACCCTAAGGCCTGAAGAACATTCATAATCATTTCATAGGATACAAAGTAACCCTAATTTTACAAAAGCTGTATAGAGATTGGAAAAAATACTCAGAAAAAAGGATACATGAAATCTATAGCCTTTATTATCCAAAGTCAGATCCTCAGATGACACCATTTTTTATTTTCAACACAGAACATGATTTTAACTCTGGAAATGTTATTCATACACAGAGCATCAGGCATTTGTCCCCAGATACAGTCAAGGGAACTGTTTGTTAGTTATATTGAAATGACGTGATACACAAACAGATGTGTAACAAAAAAGTCAAAGAAAGTTAATTTAGAAATAGTATCTTGGGAGATACTGAAGAGCCAGTGCAGATACATGCATTCACAACCACTGTTGCCAGTGGTAGGCATGGGTAAATGCCTCTTCAGCTCTCTCATTGGGCTCACATGTTTTGCTTCACATATTCTTTGAGAATGCATGAGGCTTATAAGTCTCTGTTGTGGTTTAACCCTGTCTCACAACTAAACACCACAGAAGCCTGCACTTATCCCACCTCTGGCTTCCACGATGGCATGGAGGAAGAACTGAAAGAGTGAAAGTGAAAAGTGAATTCATGGATTGAGATAACAACATCTTAATAATTAAAAATAAGTAAAAAATAAACTTTGAATTTGTAGAGGAAAGAGAAAGAATAAATAATAAAGAGACAGAAAAATAAAACCCTCATTAGAGAATTTGCTACAATCCATGAACCACCACAGAAATAAATTACTGTGTATTTTTCTCTTTCAGCAGTGCCTAGAGCCATTTGGATAGCTTTCACCTCTGCATACTGACTAGGTTCAACTTCTTCTGAAGTTTCTTCAGCATCTTGGGACACCCCATAAAGCAACTTCCCACTTTTGATGTTTTCTACAATATAACAGGATCCATCTTTAAACTTAACTGCTTTTCAGTTTCTGGTAATTTATTACACAGTATGGGTTCCTCAGTACAAGTTATCTCCTCTACCAATTCTCCAAAGTTTCAGTCCTCTGGAGAGTCCATGATCGCTTCCAGGGTTTCTGTGCAGTCAGATTTTCCCATTTGCGCAGTGCAACATTCCCTGTTGCATTGTCAGTGCAATCCACTTACTCCATGTAGCATCACACACATGATGTGTAGAACAGACCTTCCTATTTCTACAACCAGCCCAGCACAGGCAGCCAAGATAACAAAAGAAGCTGTGCTTTTACATCAACTTCTGAAGTTCTAATAGCTTCTAATATGCTGCTAATATTTCCTTTTCTTTTTGGAGTGCAAAGGACTTCACATCCATTATATCCTGGGCTCCAAAACCTTAGATTTTATCTTTGTCTCTTCAGGCACTTTCTGCCAGAAGATCCAGGTGAAGACATTATCCTGGCTCAGGTACAATGCATATTTTTCACATCTTGTCATTTCTGGACTGGCCCAAGTGCTATAGCACAAACTATCTCCCATTTAATTTGCTTAAAGTCTAGTTGCCTCTCAAAGTCCCACTCAAAATCATTCTCCTTCCAGGCCATTCAATAGAGAAGGCTCACAGAATAATTAGAAAAATAAGAATATGTAGAATATGACCAGAATATACATTCTTCAAAAACCCACAACACCTAAAAAAGCTTGTGTTTCTTTTTCATTAGTTAATGGTGACAAAGCTGTTATTTTATTGCTCACATACTTTGGGATATCATAAATATCATAATGTCCATCTTGCTATTTTATTCCTAAAAATTGAATCTCTTGTACATGTTCTTTGACCTCATTTTGCTTTATAGCAAAACCACCTTCTCACACACTTCTGCCGTGCTTCTCCCACATGGATGTCATCAATACACTGCTAGTGCTCAGGAGCTTCACCTTGCTCCACCATAGCCTGTATCAATCCATGGCAGACTGTAGGACTGTGCTTCCACCTGAGAGCCAGGCAGTTTCAGGTGTACTCCAGGATACTCCTCCACATGGAATCCAGCTGTCACCTGCACTGTGCTGCCAAAGGGATAGAGTTACCTACATCAATAGGCAGACTTTGGCAGTTACCTACAAATTTGGCAGCCTTTGGCTCAGCTCCTCACCTGAGCTCTAGCGTGTCTAGTTTTTCTGGTACAGCAGCACTCCATGGTAGTTACAATACTTCATTGTAAGTCTGCACCAGTTGGATTTTTGCAGTGGCCATATGGGATCAAAAAAAAAGATGGCTCTCCAGTCACCAGAATAGTTTATGGATGATAGCCAAGGGGTCTTAGCTGATGTGATAATGCCACCTGTGCAGTGTCAGGCTAGCAATTAGAATATGTTTCTTTGGACTACATCAAGCCCACAACAGAAGGATACTCTGTTGAGAGACCAAGCAACCTAGATGGCTGTTTAATCCATTCTCAAGGCAATTATACCATCCCAAAGCTCACCTTGGTTCCCTTAACTGTCTCCTGAGATAGTCTCTGTCAACAATATATAGAATCTCCAAACCAACCACAATAGAATGCTTTCCCCACTCATTCCCAGTTAGCCAAACCTCAGTCTCCAACATAGACCATTGTTGGGATCCTCCATCACTCTAGTAATGCAGATGGATTCTTCCATCTACTTCCATCCACTTCCATCTACTTCCATCCACTTCCATCTACTGTAACCTTATCCTGTTACAGCGCACTGTAGAGCAGTGTTCAATAGAGCTTGATACTCATGTTGGGCTGATATGTCAGGTGATGTCAGGACACTGTGGCAGATCCAGGTCTGTGTAAAATAGATGGGCTTTGACAGAGGCTTTTCTGGATGTTGCAAATCCTTTATGCTGCTGTTACAGTCAGAGTGAGGGGGCACAGTGTTTTATTCAGGTCAGTTCTGTGCTTTTCAGAGTCACAATGGACTTCAGGTTTGCAGGTGTGACAGCCCTACAAGCAAAGCCCTACAAGTCTTGCAGGGGTTTTGCAGTTCAGTTGCTCTGGTTTATGTCACGAAGGAGGAGGTTTCTGGCTCAGGTTTCCTGCCATCATGTCAGTTTGGGTGACAAGTTAACTGTCTAATCAGGCTTTTGTACACTGGAATGCCCTCTTTCACCTGAGTGTTGCAGCCTCTCTCTAGTGATGTGTAAGGTCTCGAGCTGTGTAGCTTCAGGCCCAGCAGACACAGCTGGGAGGAGACCTTTAACTTAAATGCCTGTCATTGAGCTCCCTTGTGAATCCCCTAAATTTTGTAGATCATGTTGTACTGTCTTTTATGCTGAAGGGAGGATTTTTTTTTTTGTATGTATTTTCTGAGGTATTTTCTGCTGGTCTGTGCAGCACTATGACAGAGCATCCTTTGTTAAGGGCGTTAGCTCTTCTGTTAGTTTTCTGGAGTTTGTTAAGGCCTGACCTATGGGGTGTAGGTGTCTGGAGTCCACTTCTTCTCCTCTTCCTCACTGCTTCTAATCTTGCTGCTGAAGTTTTAACATCCTCCCACCATTTCAATTCCTTTGTGATTGCAAATATATCAGATACAATCAAGGACAGTAACTGATGAAAGTTAGTTGTTTGAGCAAATTAGTTATGAATTGGTTGATGGATGGTTGTTGGTCGTTTTCTTCAGGAGATGTACTCTTTCATTTCAGATGCCCTGTACCATTTCAGTGCTGATGCTACTACAGCAATTTTTATTGTATTCTGAGCAATTTTTTTTAGGAGAAAGGATATATGGAATCAGAAAAAATCATCTAGAAGTAGTTTTAAAGCTCTTCTTCATTTATTTACAGAAGGATTTGAGATGTGATACTCAGTAGTGAAGTTTGTACAGAATTATTATAAGAATACCTATATATTTTTCTTTTCATTGGGTAATTGTTCATCTTTTTTTTTTTCCAAGATGTCTTACTTTCAAAGGTCCCCCAAACAGAAATTGTGAATTCAGGGAACACTAAAACCAAAGAAAAAAATCCTTGGTTAAAAGGAAGGAAAGCATATATATGGAAAAAATTTTGGTAGGTGCAAGAAAACTGTTGGATGGAAGAGAAAAGTATAAAAAATTCATAAAAGTAAAATCATGCAAAGTTTAAATCTTTCACTTGATACAAAATTTTGCATACCCTTTATTTTATTTTTTCTCCACTATCTGTTAGTGGTTGCTTTAGAAGAAGTTTCATTGAAAGCTTTAGAAGCAGAGTTTAATTGACAACAAGGTTTTTCTCTTTGGAATTATAACACATTCTTTGTGATGAGGAAAACATGGTTAGAATTTGTCACCTCTTAAATGCTAGCTCACTGTACGTGAAGGATATGCAATTCCTTTAACCTCTGTAAGGTGTATACTTATATGAAAATCCAGAAAACTCCATTTGACAAGAAATGGACATTAACAGTTTTCTTTAGAGTTTTTTTAATTAAAAATGAAAAACAAATATAAGTTATATCAAGCATTTGTATGTTTTGTGTTCTGGCTCACTTCAAACGATCATAACAAATCTGTATCAAGTATTAAATTTGTATTTTTTATACCCTTTATGTTGGGGAAATTTACTGGTACTTCTGCACAATTTAAATCTATTGATAACTATTTTAACTCTAGAAATAGTTGCAGCTCTCCAGTGATATATAATCAAAGGTGTATTATTTTCTTATTGGTGATGTGCTTCACTGAATATCATGACAGCGGAATCATTTCAATGAGAGTGTGTTCAACATACACTAGGATGATTCACATATTGAAATTTCAAATGCTTCCTATATAAAGTAAAGACTTAGATTAATTGCTACTTTTTCTTCTTGCCATTTTTTATTAATGCTACTTACTTAAAATCTCATACTTTTTAGAAATAGTCTGAATACTTATTTTAGATTAATTTGTTCTGAATTCATTAGTTCTATGCTTTTTGTAATAATTGTACTTTAAGAGTGCACAAGGTAGCCCTTATAAACTATCATAAACCATATTAAAATCCCTTCATAAAAAGAATAACAAGATTTAAGTTATGTAAGAGGGATATTGCAGACTCTACATCCTCAGTTCAGGAAAATATTTAGTTAAAAAATTAAAGAAGAACAAAATGTTAGAAGAACCTATGCTTTCAGATACAAGGAAAATATTTTGATATCTTGTAGATTGTGGTGACAGATGAATTCCATGTCTTAATTATCTCAAATCAAAATCTGAATCTGACAGTTGTTGTCTCAAGTCCCAATATTAACCAGAGTTGTCAATGTGATGACTACTTGTGAATTAGTCTGACTGAGATTTAAGTGTCAACACAGCATGATTAAAACCTTAAACAAAATTTTTGCTCTGGATGGTACAAATCACAATAAAAATAAAGACAGTAAGTCTGAACTTGTTTTGTGTAGGTATTGAAACTCTTAGCCCACATCCAGTGTAGTGGATTGTATGGTCCTGATATACTTATTTGAATAGCACTCTTCCTGCTACAAACACTTAATCTGAACATTAAGGCTCTTGGGTTAATAACAAGAACAGCAAAAGCAGCCCTTGCAGAAGCATGGTTTTCTTTCTGTGTGAACAGATCACAGAAGCTGGGTGAGACCTGAGGAAAGGCCTGAGTCAAAAATCTGTCTCTGACACCTGGTCAGGAACCAACATGCAGACCATTTCAGGAGCAAAAGCTAGCCAAGACAATTACAAGCTACCCAACACTACCCTTGCATTATTCTACTTATGTGGCTTACAGTGAAGGCACAGTTTAGATTTTATTTGGAAAGTACTGGTTTACTGCATATCTCAAACCATAAAATCCCTCCTAGGATAGAATATTTTTATATCCTTTTTATCAAATGAGCATGGCAGTTTTATTTAGTAAAATACAGAATGAACTTTAGAAATGAGCAATCTTTTTCTTAAAACCAGCAAGCTGCAAAATGTGATTCTGTTAGCTGAATGCTATATTTCAAAAGAAAAGTCCTGAGTATTATAAAAAAACATTATTCTAAACTGCCCAATAAAAAATCTGCAGTAAAAGAATTGATTCTTTTTTTTTTTCTGCAAGAGCTGTCTTCATTGAAAGCCAGAGAATCAAAGAAAATACTACAGTATGAAATTGAATGTAATTCAGTGTAACACTGAATACAACATATATTTATTTAATTACTGTGATGTAGATGGGCTTGTCGATTGTAAAATATATTCTGGTTTCACAGCAATAAGAAATCATAGAGATAATAAAAATTCTATGGAGCAAACTTCCATGGTACACAAAATTCTAACTCATTTTAAAATAGTACTTTTTATTTCTGTGGCATCTTCTTGCTAAGAGTCTTTAATAAAATTTATAGGCAGTAAATAATAAAACATTGTAACACTCTCACGAACTATATAATGTATCTTGGATGACTACCGACCCAGCTAGTGCTAAAATAACTCTAGATAACTTATTCTGTACTGCTCAGCTTTCAAGAAGGGTGATGTACCACAGTGTCAAGAGCTGACTTTTTGGTTTGTGTAGTTTTTAACTTTCATTACACATTTTTTAAAGAGCAAATATGTTTCATTCTAAACTGCTATTCTAGGCCTTTCAGTAATCTGCCAGACATATTTTTATTGGTATCAATGACACTAATTTTCATACCCTATTGTGTTTACTTGCATGGCACATGAATATTTGTGACATTTAGGTTCCTAAGGAGAATTTTTTGTGTCAATTTGGCCTGTTGCAATTTGTGTTCATAATAAGTCCTCCTCATTCCATTTATCTCTCCATCTACTCTGTTATACTTGGCCTTTCAGACTGTAGGTCTGGGACATAAATTCCATGTGTGCATTTAAAACTTACTTCTTAATTAAGTGTATTTGCCTCAACCTGTGACTTCATTTCTCACTTTTACCCTTCCAATTATTGCCCTTATCCTGCTGGTGAGGGAGGAGTGGGTGAGCAGCTCTGTGGTGTTTAGTTGTTGGCCAGGTTTAAACTGCACTTATTTGGGTGCCCAGTACAGGGCATGGAAGGTTTGAGATAATAACAGACTTGACTAG
>WBND01000328.1:697971-721040 GCA_013398595.1 Tychaedon coryphoeus
TTCCCACTTTCCTGAAGTACAGCAGCTTTCACAGCCAACAAATCCATCTGAATAGAATATCAATAATCAATAGATGACAAATTTTTCTAAATAAGCAGCACATAAAAGTAGAACTGAAAAAATCAAACCAAACATTACACTCAGTAGCACTGCTCCATACATAAGGACCTCTTAAAAGGAAGCAAAACTTTAGGAAAAATGTGATGGAGTAGTATTTCACATGATTTCCCAATATATATTGGTAAGTATTTTGCCTGTGCCTTTGCACTTAAGGATACACAGTTTTACATATAATCCAAGATTTTGCTTATTTTTTAGCTTAGTTATCAATATTTGACTTTAAAAATCCAAACATTTTCAGGTTGGATTTTATTTTCTACAACCTGTTTTTACATATTAACAAACTTCTGTTTGTTCGGCTTTTTTTCTCATAAATTTCTTTTAAAATATCAATAATTTAAATAAATTGTGTTTGTATCAAGTTCTGAATTTATTTAAAAATAAGCGAAATTAGTTTAGTTGAATAACATTAAATATAAAAATATAATGCATAAGCAACACTCATAAAATTTTAAGATTTGTGATGCCATAGTAGACCTAGGAAAGAAGGCTATTTGACTCTCATCTTAATTTTGTCAAATAATTGTTTTTATTTTCCATTACAGAATATCATTATTGTATGAAGTTTTATCTTTTATTCACTTACAGTTGTATAAAAGTAGAACTTTATTATCTTAAACTGATGATCTCCTTATGATTTGAGATAAACACAGTATGCTCTGTATTCACATAATAACTCATGATATAATTTCACAGTGTAGTTCTGGATTACTTTGTGTCACTTGATCAGTCACTCAGCAAAACTGGTCTGCTAATGTCATCATCAGAGACCTTTCACTGGTGTTTACCATCTTCAGCTTACGTATCTCCTTTCATGGTTCATTATTAGCTCTTTCTCTCTCTCTCTCTTTCTCTCTTTCCTTTCTTTTCTATCCTTTCTTTTCTTTCCTTCTGTTACTTTTCTCTTTTTTCTCCTTTTTCTCTTTTCATCATTTTTCTTTCCCCTCCTCTTTCCCCTTCTCCTTCCCCTTCCCCTTTTTTCTTTTCCGTTTTTCCTACAACTAAAAATTTATCCTGTTTCTCTGAGCTGCTGTTTTTCTGACCAATCAGAAAGAGACAAAGGAACAACTGACTGCTTGATAATAAACTTAAAAATTTTTCAACTTCTCAAAAGCAGCCAATAGCTCTGGTACCTCACGGAATCTTACCTGTTATGATCTCAGAAGTTATGTAAGTAGTTAAATTTGAGTAGCAAATTTGAATAGGTGTCTTCTATCATCAGTTGCAGACAAAGCAGTCTAGAGTTGGGAGAATTAATTTTCCTTACTGATCATCAATGCAAATCTTCACTCCCTGACGGTAACTGTGGAAAGTGAACCATAATCATAAACATTTTTATGAACTCTTGCATAAACACTTGTCTCCTCCCCATTTATAAAATTCTCTGCAATTTGTCTGCAGGTTATGCCTGCAGCTTAGGTGGCAGGCAGCATAGGCAGAGAGGCTGTGTGTCAAAAGGCTTATTTACCCTCAGCCAGGGTCTCATGTTCCTTTGGTCCATTAGGGGTGTCCTTCCCCCAGAATGGGTCATTCACAAGCCCACTGGGGATATCCTGCCCTGGCATGGGTCACACAGGGACATGGTCTCTCAGAGGGGATGCGTTGGATGGTTAATATTGATGCTGCCTAAACTTTTTTTCCTATTCAAACTTAGTCTTCAAATTTTAGCCATAGAACCATAATATATCTTCATGCTCTAAATTAAGGAGCATTTGTAGCTATTTTTACTTGGAGCCACCTTCCAATTGAACAGCCCTGTGAAAAAAATTACAAATAAAAGTTGTTTAATGTACAATTACATGACATTCTTGCTTTAACATTATGTTCTTAAAGGTTTTTCTGCTTCTTTTCTTCATAAAATCTGGCAATACTAAGGAAAATATGGTTAATATACTGCTTTCAGCCCATATTATACACTCCCTAAATTCCTCTCGTTTCTTCTGTGATTCACCAACAGGTTTTTGACATAAAGATTTACTCCCAGAACACTGCATAGTTAAGATACCCTTAATGCCACCATCATCCATGACATAATCTGAATGATAACAACTTCATTAAAATGCAATTTTTCATAGTTTCATAATCAACCATGTATCACTGATATGCTTCTATTGAAGAGCAGTTCCTTGATCTTTACATCATCCCTGTTGTCACAGAGTAACTAATTTTCCTCCAGATATGTAAGTTTATCATCATGGAAGATGTACTTGACTAACAGACTTGGAGGTGAAGAACAAAAGCTGGTATATCTAATAATTTAGTCAATTTTTAGCAAAAGTATTTCACCTTCAACTTTTATACACAGACCTTGTCTTTATAAATAAGACTGTGTGATATAAAAATGCTTTCCTTTGTGGTAATGCTTCATACAGTCTACATCATCACTGGTGAAAATTTTCAAGCTATTAGATTATTAGATATATCTTTTTCAATCAAATACATTTTTCAATCTTGGTAGACAAGCTAAGTAGAGTTTTTAGGAATATTTGTGTGACTTTGGTGATTTTGTCTGCTGAAAATCCATCCGGAAATGCCTCTGCCAATACATGAGGTGCAGCAGAACAGAAGGCTCACCTCCTTTTCATTCACACTGGTACTCTCATAATTTAAACAGGTTTTCATTTCAGCTCATCTCATGGACAGGGGAATTTGCTAGGAGAACAATGGAGAACATTATCAGAAATACCATTTCAGGCAATTCAAAAATAATTGTCAGAACACTCTGTGTTGGTATACCTTATTCTCATCTACAATTATGTTTGACCCATTTTGAAATTCTGCTTCTTTTTAAAGAAAATACATATCAAAAATTATTTTCACTTTTCCATAGGAATAAAGTCAGCCTGGCAAATCATCAACAGAATCGCAAACACCCCAGATTCAAGTTGTCAGGTAGCAGTATAACTCCTTAGTGAATAATTCAGATTTCACTAGGTACTTTTACCCCAGCTTAATGAAGACTCCCCATAGCATCACATAGCACCTCTTGGTGCTGTTAAAGGGTTTGGTCCCAGCTACATCTGATGTGCATCCAGGCTAAGCCTTCTGTCACTTAGCTCCTACTAGGTTCAGTGTCCTGAGAGCAGCTGAAGGGAATGCATAATTCTTATCAGTATATGATTTTCATCAGCTGGTGTTGTCATCCAAACTGGTGTAAACATCAAGGTTTTGGCTTCTATGATCACACAATCTTTGAGAATCATGGGCTGTCACAGAGAGATGTAATATTTCTGGCAAAGTGGGGCAAGAGCACTTTTTTCAAGAGGCAGGCCAGCCTGGTTGAAAGAATTTTACACTAGAAAAATGGAGGAATGAGATTGTAAACCACAGCCAAGTAAAGAAGTAAACAGCAGAAAGGGGTGGAAAACAGAGCGTGAAGAGCATTGGTAACAAAAAAAACTGAAAGAATAACGAAACAGGGTGGTAGGGAACCAGCTTCAAATACATGCCCACAAATACACGCAACCTGGAGAAAAAAAACAGATGTGACTACAACTCCAGCCACAAAACTGGGATGGCGTTTGAAAAACCTAAAGTATGGTAAAACAGCTAGCACAACTGCACTGAGTTATGTACAGATTCAAGTTCTTCAAGAGAAACAGAATAAGGAAATCAGCTGCCTTACTGTAAAGGAGCATCTTGAATGCCTGGCTCTTCTCTCTGACATCCACAAAAGGCAGTGTGAGAGCTCACGGGGTCAGGTCAGTAAGGTTAGCACCATGGCGCACCATGGTAGGATTGTGTCCACACAAACAGGATGTGGAGGTGCACAAGCTTCTTCAAACCATAGCAGGGAAGTGTCTGTGTCACAAATCTCAGCTCTCCCTGACATATGCAGGAAGTGTAGTGCAGTGAGCTTCAAGCACTCAAGATTTCCAGAAGCTGTTGAGGGTCCGGAGCTCACATTCATCATGATGTGGAATGACATGAAGTTGGATCTAATGCTCAGTAAACGGAGATACAAAGACAAGGTGGTGGATGTGATCATTTAATCAATAGCTGGTTTCTCTGTAGTAAGCATGATATAGCAAAACAGTTATGAAACATGATCTAAACTAATTTAATGTTTCAGAAAACCATGACAATGTCAGAACAAATAGCGCAAAGGTATGTGTTAAGTCTGTGAAGGCAGCTGACCTTTTTATTGTGAAAAATTGCCAAGTGATCACATAATTAGAATGATGTGCTGAGATTACAGTTTTCAAGATGTTCTAGAAGTCACACAGGATTTAGAAGAGTAAAATAATTAAGAAAATATGCATATAAAACAAAAAACAGTTTCATCTTGGAAGGATTTCTTTCATGTACCAATCAAATCAAAATTCTGACATCAATAAGGTACTAAAATAGCAGGCCTCTTTTTTTGCTCTGCTTGTGCACACAGTGTGTGTTGTATTTTTAATAACTATTATTTTAACAGCAAGGATTATTCCCTTGAGATCACATCAGAATCACATGATATGGATTTTCATTTTCTTTTAGTGCATTTAAATCTTTTTCTAAGTGAAATGAACTGTGTTAACTGCTATGTGTCAGACATAAATTTTCCATCTTTTTGCAACAGAAATAGGACATTTCATTTTGAGTGAGAGACTGTGGAAATGGACGAGGTATAACACAGAGGATAAAAAAAAAGCCAAACCTAGATGTATATATATACCTCATACAATGCTAATTCATTGTCAGTAACCAAAACATTTAGTAACTGCATCAAAACAAGTAAGCAAACTATTGATCCCTCACTTGACTCATCAAGCTGCTTGCCAATAGTGAAAATACCATCTACTGTTACTAAATAAGAAAGACCACTATGACTATAGTGGTTTTGAAGGAAATATTAAAATATGAAGTAAAAAAACATACAAAACAGTAAAAAGCTTGGAAATGCAATTATTTATGCTTACATATCAATACATTATATCCCTATATCAAATGTTAACTGTTTGTGGTAAAGTCTCAAAAGTGTTAAAAATCTAAAAAATTGTAGAATGCTTTGGTTTGGAAGGGATCTTTAATGATCATACAGTCCAAATCCTCTGACATAGGCATCAACATCTTTCACTACAATAGAATGCTAAAAGCCCTGTTTAATTTGACTTTGAACACCTCCAATGATGGGACATCCACTACTTTGGGCAAGCTGTTTCAGTGTTTCAACACCTTCATCATAGAAAATCTTTTCCTTTTATCCAAACTAAATCTACTCTCAGTATAAAACCATTACCCCTTGTCTTGTCACTACAAGTTCTAGTAAAAAAAATCTCTCTCAATATTTCTTATTAACTCCTCTTTATATAATGAAATGCAGAATGAGGACTCTCCTGGAGCCTTTTCTTTTCCAGTCTGAACTCTCTTAGACTTTTTTCGCTGCAGAGGTGTTCCAGCCCTCCTCTAGACCCTCTCTAAAAGTACATGTCATTCTTACACTGAGCTGGATGCAGCACTCAAAGTAGGATCTCACAAGAGCAAAGCAGAGGCAGAGAATCAACTCCCCAGTCTGCTGGCCCTGCTGCTTTTGACAAAGCCCAGAATACAGTTGGCTTTCTGAGGTGCAAACAGATATTGCTCTGTCATGTTCATATTTTCATCCACCTGCACCTCCTCTGCAGAGCTGCTCTGAAGCAATTCAACACACTGTACAGATAAAGGGCATTGACTCATTCAGAAGCAGGAGCTCACACCTTGCCTTGTTGAACCTCATGAAGTTCTTGTGGGCCCACTTCCCAAGCCTGTCAAAGTCCCTCTGCATGGCATCTCTTCCCCTAAGCATACCAATGGCACCACTGAGTTTGGTGTGATCTGCAGAGTCATTGAGGGTGCACTCAATTCCACAATCTCTTGGGGTCCCTAGGACTTGTGTATACTCATGTTCCTCATATGGTCTTGAACCTGATCTTCTCTTCCAGTCCTCTTTCCCCCAGTCCCTGGATTAAGGTTTGGGGCCTTGAAGAAGAGGTGATTACCAATGAAAACAGAGGAAAAAATATTGTGGAGTACCTCAGTCTTCTTCACGTAATTTTCACTAGTTTTCCTGTGAACAGGAAGACTAACTTCATTAGCAAAGTCTAAATATCTACTCATGTTGACATCCAAACAGAATTTCAGGATAGAATTTAAATTGTTGGACACAACATTATTCTCCATATTCTCTAAGAGATTACATTTACCTTCAATGAGTTGACACAGCTTCAGGTGCAGGGAAGGTTTGAGTTGGAAGCTGCCGCAAGGCAAGTACAAAATAGGGTATGTCCACTGATAACCCAACTACAGCAATTTTGCCAAATTCCTTCCTCTACAATGAATTCAACTAAATGAGCTCAAGATTGCAGAAACATGGTTTTGATTTTGTAAGCACCCCTACTAACAAGAGAATAAAATCGACACAGTATTTCACAATATCTATATATTTTAGGTGCAATTATACTATAACTTAAAAAAACTTTTCCATCTGATTTGGAAGATGTATTTCTGTTATATTTATTTCTGTTAACAAAACAGAGTCTTTTTATTCTGACTCACCACAACTATAGACTATATATATATGAAGTAATATCGATTATTATATATACTACTACATATAGTAGTATTTGTTGAAACAATATATATGGAGTTATTTATCATGCATTAATTGTTGATTTGCATGATATTTTTGATAAATATTTTAGTTTGGGTTTCTTCTGATGTTTTTTTTTTTCAGGTCATTATCAAACTCCTTTTTTCTTTCTTTTTCATGGTAACTCCCAAAGGAAATTAAATACACTTTTTCCTTTTTTTGACATTCCATTGACATTGGTATTCTTGACAAGAAATCCATTTGCTTGCTTTTATGAGAGATGATGTCCTTGAGTGGAATGAGCACATTTCATCATTCTGCTCCCCATTTAACTCATGATCTTGAAGTCTTCTTGGGCACAATGACAAATCCCACATGGTGAGATTAGAAGATAATATATGGATAGTAATCCAGTGTACGTATTCAGTGTTGATGAAGACTAAACAAATACACCTCCACTGAAAAACAAGATTTTTGGTTTTTTTCTTCTTGTATTACTATTAGAATTACTGTAATATTCCAGGTATTTTTCCATTTTCATAACTCCATTGGAAACAACAATGGAATTACTTTTGTCTTCATTTTTCTTACTTTTTTGACCAGAGTGTGTTTGAAATCTCTTTATGCCATTCATTTATTTGACACCTTCTAAGGCTAACATATGAGATCTGAATACATTATAAAAACAGCCCCAAGCACCTCCATTTCACAAAGAAGCAGAATCTGAGCATTTTTACTTAATAGTTTGCTTAACACACTACTTTAATTATTGTCAAAAACATACACAGCTCCTTTGTCTGTAATATATTTTATTATACATTGCATCTTTAATTAAATGTTGCTTTGGAACGACAGTGCAAAAACAAGCTGCTAATTGAGAAAAAAGTTTGAGGTTTGAATGCTCTATATCTCTAAAAATCAAACCTTCAATGTTGTTCATGCAAATGAGTAGAACAACTTACAGAATGAAACTAAAGCAGACTCCGATAAAAAGCAATTGTGGTTTAGCCAGGCTCAGTTCTACTACTTAGGAAAAAGTGCTTATCTTCCACCCAGAGATGACGTCAGTGTGGATGATCATTACTGCAGAGACCTCTTTTTTGGAAAATAAGTCAGGTATTATCACAGGCATAAACAAGGATCTTTGTTATAAATGCCCTTTCATTAAAAAACAAATTAAAAAATTACAATGCCTTACTTGCTTTTCAATGAAAAACTATTTCACATGTTTTCTTTCAGTATTCTGCAATAAACCTTTTCCATGAGATAAACTCATGACTGGTGTCAATGCCTGCCCATAAATTAATACCTGCAAGAATTCCAATCTCCTACTCCAGCCATCACATGACCCCAAAAAAACTCTTAATGTTTAATATCTACAGTGAACATGTATAATTTCTGCCAGTGTTCAGGAGTTTCAGACCTTATGTGACAATTACACAAAATACTATAATAAAAAATGAGTTGTGAAGTTTTAATCAACAGTTTTAATTTTAAGACTCTTTCAAATATTTCATGATGGAAAATCAGACAAAGTTTAAACAAGCTCCAATATCTTTTCTCCAAATCAGATATGCTCTAAAAGCTTTAAACCAAGATGATATGTATTAACGGAAAATTTTATCTAGCATTGGATTCTGCCTCTCATTAGCTTAGCATGAATCACTTGTATGAAAATCTCAAAATGTTAGAGAAAAAAACCCTCTTTTTTCCTGCCTTAGTTTACATCAAGGAATATTTATACTTAGTTTCAAACTTCATTCTTCACAATTTGCCTTACCCTTTATATTCTTATCATTTGCAATTTAATAGCTGGGTATTTCAGAGTTAATGGATTCTGGTGGTTTGTCTAAGTTCCCTGTTTTTCAGGTCTCGTTTCTGGAAGACAGGACTGTCTAGGAGAAGATATCACATGCAAAGCGGGTGGGACAGGGAAGACTGTGCTGATGACAGGTGCTAAACTGACACCCTTGTAATAGGTAACATGCCTGAGTTTTTCTTACACTTGGACTTGAAAATAAATAGGGCTTCACTGTCTTCTGTCTTCATTTCCTGGTAATTTGTACCATAAACTGTTTGTGAAAGAGCGTTTGCACACATTAATTTGTTACTCAGATTTAGGCTCCTGCTACACAGGCCTTGAACAACATGCCTGCTGGAGAACAAAAACCCGAATGTTATAGGGGAGATGAATAGAAACAGTTATTTTTTCTCTTCTTGCTTGTATTTTGACCTGCAGAGGAGCAGTTTGGTCTCTCACTCAAATTAGATTTTCCTAAAGGATCTCAGACCACACCACTACTGAACTCTCAGTGTTGACTTTATCATGACACTTTGAAAAAATACTTATTACCCAATGACATTCTTTATGCTTATTTTATTATTCCTGTAAGACTTTGCTACCTTAACAGCACTTTTTATTCATTTGCACATATAGCTTGACATCAATCACCATTTTTTTTTTTAAGGATATATATATTCAGACTACTCCTTGAGTTTATATTATTTTTCTTCATTTTAATCTTTCTACTTCTACAACATGGTTTAGTTAAAATCAGGTAGTTGTTAATGTTTAATTCCTTTAAGATGCATAGTCATAATTCATACACTTAATCTTAAAAAAAATTATAATGGATTACATTTGGTAAAGAAAATCCTTTCTGGAGCTATCTGTTAAATAGTTAAATAATAGTTAAATAATTTGATCAGAAACATTAATCTAATCTTACTAGACCTAGAAAAATAAGAACAGAAATAACTTTTCTTAGAATTTTATTGCTGTGTAAAATATGAATTTGTAATATCATTGCTGCCCAAAGGAACTCAGACATACTGAAAGGAACTGTCTGAGGAATTCCTTAATGATTAAAGTCCAATGAATGACACTGCTTTTTTTTCCTAGTCATTCCTTTTGTATTATGAGTAGAATGTAAGTGTTTACGTCAAAAAATGTGGGAAAAAGACCACAGTAGTCTTTATTTTCCTTTTAACTCAACCATTGCTCTCTTTCAATATGTTTCATGTGACTTCGAATAAAACTGATAAAGGATTCAAAGGATTTCCTTAAGACTAGAAGCATGTATATGATCTTGTTTTAAGTAAAGCAATTCTGCTTTTATTAACATTTTTAAGTCAATACACAAATTCATTATAGAAAATTCTGTCTCTTTCCTGACAAGGAAGCCTCTTTCAGAGTGCCTATTCCCAGATAAAAATTTGGCCCATTGCTTGCTGAGAGACAGACACAGAAGAGAACAGTCCTTGGTGTACTAGCTGAGCAACCATAGTACTGGGGACTCATCCTATGAGCCTTGCCTGCTTTTTGAAAACTGCAGCACCACTTTCTCCACGAGTAACACATGCAGCTTGGGCCGAGAAGCGATTGAGAAAAACCCTGCAGAGAAGGACTGGAGTTTGAGAGTTGACAAATGCTCAACATGGGTCGGCAATGAGCACTCACGGCCCAAAAAGCCAATTTTACCCTGGGCTGCATCCAAAGCAGCGTGGGCAGTAGGGCCAGAGAGGGGATTCTGCCCCTCTGCTCTGCTCTGGTGAGACCCCACCTGCAGTGCTGCATCCAGCTCTGGGGTCACAACACCAGAAGGATAGGGAACCATCAGAGCAAGTTGAGAGGAGGCCACAAAGCTGATGAGAGGACTGAAGAACCTCCCTTATGAGAAATTTGGGGATGTTCAGCCTGGAGAAGAGAAGGCTCTGTGGAGACCTCACAGCTACCTGCCAGTATCTGACACGAGCCTACAGAGACACTGGAAAGGGACCTTCCATCAGGAACTGTAGTGACTGGACAATTTGGAATGGCTTTAACTGAAAGGGATTAGATTAGCTATAACGAAAAAAATTATTTTCTGTGAAGGTGGTGAGTAACTGAACAGCTTGTCCAGAGAAGTTTATGTCAATTAATCCCTGGCAGTATTCAAAGCCAGGCTGGATGGGGTCTTGACTAGCTTGGTTTAGTGAGAAGTGCCCCTGCCCATGGCAAGGTGGGTTGAGTCTGGATGATCTTTAAGGTCACTTCCAACCCAAACCATTAAAAAAAAAAAAAAAGACAGTCATCCTCCAGCACTCAAGATAGAGAACTTTTCTGGGACCTATAACTCACAGGTTTTGCTATTCAGTAACAGCTGGAAAAGCTTAGAAAAACGTCTATAATTATTAATCTATTTTGGAATTCATTAAGTGAAATATCAGTGTCTTTTCTAGCTGAATTCTAGACATAGGTCAAAAATAAGGCATTGCAAACCTCAGAATCATTTCCTTCTATGTATTTGATGTTTCAAAGCCTGTCTTTTAAATTTAAATTGTAGTATGTAATTAAAATTGTGGTATTACAAGGCATTGTCATTGCAACAAGTAAGTAAAAATAATACAATTAAATTGTTATCATCTATTGATAATTTTGTTTAAAAAAATACTTTTCTTTAAAAATGTATTTCACAGAATCTCAGAAAGACTGACACTGGAAGGGAGTCCGCAGTTTTCTGATCCAACCCTCTGCTCAAGCAGAGTCACCTGGAGCCAATTTCTGAGACCAGGTTCAGGTGGTGTTTGAATATCTCCAAAGACCGAGAGTCCACAACGCCTCCAGGCAATGTGATCTACTGCTCTATTCTCCTCACTGTGGAGAAGTGATACTTAGAGGGAACCTCCTGTGTCAATGCTTGTGCCTACTGCCTCTTGCTCTGACACCGACCACACTGGAAACAGCCTCACTCTGTCTTCTATATCACCCTCCTCTATTCCTAAGCTATGCATATACATTGATAATACACCACTGAGACCTTCATTTCTTCAGGGTGAATTACCCCCACTCTCTTAGCCCCTTACTTTAGAATAGATGCTTCAGTCTCTTCAACATCTTCAGGCTTTTCATTGGACTCTCTCCACTACATCCATGCCTATCTCATATTGAGGAGCACAATGTACAGCTCTCCATACCAGTACTCCACCACCAGTGATGAATGAAAGGGTTGGAATCGCCTTCCTCAGTCTGTGTCAATACTGTGAGTAATGTATCCTAGAATACCAATTCTAGATATTCGTACCTCCCCTGTGGCAAGGGCACATTGCTGGCTTACATTCAACTTGGTGTCCATCAGGACAATCTGCTTTCCAGCTCATTGTCACATTTACTAGAAAACATAGTTTAATCCTTGATTCGCCAATGACAGCACAGACTATCACACTCTGTTTATGAACCAAATATTGGATGTACCACAATACTGATAGTTAATAAAGGGACCATATATTTTAACTTTTGCAAAAATACTGAGACTACATTTAGGTTTACAGTCTGCCAAAATACATTTTAACTGTGGTATGTCTTTAACCAAAACTAAGAGACTGATCTTCATTAATAATTGCTTTCACTGGAGATAAATTTATTATATCTAACATTAAAGATAGAACTTGAGAGAAGAAAAACACTTCAAATGTCTGAAAGAATCATTTTGTGTGATGATTGTAGGGTTTAATTAGATTTTTTTTTTAAATGTACACATGCAAATGGTTATCAAATGTACAGTAAGTAAATATCAGTAAGATTTTTTGAGTAAACTTTTTAGTCAGAAGCTCAATGTTCAGTTCATGTCAGCTAACTTATATCTTTTACACCTGAATTAGCTGTGCACGGCTGTCATTGCAGCAAATGGTGGGAAACAGGTGCTGTTAGAACACAGAATCATCCTCTGTGTTTAATATTTTTATTTTGCAATGAGATGCATTGCATTCTGAAAGTGCCTGTTTCTCTCTATGGACTGTAAAAATGAACCAGCCATGACTAGTTCACATGCCTATTTCCACAGGCAGACATTTAAATCCTGGCCCTGGTGTGGATCTAAACTGGCCATCATGTTGAGCCTTAACTGTTATTTCGGTTCTCTTATGTATAGTGTATCATTTTGGCTCAGTTCAACACTTAAAAGCCAAAAAGAGCCTGAAGAAACAGATAATCTTGAAAAAGTGCACAAAATCAGAAGACTTGGATGCTTTCAAGTGGAAAATTTCCTTTCTGACGTACCATACAGTCTCTCAAAATTCAGACATGCTAGTAACTCTCAATTTTCAGAGCCTTCTTGCAAAAATCGCTGATTGCTGATACACAGCTACAATTGCTGAGCTTCCAGAAGAATGCTGAAATACAGCTATGAGAGTTCACTGCAATTTGAAGGGATCAGGCAATGAGGGAGAGCTTCTCTGAATGAAATTTTCACCACTTCAACAATCTTATTTCCAGTACATTTTAGTGAAGAGGTCTTCATGTAGTGGAAGAGGATGGCATTCATACATCTGACACCTTTCACTTCCCTCAACCCCACTCCCCAGAGACTCAATGCCATGGCTTTGGACAGATGGATAACAGACCCTATTCTCTATCTCATTAATTTTTTTTTTTATAACATTTCTAAATCCTGTTCTTTCAATAAATACATTTTCTGAAAGATTATAAAAATGTGGTTATCAATCCTTTTGCTCTCTCTCCAGTAACAGTAAAAACAGTACATATATAACCTACACATGCTTATTTTCACTTTTCTAACTATGTTTAATTATAAAAGCAGATGTCAATGTAATGCATTTTGTGAAATACTGTGAAAAAGCCTCACTGAAGTCCATCTGATCATCCAGTTCTTTTATCTGTAGCACCAGCCACCTGGATTTATCACATTATTCCAACATGTGAGCAGTCTATTGTACAGGCTTTTGCTGCCCAAATGGCATCACTTTAATAAGAGCATTCTGAGCCCACAAAAGTCCAGGACAACTCCCTCTCATGGAAATGTCCATTGAGCATAACAAACCACATCACTTTTTACTTCCAAAAAGTTCTACCCTATTTTTACCTCTGATATGTCTTCCCATAGCAAGAATTAATTGCAAATATATACAAATTAAGTGTGCTATATTTAGTTTTAAAACAGTCTTTGTCACACCCCTTTATGTCTTTATAGTGGTACTTTAGCAGCATTTTTTTTATTTGCACATACAACTTGACATCAATCACTGTTTCTATTCTTAAAGAATATATAAAATCAGACTATTCCTTGAGTTTATATTTTTTTCTTCATTTTTATCTTTCTATTACTGCACCATGGTTTAGGTGAAAATCAGGTACTTGTACATATTTCACTTCCTTAAGATGCACAGCCATAATTCCTACACTTCATTATTCAGGATTAAGTAGATTTTTAAAAAAGCTAATGAATTAAATTTGCTATAACAATAAATTTGTATGGCAGTACAATTTGTTCTGTAGGAGAAAAAAAAAAAAAATAGTCTTCCTCAAACTCAACAAACAATTTTCCTTCTGCAAATCAATTATGTATTTAGTATACCTGCAGTAGATTATAAGTGATAGGTTTAAGTCTTGCTTAAACTCTAATTCAGGTTTTAAATCACTGAACAGCTTTTCAAATACTTGAATAGGAAGTCTGGTATACAGTCTATAGTCTAAAACAATTAGGTATTTTTAAGCTGAATACTACCTTCTCTACATCTGGCATAATGGTATTTCCAGTGGTATATTCCCTTAAAAATATTGAATTTCTCTATGACCAGCACATAATGAAATATATTCATCTAAATTAACTCAGTAGTAAATACTACATAATCTGAGAACAGCAGCTAACAATACTTACAGAAAGTTGAGAACGAAATCCCCTTGTCCTGCACATAGAGATGTTCTATATTGTTTCTAACTCCTACTTCACAATCAATCATTTCACAGGGTGATGGTTATGGAGATATTTGTTTTTAATACAAACACACGGAGACTTTAGATTGAAATTATATTCAAATGATACATGGTTTTTGCTAATTCCATATTAATAATTTTCCATCCTTTGCACTGATTTCTCTTTTTGATCAAAAAGAAGCTACTTTTGCTCACCTGAAAGAGACTTCCCTGCCGATTTCCTTCCCTATTGACCATATTTCATTCAGTACTATGAATAACCATGCCACCTATTTTTATGTCTCACAAGATCAGACAAAATTTTTCCTTTTTTGAATGCATTCTGCTTTTTCTTAGGCTGCCATTCAGACTTGGTATGATCACCTATACACACATACAATACTTTTTCACCTATTTCCTACAAATTTTCATAGCTGTAATGTCCACTAAAAGCACTATCCTGCTATTCTGCTGAAATATACCCTTCTAACACAAGCTTTATCCTGAGTGGACTTTTCTTTCTGTTGCTGAACATCTGTAGTTTCTTGTCTTATGTCAGGTTTAATTTTGCTCTGTGTTTTTTACTATATTTGACAGCACTGATTCCTAGACAAGGCTTTTAAATGCAGTAAAAATAAAAAATAATTGATCATTTTATCGATGAGCCCAGCGCCACCCACACTGTGCCTTAAAAACATAATTTGAATTGTAATTGATGCACTTGCACTCTTATGGGAGTAAGAAGCATAGGTTAAACAAAAGAGGAACCAAAAGAGGAACTTTTATCTGGAGAATGAAGAACACTACCTCCAAAGAACTACAATGCATTCAGAAGGCCTTGGAAAGTGCAAAGAACCTGCAACATTTGAAAGGAATTTCATTCTTCCATTTTTCAAATAGAAATTATTCTTTTGCTTACTAGATAAATTCATGCAAGAGCTGTCTTACATTTCTTAAACAGTACTGACAGTATTTTTTAGAGATTAGGTCCTTGTTTTCCCTGCATTCAAGTCTACCCATAGATGAAAAAGAAATATTATTTACATACCCTGAAAATTGTGTGGAAGGCATGCAAGCAGCTTGACTCTTTGAAACAAGAGGTAGCTGGTGGCAAGAACTTTGTAAGACTCAAAAAAAATTGTTACTGCTACCAAAAACAAGACAGGAAAATTTTTGAGGAATCATTTCTGCTTGAGTTGCTAGCAGGCTGGAAGCGTGCTGATGGTAAAATATCACACAAAACAAAAAATGGTGATGACTAGGGCTGTCATCCTAACATCAATCCTGCCTTTAAAAGATATGGAAAACTAAATAGAGCATCTATTCAAAAGATGATGTGATACAATTAATAGAAGTCTGCATCAATATAGTAATCTTTAAAAGAGTGATTTTTTTCTTCCAAAGTCTATCACAAGTATATCAGCAAATCATTCAAAAAAGCAGAAAGATATACGCAACCATGGTGGATTGTTCTGTCACTTATGTCTGACAAAAATCAGTGAGAGAAATGTTACTAACTAAAAAGATCCTCTACTTTGAAAAAGCTGCATTTACATAATCACCTGTTTCGTGAGTACTTCATTCACCAAATAGCGCAACATTTGCTATACTTATGCATGTCTGCCATTATTAGAACATTTGTATTGCTTATTTGATCCTCTTGCATTCTTTGTTCATTAATTTCCTTTGGAAGTCCTTCTAGTCAATAGAAAAAATTAGGAAGTCCAAAAGGATATCTATGACATACCTATAAAACTGCCTGCATATTGTCGCTGCTAGTGTTCACGGCATTTAGAAGTAGCCTGTGATCTTCACCTGAAATGCACACATGCAGTTTTGATTTCCATTACTACCACAATATTGGAATCAGATTTTGTAGTTGATCTTTTTTATTGTGATATGAGATCCCCTAGGGCTTAGCATTAGTGTATCTATTCTCATTTTTAAATATTTATTCAATTAAGGATTTCTGAGTAGGTGGTGGTAGTTTCATCATCAAAGAAATTTCATCCTGTTGCCTTTTATTAACTGCTCACAGAAGGGAAGGTTAGACAGCATTTCTTTTTGGTTTGTTCAGGGAGATTTTCTTCTGAAATATACCCAAAGCAGAATCCTAAATCCATCTAGATAACACTAAAAAATTAAATGTGTACAGGAGTTGTAATCTTGCTTGTCAGATTTTAATGTATAGATGTCCTACTATGTTGCAAGGGTTAAGAGGGTTTGTGGGTTTTTTCAGAGAAACTAAGTTTTTTGCAGGTTAATGAACTAGCTCATAATATGCAGTATGTAAATATGCTTCACTCATTATCAGGTACACAAAGGATTTTTATTTGATCTCTGACATTGAAGATATCAAGTATTAATGAGATTTATCAGGCCTGCTCAAAAACAAAATTCCCAAGGGTTTTGTTCAACTTATGGGACTTAGTACTCCTATATACCAATTCTTATACATATATAAACTTCAGTTAAATAAAACACTGGAATAAAACACTGTTTGATTTTCAAAATAAATGTCTCAGTAACAGCATGATAAAACAGACTTCATCATGAAATGAATGGAGCTATCCTATTTGACTTAAAATAGTGTAACACATTAAATGGCTTTGCTCAGACTAATGCTGATAAAGGACTCCATAATTTTGTTGCAAAAAAAAAGCGTCACTAGAACCTTCATATGAATAAATAATAAATACAAACTTCAGTTTCAAAATGTATCAGCAGATATTCCTAAAGTAAGTAAAATGTTAGCACTGCATTTTGGCAAAGGATAATCTTTAAAGGACACAATACCATTGTTATGATATTAGCTTCATCACTTGAAGCAGCCTCCCTTGCTTTCCCCCACACTTTTTGACAGTTTTGAGACTTCATCTAAGGTAGTGGTAAAATGCAAAATAGAGCTTTGTATCATGATATGTGGGTTGTAAAAATAATAAAAATCCCTTTTCTCCCTAATTAAAAGCATTTCAGTCATGTCCTTAAGTCTTAGTTTCAAATGCACCAGCACCACTTCTACTGCTGCAAATGAAAACATTTCCCAAGGCATGACAGAAATGTCACAAATTTTCCATAGGACAAAAAAAAATCTTCATCCATTTAACCCATAAATGTCACATAATTTTCATCAAAACTTTTAAGTTAACTTAGAAAGTTTGTGAGGGGCTTCAATATTCTATTTCTTAGAGCAAGCCATTTGTTACTGCTTATTAGAAATCTGTCATGAGGGACATGGTCTAAAGTGCAGTAAGGTCAAAAGAAAGAATATTGCTCATTTTAGTGGGCTCTGAGAAAAACATTGCCACTGGAGACAGCAGCTACTAGTTAGTTTTCTCTTGTCAATAAATAGCTAAAAGGCTTGCACTGAACTCTTTTCTATTTACTTTGCAAATATGTCAACGATTACTCTTTAAAGATAATGTACAAATCAATCATATATTAATTTGGTAGGATAACTCCCTACAAAGTATATTCACTTACAAAACATAAGCTATTGATCTATATTACTCAGTGCATAACTTATTTGCTTCAGTCAAAAGGCTTTGTGTCTATCAATGGAATAACATGAATTTAAGGAAAAAATTAATCTTGTGCCAATACTTTTTTTCATTTTCCAGGCCTGGAACAAAATGCCATATTCTAGTACGTAAAATTGAACAAGTCTTTCAATTCATAACACTGGAAGATAATTTTTCATGGAAACCACTTCAGCAGAGAGAAAAATACAGATTCGGTTTCTTGAAACACAGAGGACTTGATTCTTACCAAATATAAATTACTGTAACTTCCTGCGCATCAATAGGTATATCCTGAACAGTATAATTTATTGGAGCTATGGTAGTTTACTCCAAAAAGTAATCTGACCTCTTCGCCTTTAATTTCATGGTGTTTTATAATGGATAAAATATGTTGAACAAACACCATGTTCACCCTTAGGATGATTTGATCTGAAAGGGCAGGAGGGTACACAATACAAATTGACAGAATCATCTACCTTGATCTGGGGTTTGTTTCACTTCAGGTTTGTTTGGGTAATGGCTTTTACATTGCTAACTTTAAAATCAGTACCAAAATTCCCATTTACCTCAGTAGCTTGTAGTCTTGCCCAAAGTGTATCTACAATAAGAACTAAACATTTAATACTTATTAGTAGCTCCCTGGAGGGTGATCAGAGGAGGATGAATTTCCTGAACATTGCATCGGCAGGTGGATAGGTGAGAGCATGGGCAGGTGCACAGCATTGTTGATGATGAGCACCTTAATTTCTGTAAACCCTGTCTGTGCAGAGACACCCTCCACCTCCAGGCCTGAGTGACAGCCATTCGGCGTTCAATGACAATATGTTAGTCCATTTCCAAGTCTGTAGTTCAGAGTTTTACATGGCCCAGCTGCATCTGCATTGTGGCAATCAAAGCAGGGTGTTCACAGTGCTGGCTCACAACACAAAGCTAACTTTAATACCATGGCTATCCCTAGTATTAGAGCACACCTTAGCTCCTTCACCTTAGACTGCTGAGAAAGTCAGATTTCATCAACAGCCACTCATAAGTAAAACTCATGATTCCAGGCTCAACAACTCACTTTCTGCTTTCTGGAAGCTCAATCCAATCTTGTACCTTTGTTAGTCAACTGTTTCTCTGAAATACTGCTTTCAAACCTTAAATGTATTTTCAAGAGGCAAAAGCGATGTGTGCTATTTTGCAGCTATTTCAAACTCTTAGACAAGTGCTACTTATTTTCATTTTATGCCTATCTGCAACACTCTTTTAGGTCTCACTCGTTTTTGTGTAGGCAGTCATTTGTCACCTCTATTGGATCATTTTGAAACTGCAGATCTCTCTAGGCACTGGACTGTATTTGGTGAACGTAATAAAGACTCCAATTACCTACATGTTTTCCTACTGAAGGTGAACTTTTGAACTAAAAAGATAGAGTAAATTTTCTGCACTTTACTTTGCAGAAGCAACTGCAGCCCAATTTCACTTCTCTGCCATACTTCAGCTCATTGATACCATTCCAGAATAACAAAAACATGGAGGAAATGTTCAGAAATTGTTAGCGTTATTATAACACATATTCAAGCACATGGCTAAAACTTTAGATGAATAGAATGCATTATGGAGTAGGTATGACTAAAGTTACTTATTTTGCCTAAAAATGTTTACAGCATTTGTAAGATTTACTTTGAAAATCTGATACTTTAAAGAGAAGCAGTATCAATTTGTCTAAAATATTATTTCACTTGATTTTTTTTTCTTTAAACAGGTTATCAGAACTTCAGGTAAAAATCTTATCCTTTGCTTTATTTATCTTTCCTATACATGGATTTATAGTTGGTCCAGCTTGCAAGAAAAGTGATACACATTTTCTCAAAATGAAAATAGAATTTACCTAATTTGTAAGAAAAAAATACGTAATTGATGAAAATATGAGAGTCCTACTCTCAAAGGTTATTTAAGTACTTGGTAAGAACCATGCAGTCTGCTGGATGAAGATGAGAAAGTTGTTGCCAATAAGAAAGGTGGGTAACTAATACTCCTTTGATTAAAATTAATCCAGAATTCAACCTTACAGTACAGTAGAGTACAGTACAGTATACGCACAATTCCCTAGAAAAATGAGTAATATTGCTCCATGCTGACATATGTCTTAGCTGCTATGGGACTTCTCATATCTGACACAACATAAGGCACTAGGAAGAGAAGAAACAATATAATGAATGTGCAAAAACCTTATGCTCACTCCAAACAAATGTAAAAAAGAAATATTTTATTTCTACTCTTTGGAATGTTGTTTTTGCTTTCATAAGGTTGCACTAAGGGCAGTTTCAAATTCACTACTTTCAACTGTCTAACAAAAAGCAAGATAATATAGACTAGGACAATACATAGTAGAATTAACTGGGAAGTACTGAAATTGTTTGTAACAGTCAGCATTATTTTTGTAGTATTCTTGTCAGGAAATAATCCTGCTGAGGATTAACCTACCCAAATGAGTCAAGCTCCCTCCAGCTGCCTGTAATTCTATGTCCTATTAAAACCAATGGGGCTGCATTGATTTGCATTATCTGAGGCTGGTCCACTGTGTCTTCATACTACAGCAAATTGGTTATATAGCAGAGCACTGAGATCTAGATGTCCGTACCTGCACCCATTAATTCTAGATCAAAGTAATTTGCTAAAACCTAAGGTTTGTGGGAAAAGTGAAATTATGTGCTCCTTGTGATTATGTACTTCTACAGTTTACATTATGAATATCAGTAAGAAAATCTTGTCTCAACTTCACTGCAAATGTTAATCTAAATAAAAGATTTTCAGCAATAAGTTTCTCATAGGTTGTTTTTCTGAATAGAAGCAGAAAATGAAAAGCTGCAGATCAATTAACATCACTGCTGTTTGTTGCCCATTCATTTCACAATTTATTTATAAATTAATACTTTTTTGCATCTACATGTTCTGTAATTGAAACTCCAGCACCATTTCTATTGCAGTCTTCAGTTGTCTACTGATGCTCTGAGACAGCAGTTTTAACTGATTATTGCTTATAGTATGCTGGAAAAACATAAAACTGGTTGGCTCTTACTTTCCCCCCCCCCCTACTCTTCAGAAAAAAAAACAGGTAAGTTCTGCACTCTTTTATACTAATCTTGCATAGTACTGTTAGAATGTACCAGCTAAAAGAAGAGAAATAGACCAAACTTAAAATGTAATGTACTCATTCAAATGCGTAGAACTGAATAAGCCTATGGCAACTGGAGAACTACACAGAGTCTACCTCAATAGGGAATCATCTTCTGCTGTATATGCTCTGTGACTGCCATTGATAATGATCTGTTTCCTGGCACTGACCTTTAATGCTTCTTAAAGGTACTGTTTCACAGGAAGAAAAATGCATGCAGCAGTATCACTACAATCATATGTCTTTCCATGTGTTAAAGAACCGAGCTTCTGAATGAATACTGTGTTCTTATACTTTAAACAAACAGATGCCTGTATCCCAACTCTTAGTAGAGACTGCTAGGTAGCTCCCAGAGAATTGATGTTTGACTGTGGGGCTGATGGCATGGGGTGAGACAGAATCGGTATCTCAGGTTTCATCAAGCACAAATAGAACTGGCTTGATTTTTATAACTTTCTCCAGTACTTTAGAGTACAGACCAAGCTAAACCTTGTGTGTCTGTATAGAGATCTGTTCTCAGCATCAAGAACTTGTGCTTAAGAAAGAGAGAATGGTGCAAGATAAATGCAAATATATAGCATATTAAATAACTCTCTTTTCAGGTCTTTTAGTCCACACAAGCAATTAGCAAGCTAGGGGTTCAAACACTGACTTCCACGTTACCTTGCTTTTCTAGACAAGCCCTTTCTGAACTGAGCCACAGAAATGCAGATGCTGTGCATTTGGATAATCTCCAAGACCAAATCATTCCAGGCACTGTAGGGGAGCAGGAGTCTTTAAACACAAGAATACCTCTAACAGCAAGAATATAGAAATAAAGACATAAAAATAATTGCATTCTGCAAGATTTCCAACAGGAAACCCAAGGAAACATCTGAAGGTAAGGAAGGGACACAATCCTCAGCAGTGCATCTCTTTTGTGAAACATTCACAGGAGTTTTCTATGCAGAGGTTTACAAAAGGTCTAAATGATCTACACTGTTATAAGGGGAAGTTTTATGATGCCAGGAAGCCCCAGTCAGTACATCTGTTTGCTCTGTTTTACTGGGGCTTTGTCTAACGAGCAGCACCTATCCCTTACAAGCTTATTATGAATTTGCCGTATTTGCTAAATTTGCTAAAACCTGTATGCTTCTTCTTTGAACATTAAGTTCTTTTCAGGTAAAATTTCAAGAGGTTTTTTACAAGTTCTGATTTACCTTCTGATGTGAAAACAGTGAATTTGTGTCACATGTGTCCCAACAGACATGTTCAAAGAGAAAAACATTTAAGCTTGGAAAGAAGCAGAATAAGCCAGTAATGTAGAGAATACAGAATAAAATGAAGAATGAAGTGGAAGTCAAAATAGAAAAGAGGTTCATTTGAGCATTGGAAAATATTCCTATCTGCAAATGGAGAATGAATTAAAGAGACAGAGAAGTGTACTAAAAATCTAGGTCCCACCCTGAAGCAAGTATGTTGGGTTATACAAGGCACAGAGGGCAAGATTCATCTGCTCTGGTACATCTGTGGTTGGCAAGAATAAAGGCACAAAAAACCTGCTTCTTTGTTATGCCAGAATTGGGTGCACTCTCGCATTATGACTTGCCTATAGGGAAGAAGAAAGAGTAGGTAATCCATTTTCTGCTTGATGTCAGTTACAGTGTGATTGAATCTTTTCCCAGAAAATTTGTTAATGCTTTGTCTTGATGCCAGCTAAGATGTTTCTTGACTTATCTTCACCTCACTTGACATATCTCCACCTCACTGAAATTCATCCTTATTGAAAGGTAAGAAAGAGAGTAACAACTTGAATAAGGTCATTTTTGTGCAGCAGAAACCATCCTTGCAAAGATTAAAGAAGCATTTTTTTTTATTTAAGAGATTTGTCAATTTTATTGTTTCATTACCCTTCATAGCACTGATTCAGAACTCAGTATTTCATGAAATTCCAATATGATCATTGTTTTTTAATTTTAGTATCAAATAAATTGTTAAACTGAAAGCTGTAAGTTTAAAAATTGAAGTGTTTCATTTTATTAATAA
>WBND01000328.1:721126-756540 GCA_013398595.1 Tychaedon coryphoeus
AAAACTCAACTTCACATTTGTTCTGTTTTGAATTCAAGTATTTGTCTCTGACCTTTGCTAAAACTTGTAAAATCACAAGGAGATAAGCATGAAAGAAATCATGTGCTGTTCAAGTACTTAAAGTCCAGAGAAATGCACTGAAGTAGAAAGGGGATTAAGAGAGGAAAGAGAGTGAGGCCAAGCCATACTGTGTTGGTACAAGACGGATTAGCAAACAGACTGAACCAGGAGAGAAATTAGCCGTGCTTATTTCAGGTTAGACAGTCATAGGACGTGCAGAGATAGAACAAGATCTCAGCAGTGGAGAGGTATCAGGAAGAGAAAAGAGGTACAATGCATGAAAAAGTGTAGCTTCACTTTATGTTGGAACTGGCATGCAGAAAAGCAATAAAACAGAGGGGAAAGCAAAATATATTAGTTAAATGCAGAGAAGGCATGAACTGGGGGAGGTAAGGAGGGGTGAAAAAAAAGTTTTAGAAATTTGGGGCCTTAGGTTTTAGAAGTTTGTGGTAGTGAAGCAAATGCATTGGGCAAGTGCAATATACGAATGAGCATTTTGGAAGAATTTAGAAGCTAATGAGCAAACAGATCTCCTCAGTTACTATCCTTTGTGCAAACAGTGAGAACATTAGTGTCTGTGGTCAGAGTTGTTCACCTTTTCAGACAGAGAACTGAAGTGTAGAGTTAGAAGGAATTTTCTGGGGTGAAAGGGGAAGCCCTTTGAGATTTGTACCACTTGTTTTTATTCTGCCTTCTCTGTCTCTGTCTCTCTCTCTCTCCACAGAGGGAGCCGGGTGTCCCAAGACAGGAGTGGAAACCAGCGTGTGTGGAGAGCCGTCTCTGGGAAGAAGCCGGCTCTGCTCGGCCCGCTGTCATGCGGATCCCCGCGCTGCCCTACCTTTCCCTGCTACTGCTCCTCACCGTGCCGGGCCGAGCTGGAGCCCAGTTCCCTCGGCAGTGCGCGACCGTCGAGGCGCTGCGGAGCGGCACGTGCTGCCCGGACTACTTCCCGGTGTTCGGGCCGGGCACGGACCGGTGCGGCGTGTCCACGGGCCGCGGCCGCTGCGCGCCCGTCACGGCGGACGCCAGGCCGCACGGGCCGCAGTACGTGCACGACGGCCGCGACGACCGCGAGCAGTGGCCGCTGCGCTTCTTCAACCAGACCTGCCGCTGCAACGGCAACTTCTCGGGACACAACTGCGGGGCGTGCCGGCCCGGCTGGACCGGCCCCACCTGCAGCCAGCAGATCAGCATCGGTAAGAGCCGCACCAGTGCGGAAATCGCTCCTTGTCGGTGCTTGCTGCTGAACGCGCCGAGTGGGTTTGCTCTCTCTAAGGTACAAAATGTCCATTTAGCAAAGGTGTGCTGCTAAAGGGGTTGTTAAGGCAGGTGCAAGAGGAGCTGTTCAGCATGTGTATAAATTACTTTTACTTAATATCCACTAAAAGGAAAAAAAAGAAACCTGTAGCTAATGCATGAAAGTCCATTAAAAATAGAACATCTATATATAAAAAATTATTATTTGGAGTAAAACAATGCTATAGGCATATACACATGCTTGTGAGTGTGTCTGGGAATAATATGTACCTCAATATGTTTAATACCTCGTAACTATTTTAAATGTGACAGCAGTTCTCTTCAAAGGCCTTTAATATAACTCTGAACTATGCACGTTGTCTGGTAAATGTTTTTTTTGTTCTTGCTGCTGTCAATATCTTTAAAAACATTAGTCATGACTGTGGACTGTTCAAATGAATGAGTCCAGGGTGTGGTAAGTCCTTTTTCAGTACTCCAGTTTCAGTTAAGTCTAGCATAACACTAAATAGATCTTTAATTTTTTTATTTTTTTTAAATGGAGATGAAATCCTTGCAGGACTGGAAAAAATGTTGAATATTATAGGTAAATTAAAAAAGAAAAAAGCTTCTTCTCATGGAAGAACCATCTGAATGGACAAGATTTCAATCTTTATTTTTAAATTTAAACACTTTTAACTTCAAAGATGTTATTGGAATCCTGTAAAATCCATAATCCCCCCAAATGAGCAAAAGATTCTGCTGATATGTTAGACAGGCAGTCTCTAGCACAAATATGCAGTGTTTCTTTCTGCAGAAACAGAAACCAGCACTGATATTTTCACCAGATACATTCCATGAATGTAAGAGCATGTTCCAAAAAGGCTTAACAAAGGAGCACTTACCAATCAAAATTTTAGCAACAATTCATTAATAATAATTTATTGATGGCTATGGGAAAGATCTTTGATTTTTTTTCATCCTTTGAGCTTCAAGAAATAAGCTAGAAAACAGAAAGTATTACCTGTGAATTGGGTCTGCTAAGACAGATTGCATTCTCTGATATTCTATTCTATTTTACTATGATAACAATTCTGAAGAACAATCAAGAGATAAATGTTAACACAAAAACTTAACAATGTAAAACTAGGGACAGGCAAACAGCAGTTTTAGATTATTTTCTAGAATGTACAAGACCACTTTTTACTTTACTCTCATTAAATCCTTTATACTGCATTAAAATGACAAATAAATCAGATATATCATGCATGATAATATGAATTTTAAAAGTGTAAATTACTTTCTTATTATGTTTTAAATTTTCACATTGGGGTCACCTATTTTGCCCATTCATAAATCTGGCCCCATCTGCTCAGATTTTAGAAATAATTACTGGAGTACTGTTGGCATATCCATACTAAATTGCCGTAAAACATAGTTTGATATTGTCATATCTTCTCATTTCATGACTAGCTTTAATAATAGTCACAATTTTTTATTGTGGTTCAGGCACATAGTTGAAAATGAAAATGTTAAGATGTCTATGTAAATCAAAATTATATGGACAATTATAGTTCTCTACTTGAAACACCACAAAAAACACCACAAATGAACCAACCAGCCAACCAACCAAACAAACAAGCAATAAAAAACCAACAAAACCAAAAACCACAGCACTTCAGTGATAAGAGCTAGCATGTCAGTTCAGTTCTGCAGAACAAAAAAGCATGCAGGATACGCAGTCCTTGGATGAAATTCATGTTTCAGGAAAGACTTTATTTAAATTTCCCAGAAGCTAAAATATCCCTCACTGACTCAATTTTTTTTAGTGAAACATAATTCAGTTTTATTCTTTATATAGATTCACGTTGAAGATCTGTCATTTGTTTTATCAACATAATCTATCACTAATTTGGACAATGAGTTACGGATTTTTACAGTGTTTTTTATAATGACAGTAAGTAAATATTGAATAACAATTGTGAGGACTTCTATCTTCATCTTAGCCTAAACTTAGTCTGAAATTTTCTCGGACCAGGTGAAAGAAGGACAGAGGTAATCGGAACTCAGTTCTTCTTGCTGAAATACTGCTATTTCAACAAGTCAGTTTTCTTCCTTGTTTCACTCTCTATGTGTGGACAATGACATTTTTTCATTATTTTGAGATAACTGCTAAAATGGACTAATATGTGGCAATTTTTAATAATGTCAAGTTTAAGAGATACAATAAGAAATAAGGTCAGATTAAAGAGATACTGTACCGTATGAAATTCACAATAATTCATTGGTGAATCTGCCATTTTTCCTAAAAAGGTTCAAGAATAAAAAAAAAAAATTCTTAATTAAATTGCCAAACAGAGAGTTTCTGATTATTATAAATTGGTTTATAGTGTTGATTTATTGTAGAGTACTACCACAGGAAACCTTAAGTAAATTGATGAAATCCTGAAAGGTTTGTGAAAGGTTTATGTGATGAAGTACTGTCTTTGTCTTTTGTCTAGCAGGATGGAAATATCATCTGTAACAGTACTCCTAAAAGCACTAAAATTTAAAGGATTGTGCCTTTATTTTAATTTATTTCAGCTTTTCTCAAAATAAATAACATCTACCATTTATGCTCAGTGAGTTTACCCAGTAAAAAAGGGAGAATACTTGAAGGAAAAGGGACTTACCTAGAATTATTAGGAACGCAGTAAGTTCTGCAAGATCAGACTTCCATGTCTATTACTTTGGTAACTTGCTTCTTCTGTATCATCACAGTCAGAAGGAACCTTTTGGATCTAAGTGCAGAAGAAAGGAATCGCTTTGTGAATGCCTTACACCAAGCCAAGGTGACAGTCCACCCTGACATCGTTATTGCCACACGAAGACGTGAAGAAATCTTTGGACCAGATGGCAACACACCTCAGTTCGAGAATATCTCCATTTATAACTACTTTGTGTGGTCTCATTATTACTCTGTCAGGAAGACTTTCCTTGGTGTGGGGCAGCAGAGTTTTGGAGGAGTTGATTTCTCTCATGAGGGACCAGCTTTTGTCACCTGGCATAGGTACCATCTATTGCAGCTTGAAAGAGACATGCAGGTGAGGTCCATGTTAATGTTTACTAGTATTCATGCTATGTTTTGTACAGTTCAAGAACTTCACTCCATATTAAAATAGGCAGAAAATTATAGCAGCTTTTCCTATATGTTGGAATGATTCTGCTTCAATTTCAGTGACTCATTTTGTATACTAAATGTAATAGAGTGCATTTAGCCTTCAGATTGTCACTTTTATAGAGATGTTAAATATAATATTTTAATCAGAGCAATAGAAAATGTAAAATTTCCATAAAAATTTATTGGAAAAAAGATTTATTCTAGATATAAGACATTTTATTGGACCAACAATGTTATTTTCAGTGGTATTTTTAATCTCAAGGCCATTATTCTTGAATAACATTAATCAAAGCAGCAGAAATTCTGAAGAAAGTGATAACAGAGATGGCATAGGGATTCAGAATCACATTTAATTTGTGTAACCGGTTAGAGAAATTAGTGTTTTGTTGTTATACCGTGTTCCATAAATCAATTATTCTCCTTTTTTCCTTCTCTTATGTGGACCTATTCATAAAATGGGTATAGTATTTTATGGACCATCATCTTCTTAAAACAGCAAGAATTAGGTTTTCAAGGTCAGGACTAAATAGTGTCTGAAATCACTTCAGTGTTTCCACTAGCTTTAATTGCTTTACATCAGGCTGAGGCGCAAACTCCCTTCCAAGACACACATTTGTCCTCAGTGGCATTTCTCTATGTGGAAGCCCTGAGAAATTCTATCTGTCTGTGATTTAATATATGTTCCTATTTATATCAGTGGACTTGATCATTAGTCACAGTAATTTTGCCTCACTAACTCCAGAACTGTTCAACTCCAGCCCATACTAGAACCAAACAATGCCAACTGCAAAAGCCAATATCCCTATTCTTTACCTTTCCCTCAGTTGCACAGTTGACCTAGTTATTATGTGCACTACAAATGCTGTTCTTCCTGACAGGCCATTAAAAATACTTGAAAAATGGGGTCTCAGCATTAATTTATGCTTCTTACTGCTCCTAATATGGTTTTATGGAAGAGGTACTGTCTTAGTCGTGGGGGAGATCCATGATTCGGTTCTGTAGTACAGCTGTCTGTTCTGTTGAACAAAGTTATCAATACAAAAAACTACCAAAAGCTTCTATATGAATTTTCCATAGATCTCTTCTATAAGGCAGGATTCTGACTTTTACTAAGATGTATTTAGCTGTTTCTTAGCATTCTCCTAGCAGTAAATATTATACCTGTTTGTATGGCACACATAGTAACACCGTATCTTTGTGGTTTAGAACATGCTACAGGACCCTACTTTTGGACTGCCCTACTGGAACTTTGCAACAGGGCAAAATACATGTGATATCTGCTCAGATGACTTGATGGGAGCTAGAAGCAATTTTGATGTCTCTCTTATAAGCCAGAATTCAATCTTCTCTCAGTGGCGAGTACTATGTGAAAATGTAGAAGATTATGAAACCTTGGGAACCATCTGTAACAGTAAGTATGAATGATGGAAGATATCTGGAGAGAAAATCCTCTTAATAATAAATAAATATAATACTTTACACTGCAGTGGCTTTTTCCAGCCAAAAGGTCATAAACTGATTTTTGAATACTCTTGATCCATGTTTCATCAGTCGGTTGAGATAATACATACTCTGAGGTGCTTGTAGCAGAAGAAAGATTAAATGCTTTGCCTTCCCTTCTTATGCAGTACCAATTCATCTCTTGCGCCATAAATAATTAAACCTGGCAGTGTTATTTCTTAACTGAAGCTTAACTTTTCTTCTGACTACTCCACTTATCACCTTCATGCCATTCTGCTCCTAAAATGAGAACATCCAGCAAATCCCTGTAATAACTATGCGAGTCATGTTTTGAATGTGAGTAATACCAGATTCTAACATACCTATCCAAATTAAAATAAATGTTAAAAAACAGTAAGTTTCTTATATATTCATATAAGCATTGTCATGGAAATGGAAAAAATAGAAACCCCAAAATACTGGATTAGTCATTTACATAATCATTTCCCCAACTACTCTGTCAGGACATCCTCAATAATCTTGGCCTAGGTCTCATCAGGAAATCACACTGAAAATCTGCAGGAAATTTTCCTAAATCACTTGGAGAAAAAAAAAGCTTCAGAAAGAAGCTTCTAGATGACATTTTACATCCTGGAGTGGAGAATCCAGAACAGAGGGCCCCATAAAAATTCTTTGCCCAACATAAGGAACTGACCAGTTCATTCAGCGTAAATGTTATTTGTGAGGGATTTTTTTTCCCCATGGTACAGTCATGAAAGCATTTTATTCTGTGACCTAATGTTCTGCACTTCGTTTTCTCTCTTCTCTATTTCCAGGTACTGAGGGTGGTCCCATCCGAAGAAATCCTGCTGGGAATGTAGCACGACCTATGGTACAGCGTCTCCCAGAGCCTGAGGATGTTGCTCAGTGTTTAGAAGTTGGTGTATTTGACACTCCTCCTTTCTATTCCAATTCAACAGACAGTTTCCGTAACACAGTAGAAGGTAAACATGGCAAATAAAAAGACCTGGAACAACTCCAAATAAGTCAGGGAGCAGACTTGCCACTTTTTCCTGTTGGAAGTATGAGTCTTGAGACAGGCTATTAGACAAAAAGAACATATTGTTCTTAGCATTAAGTATTAGCTCATCATTAAGCAGAAATAAACTCTAGGTAAATTACTTTATAGCTGTAGCTTATGTCTCTTAAAATGCAGAAAAGTCTCAGGAGTCTGCTGCTGGTACACTAAGTAGAAACTAACTTCAGGTCCTTGACACATAGTTATTAAGTTCCCTTTGTTGAAAACACAGTCCTTGCCTGTGGATTGATTCCACTGCATACCTAAATGAAACAAACAAGTGCTTCTAGCAGTTATTCTTGTATCTGAATTAAAACAAATAAAAGAAAGCAAAATAAATTGAAAGCTTTGGTAGTACTTAGTGCAATAGTATTGAAATAGCAATAGGATTTACTGCTAGACATGCTGGCCCTACTCTCTGGGACATAAAACTCTGTTCTTCAATAAGCTCTGCACATTTAAAACTAAACTCCCAGTCATTGACACCAGAACACACACACACACCCAACAGAGAAAAGAGCCTAAATATTTGATTTATACTGCTCAGACAGAATCCTAACAACTTCTTCTATACCTTAATAATCCAGAGCTTTTAACAGGAAAAGATTAAAAAGTGACAGTTCAAATCACTGCCTATCAATAACTAGGTGTCCAAACACAGCTTTAGAAAATTAATTGTATGTATCCCTCTCTGGAACAATTGGCCAAAGCTTGAACACAAGAGGAGTTTTCATGATGCTTAAGATCCTAACATCTGACTTGAGGTTTATGAGGTTTTGGGTGCAGGCAAAACTACAGTGTATCTTCAATGAAAAAATAAACAATATCAGAGCATATGAAGCTTTCCGGTACGTATTCCCAGTATGCACGGAAGTGATGTATGGAAACCTAACAGATAGCTCATTAGAATAAGTGGCAACATATACCTGCTTTAGGAAGCAGTTAGAAAACTCATGCAACTATTCTAGTACAGTGAAAGATATGTAGAGCCTGAATAGACACCTCTATTTTCAAGCTATGATGTTACTTTGGCCATTTTGCAGTAGAACCCTGCAGCTTTGCAGTCCACATTCCCAGCACTCTTTTATAAAGGCTATTTTAATCTGAAAATTATGCTTTCCAGGAATTTCTCAAATGTCTGTAGGCAGAGAATTAGCTACCCATTTATTTTAAGCAAAGCAACATAACAACCTGAAACCCTTTCAGAGAGAGAGAAAAAGAAAAAAGTATTCATCTGAGACTGCTGCTCCCAAACAAAATCTTCACTGGAATTTTTGTTTTCTTCTTTGTTTGCATATCCAGGATACAGTGATCCTTCAGGAAAGTATGACCCAGCAGTTCGAAGTCTCCATAACTTGGCTCATCTGTTTTTGAACGGGACAGGAGGGCAAACTCATTTATCACCAAATGACCCCATTTTTGTCCTGCTGCATACATTTACAGATGCTCTTTTTGATGAGTGGCTGAGACGGCATTCTGCAGGTAAAATATTCTCATGGACAGAGTTAGGATGGGTGGTTGTCAGTCTTTGTAGCCACAAGAACTCAACCCCTTCTTGTGGAACAGCATGACTCCCCTAAATTTAGGAGAGAGGATTGCAATTTTAAGAGTTAGTACAGTTAACAAAGTAGTACCAAGCTTTCTTCCTTACCCCATTGACATTAAATTGCAGATCACTGTCTGTGAAGGGACCTGATCAGAGACAGCAGGCACAATTCAAGAAAACAGCATGTGGGAATACAGTGTCTCCATAGAGCAAAGACATTGTAACCCTGGAAGGAAATTCCATTGTGTGGACTAAATAACTATTTTCTTCTTGTCAAAGGAAGAACAGATGCCATGCACATTCATTTTTATCACCTATGTGATACCAGTATTCAATAATCATCTCCGTATGCTTTGAAAGGATGGTTACCATTTTTGCCCTTGCTTTTTTAATTCAAAAAGAACGGAAAAGGTAATACAGGAGAAAGTCAAAAAGAGGGAGAAAGGATGAACAGAAGGAAGGATTTGAAAGGAATGAGGAAAAGAAAAAAAAAAGGGAGACTTACATCAGGAGAGGAGGGGAAAAATTCAGTCTAACCCTCGTGCCTATGCATCACGCAGCAACTGTATTCTTCCTCCGCACAATGCAGCAACTGTATTCTCGTAGGATAATCTATACTCCTCTTCCTTTTTCTACAGAAGACAGCTGTTGCTGCACAACTGAGACTTCTTTGTGCAGCTTCCACAACCTGCCTCACTGAATTTTCCCACATCAGCTCTCAGAGAGCAATTGTATCCCCTTGTGGTTCTTACATGATCTATCACAAGGTTCGGTATCATCTTACCACAAAGTATTTTCTTTCTGTTAGGTTGTTGTTGTTGTTGTTGCTGTTTTGATTTGGTTTGGTTTGGGGATTTTCCATTTGGTTTTGTTTTTTTATTTCAGCTGATTTCCTTCTGATTTAGCATAATGTTGCAAAAATATTCCACTGAAATTTATATCAACTGTCATCCTGTTCATCACTGCTACAATCAGGCAAAGCAAGAATGTAGAAAAAAGTCTTTGCCATATTTCTCCTTATCCAAGTGAAAAGAAGTAAAAAGCCCAACACAGGCAGAATTCTAAAAAATTTACTGGTGATTTCTATTCAAAACCAGAGATAACATTAGTGGCCTTGGTTTTGGACAGGGCAGAGACTCTGCTTTGTATCTGTCACACCAGGAAACAAATCCTTCTAGAGCAACTGAAAAAGAATTCTGGGGTACACAAAACCCTGAGTGGGGAAAAAAAAAAGTGAAGTGGTGCAAGTTATTTTGAATTTATTTACAGAAATGTGATTTGACTTCTAAATTTAGATATCTCAACATACCCACTGGAGAATGCCCCTATAGGACACAACCGACAGTACAACATGGTGCCTTTCTGGCCTCCAGTAACCAATAATGAAATGTTTGTTACTGCACCAGAAAACCTGGGATACAGCTATGAAGTCGAGTGGCCAGGTAAACTGTGAAGCCTAGATACTTAATCTCCTTTTTTCTCCCTTCATATCTTTATCTCTTGAAATTTATTCAAATTTCACCAACAATATTTGCTGTCTTTGTAAAGGCCTTTTTCTCCTTTCCTGCCTTACTTTCCAGATGTCTGTTTGGGATTTGATATAGCTACTGGTCAGAGATTGTTCCAGCATGAAGTTCCCAGTAGCCACTCTAATTTTAGGAGAAGTTCTCATTTAGATCTTAACCTTGCAAAATATCCTTATTCCTATGTCAAATGGCTTCATTAACTCACTAGAGAGAATGCAAATCCTCGCAAACAAGGTGGCAGAAGAATGGTCCAGAGCAGATTTTAGAGTGGAGCAAGAAAGACTAAATCTTCTCACATTTTTGAACAAGAGTAATCAAACAAAATTTTAATTACTTCTACTCCCCAACTCAGTGAATAATGACAAATGCTGAGTTTCAGTCTGAACCTCTGATATTTGTCAATATACTTGACATTGCTCTTAATATCCTTGCCTTTTGTTTTCCTTCTTTCAGGTCGGGCTCTCCGTGTCACAGAGATGATAACTATTGCAATAGTGACTGCACTGGTTCTCGTTGCAATTATCTTTGCTGCTGCTGCATGTATCATACGTGTCAAGAAAAATAAGGATGAGTTGCATCAGCCCCTTCTTACTGACCAGTATCAGCACTACTCAGATGATTATGATGGCATACCAGCACCAAGCCAGTCTGTTGTTTGAAGAGATGGCACTTTTTTGCATGTGAATGAAACTGGGGATCTTTTTGCTTTATTTCATAAATGGTGGTCATCCACCTGCTTTAAAATAAAGAGCATAAACTGTCAGCTGTCTCAATATGTTTCCTTCAGGTTTCACTTTCATCACACCTAGGCATCAGTAAGTCATCTTTGCAATGCTAATTCTATTGTTGATTATAACAGAATCTTTCAAGGGTCATCTGCAAGCCTTTCCCACGCATATTTCTGTAAAATCTGGCAAACATTAGTTAACTTGCCAATAGTCATTTGACTTTATCTAACCTTTATACCCAGAATTGTTTTATGAGGTACTTTTGTGAAAAGGTCAAGTCTAGAACGGGACAGAAGGAAAATACAAGTAAAACCTTGGCTAGATGAGCAGAATGTGTTTCAAAATAGGCATCATGCCAGACAGAGAGTGATCATGGAATTCTGAGGAGAAGAGTATATTTGAAATCGAAATTTATTCACAAAATATAGTTTTGAGCCAATTCCTGCTTTTAAGTGGATCTATGAAAAGAGATTTAACATCAAAGCCACTCCAGTATTTGGACACTTCTAACAGGTGTTCAAACACAGCTGCCTGGAAGAGGATCCAGTTGAAAGAATAGCTGACAGCAGCCTCTGCTAAATTTTTATATTTTTATATTCTCGCTGCCTTCCTCTCTCCCACTATCCCCATGGCAGAGCATTCTCCCCAGCAATGAGAGACTTTGCTTCAGCTGTCTCATGCTGGAATTTAAACCCACTCTTGTACTTTGAAAGAAGGCCCTAGGCATTAGGCTGTAGAAGAGACTTGGAAAAATAGCCTTAAGCAGCAGTTGTTGAATTGATTCAACATAAGCCAACAGGAAAGCAACAAACCCACACCTGCCTTTACAGCCTGAGGTAGGGCTTGAGGAATCTGGCTTCAAGCCTCACCTCCTCTCTCTCATCCTAAATAGGTACCTAAATCATCAGATTGTCTTCCTGTGATGTGTTATTGAATCTAATTTAACACTCATTAGCTGACAACGGGGATGTTCATGGTTTCAGGCTATCAGTCTCATAACATGTGCTCAGCTTTAGCTGAATGTAACATCAAGATGCCCTTTGTCTCTCTTTCTGTCCAAGCCCAACTTCACAGAAATGGCAAGTGACTTGGACTGAGCTCCTTCAGTCTGAGGCCGCCCTCCTGGACACTGCCTTACTAGGTAGAAGTGAGGGTCACATGCCATACTAACTTCAGGATTTCAGTGGGTACCAGGTGAGCTCAAGGCACATGCACTTCATTGCAAGGACACCCACTGAGAATGATGCAAACAGGATGACAAGTATTGTTGGCCAGGCAAGCGGAAGATGGGTTATCATCTCAATCTGCTTTACCAAGCATGAGTTATGGAGAGCAATAAAAATTTACACACATAACTGATACAGAGAAAGAAAAAATTCACCTGTAGCACCCATGGCACAGTTAGTTAGAAACAGGAAATTTTTGTTGTGCTCTTGTTTTTACTTACAGTCTAGCTGCTAACTATTTCACATATACAAGCAGCAGCCTGTGTTCCAATTTAAATGCCTCTTCCTGCCCTTTTTTTTTTTTTTTTTTGTACTGACTAGCAACTTAACAAGTCATCCACTTTATTGATTTCGATGGATTAATGTAGGGTGATCCAACATACTTTGGATTGGGGTCAAGAGACCTGGATTTTATTCTTAGCTGTTACTGATCTGATGAATGTTCTTAGCTTGCACATTTTTTACCTCTGTGACTCATTTGACTCATTTATAATATGAGAAAAAATACAGTTTCCTTTCTAAAATGATTTTAGTTCAATGGATGAAAAAAAAAACATACAGAAGCTTGACAGGAGGAGGAAAATACCAAGGCAAAATCAGACCTTGAGAAGAGGATGTTAGTCATTAAAGTTGTTCAGTCCTTAAAGTAAAAGCATACAGTCATGATTTGAGGAGGGCACAAGTATTGAGGGTCAGAGATTGAAGACAACTGCCTGCTAGTTACAGCTGCCATGTCTAAATGAAAGAAAAGTAAATTTTCATGACAGAGATAAAAGAGACAGCAAGCACAGGTATTAGAGAAGAAAAGTGGAGAACTGTGTGCTTGACCCATTCTTGAAAATAGTCTCATAAGACCTTCCTTTGTTCACTATTTGGAGTACTTTAACTGTGTCTGGGTGTGGAGAAGTTCCTGCCATTCATTGAAGCTGCCTGGTGCTAGTTCCTGAACTAATATGATTGGGAAAAAATACCTTGAATCTGAAATCTGAGATGGTCAGCACAAGAAAAAAATTAAGAAAAATAAATAAAAAACAGAAAATTGATTGTGTCACAATTATAGCCTTTAGCTTTTTATACGGAGACAAAAACAAATAGGAAAGGTCAAAAGAAGAGAGGAAGGGAAAATGTGGGAAAAAAATACTAACTGAGAAATCCTTGGTGCAGCAATTATGAAGCAAATGATGTCACTTTCTTCCCATGACTTTCCCTCCCTGTTCTTCTCCTGAAGGTTTATGCATCTAAGAGTTTTGTAAAGCAAATGTAAAGTATACCTGGAAATGGTATACCTGGAAATGATGAGAACACAGAGCTATGACCATGGCAAAAGGAATTGTAATATAAATAGCAAAAAGTTGGCACCATTAAGGAAAAAGTGAAAGCAGTCTCAGATTTGATACAAATATAGTTCTTCAAAGATTTTTCAGACAGGAACTCAGGCACAAATTAGAATTGTGAAATTTAAGTAAAATTTGGAGATTACTGATTAAGTATTGATAATGACGCTAAGGGGAACAAAACTTAGGGAGATAATTGCTGTTGGATCCTCTTTCCTCAAATAACTGCTGGCCTAATTATATACCATATTATTATTCTTTTGGATTAAATTGCAATGACTGCATCACAAAACAAAAGCACAAAAACCAACCAAACACACAAACAATTTAGGCCTCTTATCCCCGACAACTGGGGATATTAATGAGTTTTACATTAATATGACTTCTTAGCTCCCTAAGTTTGGATTTCAGAATTTATTTGTCTTACAGAAAACCAAATTAGTAGACAGAAACTAGAGAATTCAAATAGTGAAACAGTTATTCAGGTTCTCTCCAGACAACATTAAATTAATAGAGGTTTTGAGAGTATTCAAGACAGAAAAGGAACTAAAGTTGTGAATTTTAGAAACAAAAAAGGCTGCCAAAGCTGCATTTGACCTTGGAAAGGAAATATAGAAAACATTCTTTAACCACATAAATTAAAGTTCAATAAATGCAGAGTCAAGATTAGCATGATACAGATACATTTTCCTATGTCAATGATATTCTAGCTCTGTTTTTGTAAGATGAACTATGTTTCTTGAACAGAAAGAGTTAAAAGGTAATGGAATGATAGACAGAAACTGCCTAACAAGACAAGCACTAAACAATACATCTGCATCAAGACAGCAGGTAATTTTCATCCAAGAGACTAAAAATTACTTACAAATCTGTAAGCCCATCAGTAAGGTGTCTAAATAATTTTATCAGGTCACCTGGTATATTGTGCAATTGGGAATATAAATATTTTGTGAGGAATGCAAAGTAAAAATGCTATGTGCAATTACAAACTGATTAAATTAGACTCAATAGCAGACAGTCTTCAAAACAAACCATGGGAATACAAATTGGATCTAACATGACAGATTTAGCAAAGTTAGACCATGCTAGCCAGCTTAATACCTTTCTTTGGTAAGGTAAACCAAAGATTTTATTTACAAATTATATTAACTCAGGGGTTCAAAAAATGCCATGTGCTTAAGCCTGAAAAGTTAGGAGATGAAAGAGGAAGTATATGGACTTGGAAGAGAATTAGTGAGAGGAGAGGTAGTGATGCATTACTGGAAGATGTACCAAGGCTACAGGGCTTGTTCCTGTAGCGGAATTATGAGGATTGAATCAGCCTTATTTAGTTCTTCCAAGAGAGCTTTGATGCATAAAAATGCACTCAGTGGATGGCCATTCCCCTTAGGTCAGTATAGGAAGAGAACATACAGAGGCACAATGATAACTGGCAAAATACTTTGTGAACTCCAAATTTCCTGAAGAAAGGTGAGAGGGAGCCAAACTAGCACAGCAATGATATCTCCTCTCTTTCCCTAGATTCCAGTAAGATGAATTTCTATTCCCACATCCAAACTCTTCCAGTAAGGAATGAAAGTATTGCAAACAAGCTTGCAACAGCAAACCTAATGCCACCAAATGATATTCGAGTGAAAACAGCAAAGGCAGCTGGTGCTAAGATATAGCTCTGTTCATTCAATAAATATACTGTGGATGTTTAAAAGATTCTGTGAGTTGGCTGCCCACAATAAAGGTAGCATCTGGGGAAAATTTTTCCTTACACATTGGCATTTCTACATGAAAGAAAAGATTTCCAAAGGCAGATTAAAGAATTTAGTGGAAGCTGCTAGGTGATTAGGCTGTCCAGTTAACTTCCTCTTAATGGTGGCCAGTAAAATCATAACTTTTGTAAACATTTGCTTTGGGCACAAATCTGAACTATTTTTTTAACTTACAGAAACATTCCCAGAAGTCACACCTCATCTCTGTGTGCAAGGGCTAAGCAATCCTTACTAATAATAGCGTTATTGACAGAGAATGACTCCCAAAACAAGTTTTATTGCCAAAGTGTACTCTGATTGCCACCTTAATATTTTTAGTGTTCAAAACGTGCCACCAGCTAAATATTTAACTATCAAAAGAATAATTTAACAAGGGAGCCTGATTAAAACTGAAATGTTTGGATTCAAAATGTTAATTTGAAACAGAATGTATAGATCTCCTCCACAGAAACTAAATTTTAACTCGATATCTCATTTAACCTCCAGTTCAGAATAAAAGTGTTAGCTTTAGCAGATGCTTTGGGCAGGTAAAGTGAAAGGGAAATCACATTCATAACACTGCTTCTTGGTGCTCACTGAAGAGAATTAAACCAGCACAATTTCAACAAAAATAAACCTATAAACCTTGGATTCATTTCTGTGTAGATCATTAAACATAGAGCATATTGTGCGTTGCTTTGTGTCATCCTCCCAAACCCACCCTTGCTACCCAGAGTATGCTTAGTTAAGACATTTCCAATTCCAATTACATGCATCTCTGCTCCCTCTTTGCCCCTCTATTGCTGGGGGCAAAGGACAGGCTCTAAACAGTAATTTTACAGTATGTTAAGTTTTCATGCACACAGAAAATGACTTCAAGACCTTTGGCAATCAGCCAAAAATGGATTTAGATTTTATAACTGTTCTTCGAGGAATCTTGCTAAGTCCATGCCCCTGTTCAGTACAAGAGGGACCCATGGATCTTGCTGGTATTTGAAAAACCTGCAAAGGAAGACAGAAGTGATGCTGTAGAACCTAGCAACCTTAATTTGACGCTGATCTGGGGATAGGATGGCTGCCTAAGAGAATTTTTAAGTTGACCATTCAACCTGTCTGTTTACCACTGATGCTAAGTTTTATTTTGCTTCAGGTCAGAAAGTTTCAGAAAAATCTACTGATACAGATAAAGGCTGTATGTTGAGGACAATTCCTCCAAACAAAAAAACTCGAGGGAGAAGACAGAAGATTGATAAAATGTTTGTCTAGAAGATGAAAGTTGTGCTGTAGCTGAAATGGACTCAGGGTATTGAGCATGCAGTTTGTAAGAAGAACAATATTTCTCTCTAGAACAGAATAGAATACTATGAAAAAAACTCCACCAAAAACTCTAAACCAAAAAACCCTCCAAACAACAACATTGCATCCAAGGCCTCCAAGTAAAATTTTATGTTCTTGTAACACCTTATACAAATCAGTATATAGGAACACTTCTCAGTATGAGCAGCATACTAAGACAAAGAATGAAATAAAATTAAATAGCATTGAGTGATTGAACAATTATGTCTATAATCAAAAGCAGAGATGTTGGTTTCAGTTGGATTTTGAATGACAGGGATCATCCATACTTATTCTTTTATTTAAATGGGGAGAAAAACATCACCCTTTCTAACAGCTACTAAGAAACTGCATCTAATTTGGTCACAAAGCACAGGTCTGGTTTAAAATGAGGTAAGTTTTGCTTACACCACAGCTCTGAGCATGCAGGCAGTGAAACCCACCACATGCTGCTGGACACGAGGGAGAGCTCTGCCCAACGAGCCAGGTCGTCCACAATGAAGGAATAGAAAACCACCCAAATATACAGGCACTTCAGGTCCTAAACACACTTTTCTGAAGGAGTCATATAATTTGTGCCCTTCCTCTTCCTATTCCAAGAGAAGTCTATCTTCTTGTTAATTGAGGCATTATTTATATCATTGCAGAGCCGCTATTTTAGGAACACAAGCTTAACAGAAAAAGTCATGCCCAAATGTCTCATATCTGTAACTGCATTACCAATTCACAACAGCAAGTAAACGCTGCCTACTCAGGAATGCAATTATTACTGGTTTTGTTATTATTATTAATAATAATAAATTATTTTTTGATGGGGCAGAGAAGTGACTCTCAGTGTCTTTTTTTATCACTGCATCTCAAATGATAAGAAAATGGGAGCCTACCAAATACTGACACAATTTGATATTGGCAATTTATTATCTGAATTTGTTATTTTAATACTTCTAACGTGTTGGGGTTTTTTTTTCTCCCAGTCTTGGAAGACAAATCAGGAGCTGAAGCAGCAGAGCCTTCAAGAGAGCATAAATTCTTCAAGTGAATAAGAACTGTCCCCATTTGAGTAACTTTTTCAGATGTTCTGTCATCAATGTCAGGCTAGTTATAATTATCCTCAGCGATTCTTTAAAATGTCATTTCTAGCAGTGGAGATTTGGGGTCAGAGAAAAGAGTACTTCAAACTTCAGCTTCCTACACACAGAAAATGTGTATTCTGTTCAAAATTACCCCAAAACTATTTCTGACTCAAAGTAAAATACTCATAAATGTTAATTATGGCTCTTATCCTTCAGGTGTTAGTGAAGTGACAGGAAAAATAAGTCTATTCTCTTCGCTATGGAAGATAAGGCAAAAGGACAGACAATGAAGGATAATACCATGGAAGGCAGAGATCAAACATTGTTCCTCATAATCAACCAGTAGCGGATATGTGGAATTAATTCCGTGAATCATAACATCTCAGGGTCATGTCCTGTATCACCCCCAGGGATTGCATTTTATATGATTCTGTAATTTTACATCCCATGGAGAAGGAACCTTAGCTTTGACACTTGCTCGAGCCGTGTAAGGCTGAAGGGGCTTCCTAGGCCTGACTGGTTGGGGACCAGTGGTTCACCTGCTTTTACTTGTTTATTTTGCGGTTTTTTTAAATGCTTTACTGCTTTTACTGAAAAGATTCCTCTTGTTCTGCCTCATCTTTCAGCCTTTATTCAGGTGCAGCTCAGCAGCACTGAGACTGATGGGTCAGACAACAGGAACAGTGAGGGTTTGCTTTTCAAACCTGTCCCCAGGCTTGCACGTTGGAATTCTGCAAGAAGTTACTGGTATGTCAGTAACAGAGAGCTGGACAGGTGAGAAGAACTCCATAAACAAGGGAGAGAGGAAGACAGTAATTACTTCTGGGGGAAAATTTCCTTCAGGCAGGAATTTATCTTTGTGCATGATGTCTGTTCACAATCTAGATCTTCAAAGGACTCAGGACAGCTGGCACCCCACTGAAAGCAGACCCTCTAAATGTGGATGAACTTCATCTATTGGAAAGGAAACTTTGCCTTCTGGAAAAAAAAAAATCTGAAGTTTTCATTGAAAAATTTATATCCAAAGTACAATATTAAATGTTTGGTCGACCAATGAAGAAAAATATGGAAAACAAAAAAAGGTTAAAAAGGAAAAAAAAAAAACAAGAAAAGGCTGTTAAAAACTTGAAGGATAGGAAGCCAGAAAGAGAAATGAGAACTAAAACCTAAAGGAGTATTGCTAGTTTTAATCAAGTTTTTGTACTGTGTTTAAAAAAAAATGAATGATTATTCCACTGTGGAAACACTTGCCTGTATTTAAACAGCTGTAGGTTTTTCCCTCTTGCATGGGCCTTTCTGTCTAAGCAGCTCTTGCAATATCATTCTAGCACAGTCTTCTTTTCAGGATAGCAAATAATCCTGCTTAGTATTTCATATCCATGTGTTTTATGCAAAAAATAATGTGCTTTTCCTCCCATTGCATTTTCCAAAATACACAAATCCAAACTGAAAAACAACCTCTTCTTATCACCCCTTTCTGCAGGCAGTAGCCTCTCCTACAACCCTAGGAGAAGGCAGACAGGTAGCACAGCACTGGATGTTCATGGGTCATCCCCAGGAGCTGCATGTAGCAGCCTGTGCAGCTATTTTGTCCAAGGCTGCTTTCAGGGATACAGCCTGGGACTCTCCAGACCCTCTGAATCATGTTGTACAGCCATTAACAAGCAGAACAACTTCAGCCCCTGCGCTCAGGCACTTCTGGGCAGTTTCTGGTTTCCCAATTGCCTTGTGTTACTTTTCCAGGCAATTCACCTCTAAATTTTTCCTGGAAATTCACCTGTAGCCATCTGTGGGATGCACTGGTGATAGTCCCCAAGAAATGAGCCCATGAAAGATTGTGTAGACAAGGCTCCTCCAGCATCTGGGGGAGTGAGACCATGATACCAGTGTGAGATCATGACTGCAGCTTAGCCTCCTCCATAGGAACAGGGGTCTGCTAAGACATCTGTGACACCATAAAACTAGTCAGTGAGAGATCACATTTTGCTCTGGATTTGCACTTAATTCAGTGGGAAAGGTCTACAGATCAAAGCCTGTATTTTAAAAATTAGACAGAATTTCAGAATAACATTTTGGGGCCTCAGAAACTAAATGTGTTCTTGACTATTTGTTTGACATCACCAAGTACTGAGTGAATAGATACTTCCCTAAAGATTTGTTTTTTTAAAAATTGCTTTATCATTGTATAAGTAATATGCCATTAGTGTCTTAGACAAAGGACTTTCCTTATGTCTAAACAGCACACAAGGCCAGCCTGTATAACCTTCATATTTTCTGTCCCAGGCTGTTTATTGGCATCATCTTCTCAGGAAGCGTAAAGAGTAACTTCCGTACAAAGGAGAAAAATAACTTAAATTCCTAACTAGGATTAGAAATAGGTTAGAATTTGGGCTGACACATTCTTCACCTATGACTAAGGTGAAGAGTCTGTCTAAAATTAGTGTTCTCAGACACCACCTCCCTAGATACAGGTTATCAGAGAAACAAGCATAAGACAGAGAAGATTAGCTATAGGAAAGGTGTCAGGAGATCCTCCAATAACTGCATTTAGGCCTATCTCAAAGACAACAAAAGTAGGCTTGAAATAACTCACTTTATTTAAGATACTGAACTACCTGGGAAAATTTGTATCTATTGTGGTATTATCTGGCCTGCAATTAACCTGAGCCTGAACTTAAACCTGATCTTTAGGCTTAGTCACCTCCTGAAGCTGCAATTCACCTCTTCTCCTGAGGCAGGTAAAGTTTAGTAAGGATCAGGAAATATCAGGTTAGGTGATTCAGGCTACAATCTCTGCTGTCAGAGGCAATTATTATTTTTACTTTGTTAACTAAAGCAAGCTATGGATTAATCATTTCAATACAGTAGAATGGCATCAACTGGAGTTGGAAATTTGGGCTTCATAGGGGCTGCCCTGGAATTTAATGCTCACAGTGCCGTCTATTAGTGACAGAATTTTAGGTCTAGGCTATGTAAGCACCACCAGCTAAGGCACAGCAGTGAGGATGGTATCACAGAGCCTGTGTGTGTAATTGCAGATTACTGCTGACAGTCTAAATCCAGTTGGATTTAAATCTAGCTATATCTGCTCAGACGTGTGGGGGTGGACACTGGTAAGGGACTCCAGGAAATGAGGATTACTGGCCTGAGCTGTACTAGAGACTTACTGCAGACTTCAGTAATTGTGCACAGTATTGTAACTGGTTTGGAAGTCTCCATCCACGCTTTACCTAATTTTATAGAAAATCAGTGGGTTAACTTAATTATAGCATTGGGATTAATACTTGTTCCAGTAGGGAAGAGAAGCAGCAAGAATTACTTTTTTTGAAGAGAAAAGTTTTCAAGATTACATGTGTGCTTTGTAGAGACGTATGCGCTAGGGTACAGAATATATGAGGAACTGATTTGCTAATACTGATTAAGGTTGAGGGTCCAAAGAGAAAGCATTAAATCAAGACAATATGAAAATCAATTAAACAAATTATAAAAGCCATAGTTTACTCTGAGAATAGGTTTCAAACTATCAAGAACTGATCTGCTGTTTTGGCAATCAGAATCAGGTTTACCAGCTGAAAACACCCCACATGCTAAATTTACATTTTATTACTTTGGCTTCAGAGCAAATGACACTGCTAGACCCATATACTAAATGGCAGATGGAATGGCTGAGAGTGGTTTAGGGCTGACCATTGGGACTAGGGATCAGTCAAGGACCAAGGTTCTGATGAACATGCAAAATTGGTTACTGGATGTTACTGGGGGTTACTGGAACAGATCCACAGACTATATAGCTTGAACTTGCTGGTTGGATGGAGCAGAGTGACTGGGAGGAATGGAGCTGATGAGGTTGGAGGTGTGCTGCATTCTTACTTATATTTGGGATAGATCTCAGCTTCCTGCAAAACCATAGAGCATCACTGACAGAAAATGATATTTTGTTTGGCCTTAGCTGACACTGGTGATTGCCATTTGTTTTTTTACACTTAATAAGGAAAAAGCGAGAGCATTCAGATTAAAATTGTATGTAACCAATTTGGGAATAGGCTAGAGTTTTGTGCGCTTTACCAGTCTAGGCAGGAAATAGATCAGCCTAGGAATTTTAGGGCTCTTTTACCCCTTGCTACTGACACATAAAAGATGACACCATAAGTGTTAGTGAGGTTATTGTTAAAAGCTCACAACAAGAGAGACTATTGATGTCACTATGTTTATTCCATGTTAAATATTTTCCCAGTAGAACTGGGAGGGATGGAAAGCAATTCAAAACACTTAAAATAATGAGCTATTTCCTCTCCTTATAGCACTTAAAGTAATTGTCTTGGGGATGGTGAAGAATCATTCCTGGCAATAATTTAATGTGTTCTCTTCATATAATTCCTTTCAATGATATCAAGGTTGTCTGTAATAAATGCCTCTTCTACAGCTGACAGCTTTGATAACACTGTTCACTTCCCATAATAAATAAGATCAGCCTTCAGTGCCACTTTCATTGACATTTATCTTGTGACACTATAGGTTTTTTAATCAGTGCAAGGCCAAACATAGACCTTACTGTGTTTGTGATAGGTCCTGAGCCTGACTGTATAGCTGCTACTGTAGTGAATAAACATCTGCCCCCTTCACCTAATAAGCAAAGACTAGCTGACATCAAGAGGCGTGCAAACAAAAAAAGAGGGGAAAGGTTGCATGAGGAACACCTTTAAGATGTCAAAAGTGAACCTTTCAACAGCAAGATAAAAAGTGGGATGACAATCATGACCTGCTTTGCATGCACTTCCTGACCTCCCATGTTTTCCACTGCCTGCCTGGGGACAATAAGAAGCTCTGTGCTTCGAATAATGAGTGTGGTATCTTTCTAGCAGAGCCTAGAAAATTCATGCCAGATCTGGGCTTGAGTTACTGTCATTTCCCTTGGAGACACTATTTGCAAAACTCAGCACTGGCTGAAGAGCTATTATTAAGCTACAAAGAAAGGGACTGCTGTTCAGAAGACAGAATCCTTCTGCTATTGTCTTGAAGAAATAAGGTTTGCCTTAGTGGCAAGCCAATACACAGTTAATAGCAATTAATACACAGTATTAAATCCATATGTCCAGGCAATTGTTTTAGCTTACATACTCAAAGAAATCTAATTCAAAGCCATATTGGATGGGGCTTTGAGCAACCTATTCTAGAGGAAAGCAATCCTGCCTGTGGCAGGGGGATTGGAACTAAAGGTTCTTCTGGGTCACTTTCAATCCCAGCCATTCTAGGGATCTATGAATTCAAGTGAACTTATAAAAGACTAGAATCCAGAGGAACTAACAAAAAAAATAATGCAATATCTTGTCTCAAAAGTTAAACAGCTTCCTTCACTTACAATTTATTATTATACTTGAATTAAACATAACTTCTATTCAACAGAATTTTTTTGAGACTGGAAAGTGCACCTTTAGAAACTACAAATTGACTGGTGGTGTCAAAAGCCTTTCTTTTGAGCCTTCCTTCTACCACCTACCCCTCAACCCTCCCACAGTGGATAGACACATGAACACTTGTTTTGGAAACTGGACCTATAAATCTGTTTTTTGCTGATGTTCAAGAAAACAGGATTTTTTCCTAGTAAAGTTAAATGTGGAATAGAACAGACTCTCAAAGTTTTCAGCTATTATCTGGGAGCCTTGCAAGGCCTTGCAAGAGCAATCAAATGTTGTAAGGATGGAAGATCAATGGAAGGGTTAAGTGGCAGAAGGAAGTAGTGTGCAAATGATCAGCAGCTTCCTGGGGCACTGGGGACAAATGACAAGAAGCTAGGGGACAATACCTAATATATGGAGTGCACAAGTTTTTACATGGGACTTTGTGTGATGGGAACCAACCCTAAAAGAATTTAAACAGGCTTAATGGGTGTCTTTGTCAAGCTACACAGTGTCTTCATCATGCTCCACCAGGAGTTCTATATAGTTTGTTCAAATACAAAGAACTGGAAAGGACTCTCTCTAGAGACTGACTTAATGGATCCTTAGAATATTACACCTTATCTCCTGTTGAAACTGTGTTGAGTTCTGGTGATATAGCTTTGCCCCTTATGATTGTGATTATTTTTCTTTATTTTTGCCTTGAATAGGTGACCAGCTTCTACTGGTTAGGAAAAAAGCTATTTTTATTAATAGTTTGAATTTTGTTTTTTAACAAAAAGCCTGATTTTTTTTAAATTGAAGTCTAGAAATCAGCAGAATGCTGATGATAAATATATAATTAAGAACAATCCTATCTTCCACTCCTTAACAAGACAGCTGTGTGGAATACCTTACATCTATGCTGCTGGAACAACAAAAATAGGAAGGAGCAGTTTGTTCCCTGACATTTTGCTGAAAATGAAAATAGGCACCTTCACAGTACTCAATTCCATACGACAGAAAAATTTCAGAATCCTGAAGGTCTTCATGGCTCCAGATATTAGTAACGCATTACAATTAGCTTACAAAGCCAGAAAGTTTAAACTGGCTACCCAGGCTGCGGAAAAAAAAAAATTGAATGGCTTTACAAGTCATATGTTCCTTATGACTCAATCTAATAAAGAGAATCTTACACTACTCTTTGTTTATTTGTTGGATTGGCACAATTGTATGTGCTTTTACTGTAGTTCTCCTCCACATTAATGCTGTCACTTCACAGGTTTCCCTCCTTTAATTTCTATTATTTAATTTTATTTAATTGCTGCTATTTTACAAACCAGCAGACTTAATTTCATTTCAATGTAATATGAAAAGATGCTTCCATTGTAAATGCTCAAGGGGAAGTTAGGGCGTGGTATCTACTTACTGAGTAAACTGGACCTAACTGGCCTCTGCTTGAATGTAATGCTATATAGATGTTTTGGCATTTCTCACACTTCTAGAATGGCTATGTTCCCAGGAATACATAGTGACCATAAGAGTCCCTTTTAGCAATTCTCCAAGCCCTGAACAGAGTCACATTTCTGCAGTCCTATTCTATGCGTGCAGCCTAGCATCCCTTTCTCAAAATACAGCCTTCCTTTCACCTCAGTCCATCTTGAAAATCTGAAAATTAATATGTAAACTTGCAAGGGTAAAAATGGCTAAGGAAAATTAGTTGTCTGAACTTCTCAGCAAGCTACTATATCCCAGAGGTATAACTTCAGCCATTTAATCTTAGTTGTCCCCAGGGTTAAACCACAAATCCTGAAGCCACAAAATGTTTTTTATTTCTATAAATGTATTAAAAACTCTAAACTGTGAAACAATGAGAGCACCAGATGTCTGTCCATTTCTAGTAGCAAGACTGGAACCTGGAACAATATTGGCATCACTAAAGGAGGAAGCTAGATACAAGGAGTGTCTGACATTTGGTCTACTGAGCACAGTTCACCTGTAGCAACCTTGCTGCAATTGTACGTAGCCTGACATGTAGTAAAAGAGTAGATTTTCATGGCAGCTACTTAAATAAGGGAAGTTTTAAGGGTTTGGGGTTTTTTCTCTCCTTTTTTTTAACAGAGATGCGGAATAGATGTGGAAATTCAGAGAAACACTTTTTTTACCATGGGAAGAAAATGAGGGAGATACTAGCAAAAAATACAACAAACAAACTACAAATCTATTTGTGCTTTGTTTTAATATAGACAGTATTTTTCTTACAGTGTGTTGCTTCTCTTCTAGCTACCCTTGCCTTTCCAAGTAAAACGTGCAATACACTCAAAAAGAATTTATAGATATGACTGTTTTTGAAAATATTGCCTTACCTGTGCTCAGCTGTCTTTCTCCACCCTGAACTCCTAAAACCCTCAATGACTTCTATACTCTCATGCAACATGCTCCTTCATTGATCAGAGGGTCTTTGCTCTATCCCCTTATAACCAATTGCCATGAGAAGGTAGATGCATCCATCAAATCTGTCACTAACTTCTAGGACAGACCCTGATGTTTGCTTTTGACAAGTCCAACTGTGTAATCAGATGCCAGAACTCAAAGCAGAAAAGGACTCCTTTCTTCATTTTTACTGAGCCCTCCAAGTAAAACAAAACAAAACCACAACAGACAATAAGAAAGCACCCTCCCAGCCTCCCCTCAAAAAAACCCAAACCAAAGAGAACACAAACCAAAACCCTAGAAGTCAGGTGTGAAATAAGGAGACTGGAAGAGACTGAGTGGAAGGGAAACAGGCAGACAGCAGAGGAGTGGAAAAGGTGATATGTGCTGAAAAGTGAAGGAGGTTCTGAAGAATTCAGCAGGTAGAGTGAACTAGAAAGGATCTAGGTTCAAGCAAAGAGAGATGGAAAATAATGGCTTCTTGGTCTTACACAATGGTTCTTAATGGCTTGGAGTTATAATGAGAATTTGACAGCTGACTGAACTGTAAATGAAAGAGAAGAAAGAGAAGAAATTAAATTTTAAATCTTTTTGGCAATCTTTTCAGTGGAAGGTGTCCTTCCCCAAGATAGGAGGAGTGAACTAGGTATTCTTTAAGGTCTTTTCCAAACCAAACCATTTTATGAATCATACATCATTGGACTTCGACTGGCACTTCACTGACAGAATGGAAATTAGACATTCATTCACGAGCTCAGGACTAGCAAAGTAAGAAACGTAAGACTGAAATAACAAAGCTCAAAAAAAGGAAGGAGCTGAAAGAGAAATTCTCTCTGAGTGAGAGAAATTATGTTGAGTCAGGAAGTAATTGAAAGGGAGACAGAAAGCAACTGAATGTGAAACAGTAAGATGTGGTTGAAACTAAAGCCTGTGATCACATAATTAAATGCAACATTAAAAATACAAAGTAAGACAGTTTGAGCTGTGCTTCAAAGAGTTTCTTCTTGCAACACTGCCCAAACTCCTGAGTATTTAATTTCTCTGCCTACTATTGGAGCAGATACATACTGTTTGCAGGAAAAGGTAATTTTGCTAACAAGGAAAGAGGCCTAAATCTTAACGGAATACTCCTGCTGCCTCATATCTGCCCTGTAATTGTAGTTGTTATAACAGAAAATGCACATTTTCTCCAAAGACTTGAGCCAAGGTTTAAAGTCACAGAGTTCCACTGTTATAAGCCATGTGGTTAAGAATGTTTTCCTCATATGCAACAAGGGTTTAGCATTTTGTCATGTGTGTTAGTCTTGGAAATTGTAAGAAAAATTTGCAGGTTTCATTTGCAAAAAAATGTTTATTCCATTACTTACCTTCCCAAGACTTTTTACAGAGAAGGACAGCTTATATATATAGTAGGAAGATACGAAGTTGCACTAACAATCATAATTTAGACAGCTAGTAATTTAAAAAGCAAAGTTCAGTCAAAGGAACTGTTTTTCACAGCACAAAATTGTAGAATCATGAAATTGCTTAGGTTGGAAAAGACCTTCAGAATCATCAAGTCCCTGCTCACAGCAGGGACAGAAAGATCCTCAGTGGTTGAGCCAGGTGCAAGGAATCTGTTCAATCAAAATTATAAAATCACTGTAGCATAACTGCTTTCTGCCACCAGTGCTATCCACGTGAGGTGCACTGATGCTGGCAGAGACCCTGCAGAGAAAGCAAGATGGGCTGTACAACTGATCAGCATCCTCAGGCTCCACCAGGTAAAGCTGAAGATTCAATAGGCACAGACGTACCTGTACTTTGGCAAATGACCAGGAAGTTTAAAGCACATAACAGAATACATTAAAAACATAAACTCTCTGTAAATCTCTGTCCTTGGCCCCCACAAAGCTTCATTGCATTCCTGAGACAATAAGAGTTACTACAGCATTTTTCACCCAACCATGACCCATTCACTCAACTGATCCAGGACATAGCACAGGCCTGCTCGTGGCCAAGACTCAACTGAGTAAGGCTGCATCTGAGTAAGCAGTGCTGCTGACATGCTCTGATAAAGAAGGGGAATCGGAAAAAGACGTATAAGGTGTAAGTTTAACATATTCCTTTGTGCTCAGGACAAGTTCTCCAAAATAATTTCTGTTTTGTGAACAGATAGTGTATGATTTCTGAAACCACCCTCTTGTATTGTCAGCTAATTCACCTGCTCCTTTTCTTTCTAAGTTGCTGAGGAAATTTTAGAGAAACATACTTATTTTACTGCTTGAGTTTATCTTTCTAGAAGGACTGAAAGTTGTGCTCATAGAAACTAAATACAAACAGTTGCTGCATGGAAGAATATTTTTTGGTACTTGGGTGGCATACTTTTGATGCTTTCCTAAGGATACATTAGCATTATATGAAGAAAGACCCTGGTGTTTTGTGTCACAAAGTTGGTTGGGCATTCAGTTACAAGGGAAATCCTTCCCTGTGGACAGAGGTAAACATTATATTTTGGAAGCAAAGTATCAGTGATAACCTCTGATAATGGCAAAATAATTCATAATTTACATCCAGATATGATATAGGTTTGAAAGTTTCTAACCGAGAGACCAAATTAAATTCACTCTTCAGATAAGAACATGATACATAAAGGTCTGAAGGGATTTTTCTGAGACCTCAGAATACTTGGAAAGAGAACTACAGTCTTTTGAACACTAATTCACTATTGAGTGTGTTACGTTGAGGCACCCTGCTTTTTCCCCCAAGGTTTCTTCCCCTCTTCAGGACAAGAAATTATCCTTATGGAACATTTCTACATCAATATGTAACAGACTAAAAATTGTCCCCACAAATTTTCTCTAATTAATGTGTAAAATACCTTTCACCTGATCTTTCCACTGTGAATGCTATTTTCTCACTCAGGCTGAGACTTTCAACATAATAAAACTACTCACACTTATGTGTAGGTCCAACTCTGTCAGCAAGAAACACGAAAATGGCTCCAGAAAAGTGAAATTTGGAAGCGATGTCACAATAAAATAACATTCAATTTCATAGCAAAACCCACCCCCATATTCAAGCTTTATGTTATGATGCATCTGTGATATTACAAGGGTAGACAGTGAAAGGATTTATAAATATGACTAGGCAACTCTCACATTTCCTTCTGTAATGTGTCAGAACTGCAAAGGATGAGCATGATTCACAGGATGTTGTTAATCTTCTCCTTCCTATGTGTCAGATCAGACTGATTCTAGAAGCTTAATTTGGGGATTCTTTTATGTAAATGTGATGTAGCCCAATGCTTGGGCCTCATGGGAGGGTTTTGGTACAAAAACACTGGATGGTTGAAAATTTTTTGTCCTAAGAAAAAAAAACTTTTAAGTTTACATTGTTGCATTAAGTAACATTCTCTTGTTCACTTTATCTATAAAATGACATTATTAATTATTAATTAATTTATTTAACAGCAGCTACAGGACTCTGTTCTGTTGGTGCATTGGGATCACAGCTCAATGAAACAATTTTTCAATCAGTGGCTTGAAATCCTTGGAAGATCTGTGGCCTGTTTCTTAGGCTTCCTTTACCAACTGGTCTTCACAAACTACTGTCAGTAGATTTCAAACTATTGTGCAGTGATGGATCTTTCTGTAGGAAAGTATTATGAAGTTCACAACTGGAAGAAAAGATTAAACCACTGAACTTGGAAGTTGTTGAGTTAGCTGCATGCTCTCGGATGTTGAACAGAATTTAACACACAACCTCCACTGTTGCTTACAGCCTTATAAAAATCAATACAACTGTAACTCTGAGATGAATGTGTACCACAGCCTTTAAGGTCCTTACACTAAACTTGACCTCTAGGTGCAGTACATTGTTCCATGTGTTTTTAAAGTAAAGTCTGGACTGTATAAATGGTATTTACAATCTCTTCTCAGGGACAGTAATGACAATGGAAATCATGTATGTACCTGGGTAAAGCAATAAAGAAAGAATAATAATACTTTAGTTACACTTCTGTGTCCTCTGTGTGCCATGATTAATGCCTCTGGAGTCAGTGCATAGGCAGTTGCTCTAAACACATTAAAAAACTGAACATGTCTTCAGTTCTGATTCATCTAGGTTCTTGTACAAGCCTGTGAAACAGCAAACGCAGCAGTCTCATCTCCTCCCTTTAAACAAAGCCAATAAAATAATAGTCAGTGGTTTTGAATGTTTTTCCTGCGATCCTTTCTCTGCTCTCTTCTCCCACATCATGGTGAGGAGTTCCAGAATGGCATTAATAGGTTTCAGATGTCACTGAGACAGTGTGTCAAAACTGACAGAAGTAAAATGCCCTACCACGTTTATGTTCCACTGTTCACCAGATTTTGGACACAGGACAATTCCTAGCAGTGGGATTCCTCCTGAGGCTGTTGGGGTGGCAACAGTCTGTCAGTGCAAGGTACCTTTGACAGCTATTTCAGACCTTCAGTCCTTTTTCTTACAGCTGCATACAGTCTCAAATTTGGGGAAAGCCTACTTTGGAGTGAATTCCCTACGCAGTACCACAGATGAAAGTTCTGACTTTAGTTCTTATGACCCAAACTTCTCCAATTCTATAAACATGCACCAGGCTTCATTTTGTTAGTGGATTTGAGGAATAGTCACCTTGATGATGATTATTAACACCTCCTATTTGTCTACCTGACCATATTAACTTGCTTTAATCCTAGAGTGTCTTCATTCCTCCTAAGGGAACTACTTAGGAAGCTGAGCTTTACTCTCCCCAAGCAGGAGTCACGAAATGTGACACTGAACCATGACCAATGAACATCCCTCTCAAAACACCTCACCCTCCTCTGGGTGTTGGTTTGAATAAACAAATAATGATTGCTTCCTAGAAGCATCTGACAAAGAATACTGGCACTGTGAGGTAGCTGGTTGAAAGCAGGAAAGGCAGGACTCCTGTCTACCACACCCTATGTTGTCATCTACTTGGAACTCTCTTAATGCAGCCTTTGAAGATAAGTCAAAGGTCCCATTTCTGTAGCCCAAACTCCACAGGCAGGTTGTTATGAGAAGTACATTACCACAATACGAGAAATATCTCCCACAAAACTGGCTGTTCTCCAGGAAATTATTTTCTTTCAAAACCCTTAAATATTTACAGCGTGATTTGACATAACTCCAGGTTAAATATCAACCAAATTTTTGCTGCACTACTGGAATCTGCCTGACAGATTAAGGAAATAGAAAATCTCTATAGGCCTAAGGCACCTGCTGTCTGCCTTTCAACATATTCTTCCAGCATTATTTTTATAAAGGGGAGCCAGAAATGACAGAATCTGAGCATCCAGCTCAGTATGTGGAGCATTTTATGTTGGCCAAAAGTTGAGATCTGTTTGATTGTCCAATCAGTCAACAGAAAACCTTGAGTAGTCTCTGGACTGGACTAGTATTTCTCACATCACTGAGTCAAATTCATCTTGGATGAATTCTAGCTGAGAGATGGACTGACTATAGGTCATCTGGCATCTGGCTTTGGGAAAATTCCAAAATTTCAGAATCCCATTACAACATTTTTGGTCCTCTAAGACATCCTAAGGACTGCATTAAATATAAATGGAAAAGAAATGTATTATCAAGGAAATTATTATCAAAATCAATTATATAAACTATTTGAACTGCTCTGCCTCATCCCTTAAATATAACATTGCTGTAAATTAATTTACATTTGTTTTGTTGGGGTTTTTTGGGTTTTTTTTTTCCATTTTGAAGTCTAGCACTCCTCAATAAGCATCATCTTTTATGGAAAGCAAAAAAAAAAAAAAAAAGAACAAACTGAAAAGCCTCTAAGCCCCTTCCTTCTCAAGCTGCCCGATGGATGTTGTTCTATTTCATTACTTTTGTCCTCTGATTTCCCATTGTGATCAGCTTAAGCAATCATTTAAGAGCTAAATCTTATGACGAACTGCCATTAAAACAAGACCTCACCTTACAGGGTTGAAAGTAGCTGCCTGATTAGATTACATATCTGAAGCTCATAAAATCAAGCTGACAGTGTGATATTTGGAAATGCAGGTATGTTGCATGATGGCACCATAGGGTTTTGAAACAGTATTTTCACTTTCCTGGATTAAGACAGCACTGCGTTCCAGACCTCATATGTTGAAGACATCAAAAAAGGCCCCCTAAAAAAACAATGAAACCATTTCAGTTTACTTTCAAAATGTTTAACATAACATCCACTCTCCAATTTCTTATGCAAAATCACGGTTTGACCCAAAGCAAGTCTAAGGCTGTGCTCAGTAGAATAAAATGAAGAAGCTCTCATTCCTTTGGTCTTAAAACCCATGGGAGATGCAGATGATATCATGTGACAGACAATACAGAGCCTATCTAACAAGAGGCTGGACAGTGCACACAAGCATTCACAGTATGTTGGACTGAAATATCACGACTTTCGGCTACAGAAATAATTGAAGGTTGATAGGAGCATCTAACAAGGCATTAAATTAATTAATATACCTATCTGAACTTAAAAAGAAAGAAAGGAACAAGCTAGCAAACACTGACCTAAATGACCTTGCTTTCGATTCAAAGTAAGAGATTCAAAAAGCTCTAAATCTCACCCAAACAGTGGATAGCACAGGACTGAAGAACACAGAGTAATGCAGGAGGACTACAGATTCATCAGTATCACCACTACTACCACTATTCAGAACTACCTATTCACCACTATAGGGAGTAAATTTGCGTGATCAAAGCTCAGCTGAAGTCCAAACTGAGTGGTACTTTGAAGGACAATGAAAGTCCTTCTTATTTAAATACATTAACTTCAAAAGAAGATCCAGAGATAATAGTAGTTGAGTGCTTGATTAGGTCAGTCACCAGGATGCAGTCAAATCAGAGGCATTTATTGCCTTTTTGCCTCTGTCTTTAACATTAGTGTGTCCTAAACTCTGTTTTGGGAGGCTGTGATTAGGGAAATTATAAACTTCCAGCTAACTCCGAGCTTGAGAACTTGCTGCTCCAGCTGGATGCATATAAATTTATGTGGCCCACTGCAACCTACCCCTATAGTGTACTGAAAAACCTGACTAATGTAATTGCAGAAATTCTCCATTATTTTTTCAGCAGTGTTTGGAGTCTGGAGAGGTCCCAGTCAACCAGAAGCACAGCAAATGTTCTCCCAGTTTTCAAGAAGTGTAGGAAGGAAGATTCTGGTAATTACAGGCTTGTAAGTCTTACTTCAGTGACTGACAAAATTATGGATAAATTTATTCTGAGAGTTAGTGAAAAATACCTGAGACACAATACAGTTATTTGTCATAACCAGCACTGGTTCATGAGCAGTAAGTTCTGCCTCACTAAATTAATTTCCTTTTATGACAAAGTCACCCATTGTAGTTGTAGAAGCTGTCCAGGGAAAGGCAGCAATGTGGGTTCTTCGATTTAACAAAGCTTTTGATACTGTCTCTCACAGTGTCCTTCAGGATGAAATGTCCAGCACACAGCTACTCAAGTTCATTATATGGCTGGGTGGAGCAATTGCCTGACTCAAAGAATTACAGTAAATGGGGTCATATCAGGCCGGCAGCCAATCACCAGGGGGGTTCCCCAGGGCTCAGTTTTACAGCAGTGCTTTTTGGTGTTTTTATAAATTATCTGGATGTGGGAATTAAATATATATTAAGGAAGTTTGCCAGTCATGCTAAAATAGGAGGAACTGCTAACTCCCTCAAGGGTAGAGAGAATTTACAGAAAGGTGTGGATGAACTGGAGAGATGGCAATCACCAACTGCATGAAATTTAACAAGAGCAAGTGCCAGTTCTCAGCCTGGAACAAAGTAATTCTGATTATATATAATTGGTGGATGAGAGACTGAAGAGAACCACCAAAGAAAGACATCTGATGGTTTAGGTAGATGGCAAGTTGGGTATGAGTCAACAACATGCCCTGGTTGTCAAAAGAGACAATGTGTCCTGGGGTCCATCAAGCAGAGCACCGTCAGCTGGTCAAGGAAGATGATTATTCTGCTCTGCAGTGCACTGGGATAGCCCATCTCAAGACCTGTGTGCAGCTGTGGGTGCCTAGGTACAAGGCTACCAAACTATTAGACTGTGTCCAGAGGAGGGTGACCAAGGTGGGGAAAGATCTTGAGGATAGGCATTCATGAGCAGCTGAGATCACTGTTTACCTCAGAAAAGGGAAGGCTGAAGGCTGTCCTTATCAGAGACCACAGCATCCTCACAGTGGGCAGTGGAGGAGGTTACTCTGTTACTCTGGGGACCAATAACAGGACAAGAGGAAATGGAATGAAGATTCATCAGAGGAAATCCATACTGGACACGAGGAAAGTGCTCTTTATCAAGAGAGTGGATGGTCACTGGAACAGGTTTCCCGGGGAACTGGTCACAGCACCAAGCCTGTCAGAGTCTAAGGAATATCTGGATGATGCTCCTAATCACATGGTTTAGGTTTAGGTAGTCCTGCAAGGAGCAGGGCATTGGATTACATGATCCTGATGGACCCCTTACAAGCTAGGACACTTCACGATTCTAAAATGAAGAGAGAGGATCTGTCCCATGAGACGAAAATGGAATTTACATGCTGCTTACTGATTTTGTTTACTTAAAGAGAAACCTGTTTCCCTGAAACACTTATTAGTTTAGCAAATCTGGTAGCCTTGAAGATTTAACAAGGTGACTGCAACATAGGCAAATCTTTTAATCTTTGTAATTCAAAAGTATAGCCATTGACTTGCTAACTGCTATACTAATGCAAGACCAGTGAGAGGTAATAATCAGGCCATCAGATGGTAAAGCACAAATCCATGAATCCATAGTGTACATTATGTAGTTTACTTTCTGAACATTGCTTATCTGGAATAACAGAAAGGACTTATTTTCATTATTTTTAGATTATTTAGAGTAGGATTTGGGGAAAATTTTTGTCACTGAAAAACTTTTTTTAAAGTAGCATAAATTCTTTGTATTATTTCTCTTCCATTTTAATTTTGAAAAGCTTGATAATTCAGGTTATCTGAAATATTTAAAGAAAAATATTATTTCAGAATTTTCCTTAAGTTTCTTCAAACAGAAGGTCTGAACATAGTTGAAACATGACCTTTTTTATAGGATGCTGCTTGTAGAACAATGGAGGTCTACAGTTCAGTGTTGCAACAACAGTCAGGTAAACTTAAAACTTTTACTTAACTAGGTTTTCATAGCTCACAGAGGAAGAATTTCAGTGTGACGCCTACTAATTCACAGAATGGCACAAACCAATATTAACATGAGATTATACAGAAGTTAGTCTGTAAGTATCAATATATTAAAATAGTACTTCAGGAAATATTTGGGGGTGGAGGCAGTAAGAAGGAGGATTCTTGTTTGGTGTGAGCAGCTGGTTTCGGCTTTCTTTTCTGAGAAGAATATTAATGGATTTTTTTGGCATATGAACTAAACATATATGACAAATACAAGAGAAATACATGTTTTTTATTCATATGTCTCTCACACAGGATTTCCAGATGGTTATAGTGATAAAATAAGGGTCCTAGTCTAAAATCAATGCATATTTAAGATAACAGATACATCTGCAGATTTTTTACTTCACTGTACTACACCCTTGCAAGTGTCCCTGATAACGAATCTTAAAGTACTGATGAAATTATTTCACCAAAAGCATGGTTTGCTGTACATTTTGTTTTCCCAACTCACAATACCACACTTTGTGATTCTAGTTGTTACTCAGGACCTGACACCAAGAGTTGCTGGCCTCACTTTCTCAACCACCTTGACATTTGCCAGCTGTAGCTCCATAGATGTGAATTTTCATATTGTAGTGCGCCTAAACGTTTTTCAGTGCCACAGGACAAGCAGCATCGTGGGACAAGGATCAACAGGACACATCCAGCACTGGTATCTGCACAGCCAACATGTGCCTTCCTACCAGCTGGAGCAACAGACTCAGTTTGCAAGCTTTGCTTCTTAAAGAGAAGGGGGACAAAAATAATAGAAATAATAAAAAGGGGGTTGGGAGGAATACGCTTGCCTTCAGTGAAACCTGTTTGATGAGCAGGATGAGCACCATTCACAGTGTACTTATACTCCTATCCGTTAGAAGGGGTGACTCTCATTCGCTTTTTTAGTTTC
>WBND01000328.1:757445-803928 GCA_013398595.1 Tychaedon coryphoeus
CGGAGCCCGGCGGCAGCGAGGGCTCTGCTGCTGGCCCGGAGAGCGGGAGGCCGCTCGTCGTGCGGCATAGGGCGAGGGACTGGTCGGCTCTTCTCCTCGCAGCGGGGCAGTTCGCCAGGGAGTCGTGGTTGGCTTCTGTTCCTGGCCGCTCTTTAGAAATACTGAAAGCTGGAGCAACAATAAACGAAATAATGCACTACTTTTCCCGTTGTTGTAACTGCGTTTTGTGCATTGCACCTGTTTCCTGCTCATGACTAACACTCAGACACACGAGATATTTTCGGGCTGGAAATTTGGCCTGGAATGCAGGGACTTGTTTGCTAGACATTAGTCTTCAGAGACTTAAATTATTTCCAAACAGGCTGCAGATGATGCAGAGTAATTCTTGAAGAAACAACTATATATACACTGGTTGAATAGTACATTTTCTTTTCCCCGTGATTTGCGATGGGGCTATGCTGTATGTAGTTCAGATCCTCTAACTTGTTTACTGTCTTGTTGCAGGTGCTTGTCCTACTTTGCCACCATCTCAATAAATTTATTTAAGATGATGCCATAAAACTGGCTTAATTTTTTCTAAGAGAAATCAAAAGCAAACTCTTTGCAAGCAAGCAACTAACACTTAAGCAGATATGATCTTGACAATGCAGGGCACCTCAGATGTGCGAGCACAGTTAGCTTCCATTTTTGTTAGTGTGTAAGTGTTAATGTGAGGTCCCAAAAGACACTTTTTAGTTCTTTCCATAGCTTCTGCCGCTAAGGTTATCTGAAAGTGGGATGAAATTTGATCGGGTTGGAATAGGGATTTTTCTGGCAAACTGTTGTGATAACTTTATGCAACAATCTTGGAACTCAGCCATTTACGGCAAATGAATCAATATCATTCTGTGTGAATGAGTGCAATGCCATACCACAAGTACTACATTTCCTGCCTACATACAGGCACATATATAGGTGTGTGGGTTTGTAAGGGATTTTCAAAGAATAAGTGAACTGGGCAAAAAGGGAAAGAGAATGGATATTCTGCGAGTTAATAGCCACCATGGCAATGTTAATCTTGTGGTGTAACTTGTAGGTCACATTTGCTGTTCTATGGCTTCATATTATTTAAGAGATCTCTACAAATCAAACTATCAGTGTATTCTATGGAGATCTTTTAGCTGCCTTTCAGTACCTAGACCAGGCCAAATGAGAGCTGCAGGGAAGGACTTTCAACAGCATGGAGTGACGGGATGAGGGGGAACAGCTTTAAAATGGAAGCGGGTAGATTCAGAGTTGTTGGGAAGGAGTTGTTTACTCAGAAGGTAGTGGAACACTGGAGGAGGTGGCCCAGAGGTACTGTGAGTGCCTTTGTGCTTGTCATTTGAAGGTGTCCCTGCCCACGGCAGGGAGGTTGGGACTAGATGATCTTCAGTGTCCCTTCCAACCGTGGTTATTCTGTGATGCTATGATTTTAGGGTAATGATCACTCAGAGTTTCAGTTTTAATAATGAGTAATACACTGTCTGCTTATATCATGCTGCTTTTTAATTTCAAGCTTGTGCAATGGAGGTACAATGACCTGCAGGTAGCTTGCAATGTATGGGATGTCAGACTGCAAAGGAAGCAGATAAGGTAGCCAGAATTTTAGGCATGACTGTTACATGTCAAGACAGCTAGATCTATTAAGGGAGGGAAGACCTGAGGGAATTGCTGGTATCACCTTTTCCTTTCAAGTTGGTCTCTTCACCTACTTCACACTTGCAGATTTCATGTCACAGTCTTTCTTTTGCCTCTTCTTCATCCTGCCATCCGGTTCCTCTTTTTTCTCTCCTTGCCCTAGGCACAAATATGTTTTAGTCCCAAAAGCCTTGACCTCTCCTGTTATTTGTCACTTCAGGGACTGACTGACTTACCTGAGCTAATTTCTCATGCCGAGTAAGAGGAGTTAAGTTACAATGCTCTTTCCGTTTGACTTCTGGTCTGTATACCACCAGTACAATGACTAGGTGTGAAGTATTGGTACCCTGTGTATACCATTTTCATGCTGTCAGCTGTCTTCTGTAATCCAAAGTGTTAAAGTGAGCTACCTTCCTGGATTTGATTTTTTTCTGTTGTGTCTAGCATCTTCAGGATTTTCCTCAACCCTTAGGGTTTCTTCAGCTTCTTCATCTGTTGCTTTCCCCTCTACAGTTTTCTTAGCAGGCATATTTTATAAATATAAGAACAATATCAGGTAAAAATTGTGGGTTCTTTCTATGTTTCTTTCCTCTTTTTTTAATGCATAATATTTGTGAAATGAAGCCAAAATCTCTATTTTCTTATTTCACGCCTCTTTCTAGTGCATTATTCTTTGGCTTTGCTGCAAGGTGTAGGTCTAGAAAAGTAGTCTATAGCTGCTGCAGTAGAAAACATGCAAAAAATGGAAAAGACTAGAAGTTTAGAAAACCAAGTGTCATCCATTAAGCTTTCTTTTTCTAGTTATACTATGATGGCAACTTCTACAGCGCACTCACTGAATTTTGGATAGACCTATCTCTGCTTTTTTTACTTGCTTGTTCCAGACTTGAGACAAACTTTTTGTAAACATAAAATCATGGTTATTCAGGTCCTTCTTTTCTAGTAATATATAAAAAGAAGACAATATTTGACTTGGAAATTCTGAATGGTTCTTTTTTACCTCAAGCCTGAATTTGCTAATAGTCAGTGGAATCACCCACCAAACACACAGAGTATCATTCTTGAAATATGGACCTGCTTGGCCAGGTTTACTTCCCTTTTCTTATCCTCCAGTTTCCCATGAAGGCCATGATGGAGACTACATTGGATCTGGAAAACCTTTGACTTACAAGGCCGTAAATTAGAGGAGAAGGAAGATGCAATTGCCAGCATGAGTCAAAACACTGTGCTCTGGTCAAACTTGGGTAGAATGAATACCTCCCATTATCTGATCCTTGAATCAGTATGAAATTTGTCAGTGTTACTGTTAAGATGTTTCTTCCTATGGTCTTTTATGTGGAACATTCTGTTGGGGTGTTGAACATAAACCTTTAGAGCTGCAGGCTTTTTTCTAGTGTACCTTCAACATATGCACCTTCACTGCAGTAAGTAATCTGTGAGGCTCATTCTGCAGCCTGAAGTAATACTGCTTCTAAAGCTCATTTCTCCTTCACAAGTTATGGAGTTACTCAAAGGGATATTTTCTTTAGCCCTCGAAGAAAGAGGTTGGTTGGTTTTGTTTTTTTTTTCCTTTTAATTCAAAAGTTTCCAAAATCAACTCTTTAATGCCTCTTTGCAAGCTACAAATTTAGGCTGCATTACATACAATAATAAAAAAAACAACTATTCTACTTAAAAATTAAGGCAGAGAAGTGTGGGGTGGTGTGGATGGCAATGCTGGGACTTTAAATGAGATTCCTGCCAATGAGCACTGTTGAGAATCAAATTTTGGTAGTGAGTCTGGACATCCAGCTGGGTATACTGAGTGCAGCAGTTTTTAGACTGAAGGATAAAGTAATTGAAACAGTCCTATTTTCAAGGAGCTGAGCATTCCAGATTTAGGCTAAAGCCATTTGAAATAGAGACATACTGCTATGCTTCATTCATTAGTTGACTTTCCTTCTCCTTTGTTCTCCTAGTTCAATTTTAGTACAACTATTTTATAAAGGCAATTAACATTGATCACTTGCAAAATGAAACTGGAATTAAGGCAAATGTGATCAATACAATGGCAATCCTTCTTGGTGCTTTCGATGGTTTGGTTTGTCTTGGGCTTTTTATGCTTCTTTTATTGGTTTTGGTTTTTTTTTAACCATCCCTAGCACATCAGTGAAAGTTCATGTTGGAGGACTGAGCTTTTGTAACCCTATTCTACCAGCTCTAAAGAGTCTGACATACTTGCATAGATTTATTAGATCCACGGTTGTGGAAGATCTGTGTTTATTAGTTTCTTTGAAGGACAGATTTTAAAAAGTGTACAACTGTGACTTGAAATATGTCTTCAACACATGCTGTAGGTGCAGGCTGCTACATTCACTATTTTGTATGATAACATCAGTTTGTCTTAACTGAAGCCAAGATCTGGCTTCAGTGTGCCTAGTCAGCAATGCAAAGCTGTGTATCAGATGCTGGTTTTTGATCAGATTAATTGTAATTTTTGCTTAAAAACTTGACTGAAGATAAAATCTTAAATATAAAATTACTAGTGGCTAAGCCTCAAACCTATAAGCAGGAGAGTTTGATTAACCTGTTTCTTAATGAGCCGTTATTCAATGAATCCCTGAAGTGAGGCTCTTAGACATATAAAGAAGGCATACAAAAAGAGAAATTAACTTGTTTCCCCAAGACCTCCTGAAGTTTGCGGAAAAAGGAGTTAATCCTCTATCTTGCTAGCAAGTTCTCACCATGCCCTCCAATTTGCATGATGTAGTAGAGGAGTTTGTAATTTTTGAATATAATCAAATCTAATAAGGAAAAATTGCAACTTAATTACAGTGCCAGAACTTTGCCAGGTTTTCCATCTTTTCAGATCATCTCTGGAAGGTTGAGGTGACCAAGGTTGTTTAAATTAATGTGCATTTAAACATGTATTTTGACTGGCAGATCTCACTCTGTGCCTGGCAGAAGGATTTGAATTGTGGAGCATCTTGATGTTTTACTCAGTCAGAGCTTATGTCTATTCTTACTCAGCCATAGCAGCTGCTGAAGGGTTTAAGTCCCTAGGAAGTACAGATGAATATATGCTTACATTATTAGCTGCTGCATGGCTAAGAGTCTATGAAATGTTGCTGTTGCCTTACTGAGCAGCGTCAATGTGAGATCCTTCAGTGCACATGCATCTGTCTGGTGTGAATCATCACAGCAGCGTCAGGGGTTCTACAGTCAAGACTTCTGTTTTGACTGCCCATCTACCGTGAGACTTTTGGCAGTGTTTATTTCAGAGAATATGTGTTACAATTTCATTATTCCTTCGTGATTACTTTTTCAAGAGTAGAAGAATCACTGAAGTTGCATTTTGAAGTCTGATTCCAGACAATTTGTAATGAAACGACATGAATAGTAAACCACTTCTGCACAGAGTTGTACAGTTTATGATGACTTCTGGCAAATAATTATAGCCTTTCTGATGGAATCAGCATAACAGTGTGGCTTTCATAGAATAGCGTGGGGTGGAAGGGCTATTCCATGAAGGGACTTCAGAAGACCATCTGGTTTCAACTTTCAAAGGAAGGGAAGTTTGGGTTTCGTTGTCAAGCACCCTGTCCATCTTGAAAACTTCAGCCATCTAACTGGGGAGGTTGTTCTCATGATTGATTGCCTTCATTGAAAAAAAATGAGTTTGCATTAAGATGAAACCTTTCCTGGTCCTCTTTGTATCAGCCCAAATTACTGGAATGCTGTGATGAGATACCCCTATTCCCAAGACTTCTCTAAGGGGAAGAGGCCTACTTCTTTAGGCCTTTCCTTATATGGCAGATTTTCCAGCCCTTTGATCAACGTAATTTTGTGTGAGTACTTTCTTTTATGTGGTTACTTACAACAACAACAATTTAAAATTACCTTTTTTACATGAGCAAGAAAAACTTTAAATGCACAGTACCAAATATATATATTAAGCAGAGGTGATGGCCAATAAGTGCATTTCTACTCTTTAATTCTTTCTTTTTTCCTAACAGTAAATCATAAAAGAAATGAAATGCATTTTCAATTCATGTTTTCAAGTTTACTAGATTATTTGTCTGTTCTCCACCCCCAGGGTCAAAACCTAATAAACTTTCCGCAGTGGATGTGTTTATTTTCCATGTTTTCATTTCTGGCCGTGTCCTGAGGCTGGTTACTGAATCTGAAGCATATGATGACGAAGTTACAGGAGTAAAATGACAGAGAATCTGAGCTGTTGGAAAGCAATTGGAATTCAGTTAAACTGAGTGCAATTTCTCTGATGGATTTAACTTTCATTTATAAAAATGGAAGTTATACTTACTATATGAGAGCAGTTCCAAAAGATGGTTCTCCGTTTATTGTTTGTAAAGATGAAGAATTCTGATCATAAAATTACAGACAATCTCATAATAAAAGGGGAACTTTTTTTGTTGTGAAGACAGACTCATAGCTTTTGTTATCCAGCCTTACTCCCATAAATGTGGCTTCTAATTAAAAGCTTTTTCCCATGGTGGAAGTGTTCGTGGTAAGCAACTAAAAGCAGGCCTAATCTGGAGGGTGAGCAAAACAAGTGACCAAAACACATCCAGAGGGTCCATAAGCCATCTTGTATTACATCTTTGAAAGATATAAACAGCACATTCAAGCTTTGAAGCTTTTTCAAATCTGGAAGGATATTGAGACTGCCATTTATTTCACAGATGACTTGTTCTGTGTTCAGTGCTGAGTCCCTCTGTTGCCTGCCTGCAGATGAGTGTTCAGAATAAAATGTGTCTGAGGATCCCCCCTTTGAAGTAGGTCTCAAGGAGGTTTCTCTTCTTCCACAGAAGAAGATAAGGAAAGACACTAGAGAGTATATATAACACTGTAAACACTTTACTGGCATAATTTGTGATTTTGTTTGCTGCTGTTAGATATCAGCTACAGTTATGATTCAAATGCTTTCAGAGGAGACATTTTACTGCATTCTGGTTTGGCTGTGAAACCTGTCTCTCTTTAGGTACAGAAGGAAATACATCCAAGAACTATAATGCAATGAGTTTCCAAGCTCACACATTTTTACCCCAAGGTAGAAACAAAAATAGAACAGCTTGGTTGCTTTGTATTTTTTTTTGTCTTCCTACAGAATTTGCATTGGTTTAAAGAAGTGTTGTATTTGAGATAGTTGCACTGCTTTTGTTAGATCAGACACCTGTTTATGAGATACAGAAAACACTGGACATTACTTTTTTAATATTAAATTTAAAAGACTTTTTCATTTAAAAACTTCAGACTCAGACCTTGATCCTTCCAGTAATTATAAATGACTAGGAAAAAAAATAGTCCTGACACCAGGGAGGAAACTGAAGCAATTCTGTGGAAGGGGGAATAGGATCTGTATTATTTAGACACCTGTTTAGAAAACTAGTGAAAATTATATACTACACCCTGCCTTTACTCAGCCCTGGTAAGGCCATATCTGGAGTGCTGTTTGGAGATCCATTTTGGGCTTTCCAGTTTAAGACAGGGAACAAATGGAGAGCTCCAGCAGAGGGCTATAAAGATGAGTAGGGGTCTGGAGCATCATCTCTGTTATGATGAAAGGTTGAAGAAACTGGGCCAATTAGCCTGGAAAAGAGACAACAGGGATCTTACCAGTGTGTACAAATACCTTATGGGCGGCTGTCAAGGAGATGGGACCAGACTCTCTGCAGTGGTACTCCATGACAGGACAAGGGACAATGAGCACAAACTGAAATACAGGAGGTTCCATCCAAATACAAGGAAAAGCTTTTTTACTTTGAGAGTGACTGAGCATTGGAACAGGCTGCCCAGAGAGGTTGTAGAGTCTGCCTCTCCTGAAATTTTAAAAACCTGCCTGGACCCAATCCTCTTCAACTTGCCATAAGGGTGATAAGAGATTAGATGATCTTCAGAGGTCCCAACTCTTCTATGATTCTCTTGATTCTGAATATCTAGTGTTCTTCCTGGAGTGAGATTAATATGTACCTTTATAAGAGTACCCAGAGAAGGCCTGTTCCAGCCACATTGAAATAGCCTTAGGAGTTAGGCAGCTAATACAAACCATTTTCTTTGTTAAGCAAAAGCAAACAGTGCATGTTTAGAACAAAGTGCTTAATAATAAAACAGTGGCAGTGGTTTATGTTGGTTTTGGTGTTGAAGAATCCTTTTCATGGGCAGAAAGTTTTTCTGACTAATGGGATTTAAATGGATCTGCGCAAAAACACAACTTGGAGAAGTCATTCAGAGAGTCATTGTAAACTTTAGACTATTTTTCTAGTCTTCTTGAAACTATACAGCTATGAGAGGTGAAAATACAAAGTCAGAATAACTTCTACATGACTTTTCCTGCTCTGACACTTCAACTACATTTTGCCCTCACAGAGGGATTTCAACCACTCTGATTGTTAATTCCTTGTCCATCTATCCTGGCAGAATCATGCAGTGCACGGAAATATTTTTATTTCAAGTGGTATGGCGGGGTTTTGGTGTTAAAGGTTTGTAGGAGAAAAGTGTAAGTCCTGCCGCAGCAAAGAAAGGAGAGAGCCCCTTTGGAAGAGAAGAGCAGTACTACTAGCATACCAAAGCAATAGTGATGTTCTTCAAAGGCCAGTGGAATTTACATTCTCCTTTAGCACCTGCCACTTGTTGCTGTGATTGAGGCAGGGGAGTAAAGGTGCGGTCACTGTTTTCCCCATAGCCTGATGAGGTAGTTTGTGATGGTAACTTCATAAAGCTACTTAGGCATTCAGTGCAGAGAATCAGTCTACCCATTTCAGACAAGAGAAAAAACACAACCAAAGCAATGATCTTTAATCTTCTGTAATTTCTCTCCTTCATTTTTACTAATTTGTGCTCTGGTGAAGTTTAGTAACAAAATTACTTCAGCAGAGCTGTTAAAAGCCCTTTTCAAATGCAAACAAACTTCTCTAGTTCAAATCTGCTATGTTCCTTGGCTAGTTCTCTCTTTTCCCAAGTTACCCTTGATTATTCAGAAAGGCCATATTTGCCTTTTCCTGGCCATGTTTTGCAAGTCTTGAACCTCATTTTTCCTCCCCAACTAGCTTAGTAGCTAGTACTTCCTCAGTAGAAGACAGAATGGGAAATGTAAGCAATGACCTTGATTCCTTGTAAAGCTACTCATACATCTGATAATTGCATTGATATTTATGGTTAATATTCTTTGCTGAACTAGAATCACAATGCCCCAGTGCTTTTCTATGTAGAACTCTTCACTAAGAACAGGTTTAAGTATGAAAAGAGCAATGTGACATGAGCTAAAGTGGTGTAGTAGAAGCTGAGGGCTGCAATATATGGTGTGGATAATAGTTATTGATCAGAGCAAGTATCAAATAATATGGAAAGATAATGTTGCCTAGAGTGCCTGGTTTTTCCTTGAAGTTTATAGATCATGACTGATTACTCTTACTACCTTCGCACGTCCTTGCCTGGAAACATAGGCAGTGTCTTTAATTGTTTAATTGTTAATATACATTGATAATCACGCCTTATGGCCTCCAGAATGTATTGCCGTGGTGTATTCTGTGGAAAATAAAGGGGTCTTTGGGGTTTTGAGCCAGAAGGACTCAAAAGTTGCAGTTGGTGTAGTTCTCAACAGCCTGCTCAGCTTGTTGTGCTGGCCAGTTTCAGTATTTCAACTTGCTAGAAATGGTTGTAGCTGGTTGTTAGGTCCTAGATTTTTAATCTGTAGATCCCAGATGCAGGTCAGCTGCTAGCTGTTTGGTACCTTCCTAGTGGATGAGAAGGAACTAAATTACTTAATTTTTCATAGGTACCTAGAAGTTTGAAAGGGTGTTTTTGTTAAAAACACACAAATTAGGGAGCTTGATGTTATCTGAAACACCTCAAATTTGCTAGTACTGTCAGAGAGATATAAAGACTGTGTAGGGACCATATTTTAGAAGAATGGTAATTACACCACTGAGGAGCTTTGGGTGACGTTTTGTGTTAAAAAAAAATTTAAGCTGAATTTGAAGGTCATGAAACTTCAAAAGCGGTCACAAAGTAAACATAAAGAAAAAATAAAAGCCCTTATTTTTTAAGATACTGACTCATTTTTATTTCAATTTTTTTATTTAAATTGTATCTGTCTCTCCAGTGGTATTGTGAAAGCAGACTGGAATTTTAAGAGATTTCCGATTTCTCCCAAGTATTACTGTTACTGTGTCTCAGTTGTGATTTAATGAAATAAGTTGGGTGTTCTGATGATTTTTTTTAGGGTTTTTTTTTTATCTTCTATGTTTTAAAATGTTTTCAAACTTTGCTGTTATCTCCACGAAGGTGTTTTCATTAAATACCTTTATACAGTATTTTCAAACTTTGGATATACCCGTAAGAAAACCCCATAATCTTTTATTTTAGTTATGTGCTTTTAAGTATACTTCCACAATCCCAGTATTAAAAGTAATTAATTTTGAAGGGATGAACAGGTATATAGAGTGGTTATTATATTTTTTTGTTTTTTTGCATAGTGTTTCCAAGACTATGTTTTGTTCAAGACAAACATAAATAAGGCAGAGAGTGAAATCCAATGAAAAAGAAGAGAAATTAGATATGTTTTTGAGCCCCAGTGCTGTCTCATGTTGGTCAGAAGACACATGCAGTCCTGCATTGTAGCTGATGTCCAGAACACTTTATAATGATGCTGTGATTGTCCATCTGTTGTAACACTTTCTGACACCCACAGCCAAATGTTACAGCTTCATATTGACCAGAATGTTTGCAGTGGAGTTATCTTGTCTGTCAACAAATGTGGGTCCATATTATGGATTGTTCTGGACATGTTCACCTTTGTCATAGTAGATACATTTCTAAGGTCAGATGATGCTTTTATGACAGTAGAATGAAGTATTTGGAAGCATTCAGTAGAACCTTCCAGCAGCATTAGAGGTTTTTCCTTTTCTCAGATGCCTATGTTTTGTCACTGCTCCCTTTCATGTTCCTTAAACTAAACTTTAAAAAAGTCAAGATTTTCCTTTTATATTTTTCATCCTTCTGAGACTGGATGTTTCTCTCTTTGAATTCTGTGATACTTCCGTTTGCTTAAAAAAGCTCATTTAACATTTGATTTACTTGGATGGGAGACGAGGAAATAAGAACCTAACCAATTAACTTTTTCTTTTCCTTCTACTTGCTCTCAGTTAGTACCTCATGTTTCTTTTTGACAATCACTGTCATATCTACTTAGGAAATGCTTGAATAGTTTCTTCTTTTTCACAAAAAGATAGGGATGACCAAAAAACTAAGATAAAAATATACTTTCCCCACTGAGAATTTTTTATTACATTTAAGCATACAAGATACCTCAAATAGTATAATGTTGAAAGAAAAAATGTACTGTACTGATCAAATGATTCCTCCTAATCATTGGTGTTGTATTATCAAAGGTATTAAGGCACTTGGCAGGCTGCCCACACATACTCCCAGACAAGGGCCATGCATATTTCAAGGCAGTGAAAAAAGGCCTTGAGATTCACCTATTCTTTTTTCTTCGAGATACAATGTGACTAAAAAATTGTACAACTTGGTGGTATGTATTTTCCTGTCAAGTATAAGGAAACAATTAGTATGCATAAAATTAAAATAATAAAACAGGGTGTTATAAGAGAAATATAAATGGCCAATATTGTAATTTCCTGTATCAGATGATAACCATATTAGCATAATATTTTTGTTCATATATTTGCAAGAAATATCCTTGGAACCTGCTCATTGAATTATTTACTCTCATTTCCTACTGAACTAACTTACTATCTCATGAAGTTGCTCTGCTTCCTCATTATTCTGGTGTATTCTCCTACATTATCCCGGTGGTGGCTCTGACCTGATCTGCCCACTTCCTTGCTTTAGCTAATGGGTTGGTAAGCTCTCCTTACAATAAAATCCTTTTGTGGCTGATGTGGGATCACAAGGTCTCTCTTTCTCCTTCCTAGTTAAAAGTCTCTGGTCTCAAAGCTGTGTTATGTGACTGCCTAACTTTACAGATGGACTTACAGAAATATTTATTGCAAGGACTTGGTGAAGGATTACAGTGGAGATGCAGGAATCTGAAGCAGGACAATGACGAGGCTAGACCTTCTGTTTAAAGTAGGAAAGGGTGCAGACAGAAACGGAAAACCCAATGACTACTCACAGCAGCTGGGAGTTCAGTGATTGTAATTAATGCTACCTAAAAAATCTGATAGGAGGGTTTTAACAATTTCGGAGTCTTCAAGAGATGCGAAGGTATAAACAGTCTCTTGCAAAAGAAGTCAAAAATCAGGTGGTCGAAAATTACGGTCTGCCACAGTATTTTTATTGTGACTCATTATGGAAGTATAGCAGTATAACTTGTTCACTTTGCAGAAAGAAAGTAGATCAGCAAACCAGAACTACAGAACAACAATGGATTACATAAATTTAGCTTTTGTATATGTATGTAGCTTTTATATTTGCTCCCTCATTGTCTGAAGCTTACCACAGTCCTAAAAACCAGGAGAAAATAAATGGGAAAATGATACAGCAATAAATTATAAGACAAGTCCATGCTGAAGGAAACCAGATGCAGAAAATAGTGTTGATCTACATTTATCACAGTTGACTGAAATTTAATTTAGCTAAATCAGTGTGAGGTAAATCACAGTCAGGGACACAAGGCATAATGATGAATATTGCAGCACCTGCCTCGACTCTGACAATCTCATTCTCTGCTGGGCTTTGGTCTACACCTCCGTTGTTTTGAGTTAGCTTACACAGAGTTTCAGTCAGGTTGGTTGGGTTAGCTTGAATTATTTTGGCATCTGAATTTACCACAGTTGGCTTTGCTATGCATGTGGCACATTCCCACAAGCAGTTACTGTTCCACTGGTGCATAGAAGATGCCTTCCAGTTAATGACAGTGAACTTGTCTTCTTACTCTCTGTCACATAAGACTCCCTGCATTTTTAACAGGAGATGCTGAACGTTCAAATTCAGGAGAAGCTAAAATTCAGAAGTCAGCCTAGGCATTCCAATTTTTTTCAGCTTGATCCTAAAATACCATTGCCTAAAGCAGCATAATTATATGAAGAAACCACTGCAAACACCTTGAATCAGTGGGATAATTTAGAAGCAGGCAAGAAGTTTAAAGACATGCACGTTTTAATTTAAGTAGAATGTAGCTCCTGCACAGCCTATTAATCAACCTGTGTGTTAAAGGAGAAGACATTATCTGTTATTTGTGGTTTTATTTTAGACTTGGTAAATGGGGAAAAAAAAGAGCATCTCTTTTACTCACTGGTGTTGAGAAGCTATTGTATCACTTTGAGCTTGCTCACCTTTAGATGGCATACTTCATGCTTTGAGATGTTGGCTTAATAAACAAATCGTGTGTGTCACCAGACTTATCCCTGTTTTAAACGTTAGCTTGGTGACTCCATTTAAATAACACTTGAATTCACGCATTCTGAATTTCGGATTTTGAATATTGTTGTGATCTCACAGAATTAGTTGATGAGGTTTTATTGACCAGATTTTTGTCCTTATATATCTTCTTACTGTATTTTTATCTTGATAAGACTTGAGTAATTGCCAGCCACTCTTTTATTTGCCTCACCTTCATCCTTTGTCTTGTAAATTAATTTCCTTAGTTACTTTAAAAGTTGTTATTCAGTGTTTGTAATAGTAAAAGTATAAGACCAGCAGAAAGTGGAATAACATTAGCTTTTTTGAAGAAGAGACATCTCAGAATGCAAAAAAAAAATAATTATTTGGACGTTGATTGTTAGATTTTTTTTTTATTGCATCTCAAATTAATTGATGGAATTTAATATATTATGAAAAGCTGAGGTAATCTGAGGTAATCTTCTGCAAGGCTTCCCAGGCCTGAACCTCTGAGGGGCTTTTTCCAGGAGTACTGTACTTGGCTATCGTTTCCATACACTTCCACTTATGGGATTTGTGTCCAAATTCAAGATGTTTTATTAGAGCACAGATTCCAGAGCAGCCAACCCTAGACTGATCTTTAGATTCTGTGCAGAACAGAGCTTCTGATCTGAGTGACATAACTAGCTCCCTGAATCCATTAAGTTATAAGATTTTGTCTATTTTAAGGACATAATTCACTGTATTCTGGCTAAAAGACTTATCCTGAAAAAAATACCTTATTATTTAGGTTCACTCTCTTCTTTGCCTTTTACTAGTAGACTACTTACGGCATAGAACAAAAAAGTGTTGAAAAAAATGAAACTGAAATTATTTAAATAAACTTAGGCATATCTTTTCCTCAAACCATGTTTTATGGTTGCCATTAATATCCCTGCAGGGTTCCTGTAGTTACAAGAAGCAACATGTGAATTCAGAAATTTAAAAGAAAATAATCTGCAGGAAGAAACCAGAGTTTCAAACAGCTTTTGCAGGTTAGAAAGGTATATTTAATAGACATTTTAGCTTTGCCATTTCTGGAGGGGAAGGTGACCCACTGTGTTTGGAACTGACTGGAAGCTATGTCTGCAGAGCATGCAGCAGCAAAACACGAGGCCGTTGTGTCCAAATTGTGATTACGTGTGTGACTGATCCAAAAGCTAAGTGATTAGGCTAGGGACAGCTAATGCACTACTTTGGGTGGCTGACAGGAAGTGACATTTTTGGTTTTTAGCAGTCCTGGTCATTAAGAGTTTTATTCTAAAAGCAGTAACTTAGTCAAGTTTTTTCTCAAAAACACTGAATTATGTATAAAAATAGCATGAATATTTGTGTGTCTCTCTGAATATATACAAACACAAAAGTCCTTAAGTTTGTTTATATATCAGTTCTCTTGAATAAATTATGACAGTGTTGTCCATACTATTACAGAAGACCAAAAGAAAGGAAGAAATATTTTGGTAGAACTACAAGTATGAGAGGGAGGTACAGACAGGTGTGTTTAGTCCAGTTTTTTGTTCCAGATTAAAGTTCTGGTTCTGTCTGAATGCTAGTATGTGCACTTACACTACCAGAATGTGTTACTTGAAAGACGCTGTCACTTCAATGTCATTATTTTCTCTTGCTGTAACTATCTCTTAATGTTAAACATATAGTATCCTTCCTGTGATCAGCACTATTGCAAATATACAGAGCAAAACTAAGTAAAAATATATAAATATATACTTGTAACTGGATATTAGTTTTTACTCTCTTGTTGTTTTCTTTATACACCATAAGTTTTTGCTGAGGACTGATCTATAATAACAGACACCTTTCCTATGGTGGTCATGTGCTCTAGCTTCAACTCAAAGGACAGCTATAAAATGTGTTCTGAAAAGCATGTATTAGCTATGATGCCCTGTTTAGATTATTCCTGAAATGCACCTGTTACTGTGCTCCATAACAAAGGGAGCTGTCAAGCATGGTGAGATTTTATTGTGTTTAGTCTTACTAGCTGAATCGTCTTGGACTGACTTGTTTCCTCCAAAAACACTCCAACCTGTATACTCCAACAACTTCCAAGATAAGTGGGTTGCAGCTACATAAGTGAGTAAAAGCTAATGTGATTGTGTCTGTGCTAAAGCACTTAAGGGGCAAAAAATGTCATTTTGACATTTTTGTGTTATCAAACAGATGATGAAGTAAACCATATTAAAGAAAGATGACACTAGTTAATATTTGCTTTGGGAGAAGCACACTCTTGATATGGGAGACTTGGAATGACATGGTAGCTAGGAGGAAGACGACTCTGCTACTCAGGAATGCAAATAATTGCTTCCAGTAAGGCTGTTCCACAAAAATGCTGAAGCTATTGCTGTATTTAGAGAAGAAAAATTATTTCTGTGAACTGAATCTGAAATATATGAGATGTCTGCTTTATCTAAAAGGGACTGTTCCATTTGAGTCATGTTGGTGCTAGTTCTGTGAACCATTTCCTTAATCAGCCTTTTGGTAAACTTGTCTCCGAGCATGTTTATGTTCAAGTTGCTGGAGTCTGTAGCTGCATTTGGGAAGTTGGGAAGTAAATTACTGCTTTCATGACAGCCTAGTTGCCGAGCAAATGGTTTATAGTGATTTATTGGTTAGAGTAGAGGAATTGGCTTGAGCAGGAGAACTACAAAATGGTCAATCTGTTTTCATAACCTCACTTCTGAAACAATGATAGATGGGCAGTATTGTTAAAACTGTGAATGGTCGGCAGAGCTGTTTTGCACAGTACCAGGTTAGCTGTGTTAAATCTTGTGATACTGGATTGAGAATAATTCTGAAGTCGTTCTGAAGTCCCCAGGGGACTGGGGGAAGGAAGCTGGGAGTACATATGACAGTTACACAGGCAAACTTACTGGCAAAGCTTGAAATGTCTTTGCATTGGGTTGTCCCTGACCGGTAACTAAGCACCCACCAGCTGCTCACTCACCCATTCCCATCTCCTCTTCCAGTGGGATCAGGGAAAAGAATTAGAAGAGCAAAAGAGAGAAAAACTTAGATTGTAATAAAGACAGTTTAAAAAATGAAGGAAATAAATTAAATGAACAAGTGATGCAAAGTCAGTGACACATCATCTCCCACCAGTAGACCAAACCAGCCCCCCAAGCAATAGCTGTATAGGAAAGATTGAATACACAGGTTTTATTGCTTGGCACAACATTGTATGGCAAGAAATATCTGTTTGGTGATTTCTGGTCAACTGACCCATCTCTGTCCACTCCAAACATCTTTCTCAGTCCTAGTCTACTTGCTGAGGATGCAGAGTGAAAAAAAGAAAAGGCCTTGATTGGACTCACTGCTCAGCAAGAGCTGAAACACTGGAATGCTACCAATGTCGTTTGGTCACCTGTATAGAGAGCAAAAACAATCCGGCTGCTAGGAAGAGTTCTCAGCTGGATCCACAATCTTCTGCAGTATCTAAGAGAATAAAAATACATTAAAATAATTTGAGCAGCTGTTCCAGGTCAGTGAAATTTGGGATACTGAGAAGATGGCATTTGAGTATGGAAATGATCATGTTCACATTGTACTCTTAGCAAAACAAGATACAGTCTTTGCTTCCTGAGAATACTGATTCTGTTCCAGTCCATTGTGTATGAACAATACAGGTGCTATTTTCCTGTACAACAGTTGTGGACTTGGAGAATTGTATAAAATATCTATTGTCTGATGCAATAGATCTAAGTTGTTTTTTCTTTATTTTTCAGTTGAGTGAAGGCTTTCAGATTTTCCATATGGTGCATAAAACAGGGTCACAGACTTTTTTTCCCCAGTACCTATGATATTTCAGAAGAGAAGGAAGCAATGAATATAAACCTCAGGTGTCATCTTTATTTGTCAGCTGAAGTGACTTAAAAACTGTCTTATATAGTTTGCCTGTTAAGGAAAACCTTAAGATGGTTAACTCAAATATGTCTGTGAAATGCAACACTACAATATTCCACTGTGCATTAGTATTTATGCTTCTGTGTGTTTGCATTGACCACCACAACTAAGTGAGAAAATAGGAGTTTGTTCTTAATATCCACTTTCTGTTTAGTTAGCTATGGCAAAGGCTTGTTCTGTGTCTATAATATGTGGTTAATTCTGAATTTCATCAGCTTAATCTAGCATGGGTTTAACTAACCGAAAGTTACAGTTTTAATTAGTTAAATATTTCAACTCTCAGACATTTATATAGCAGATTTTCATGTCCACTCAGGAGTAGTATAAGTTAAATATCCTCAAGCTTTTTTCCAGATTATGCACACTGAAAATTATAGGTTGCCCAAGTAGCCATAGTAAGGATAACTTGGGTGAATGCCTAGATGTCTGTAGCTGTAATTATCTTAGAGTAATGGTAAATAGAAATGGATTTGTGTCTTGCTTCTCTGATTAGTGAAAGGCTATCCCCAGGGCTTTTCATAGCGGCTGTGTTTCTCAGCTAAACATCATTGTACCAGTGTGCATACAAGTCACTGACTAGCAGTCCTGTTAATGCAGTGCTAACCAGGCTAACCAGGTTCCCACCTGACCTCCACTGAAATTATTAGTATAGCTGTGCTTTCGGGTTTTTTATTTGTTTGCTTATGGGCTTTTTTACTAGTTACTGAAATAGGTTTGGCCTAGGAAAAATCTTAGATAGCTGGATTTTTTTTGTTTTCTTTTAACCCATTCAAGCCTGCTTGATTATGAAAAACTTGACTTGATTATGAAAAGACTAATTTTTTAAATCACTTTTGCCTTGTAGGTTAATCTCCGAGCCACTGATGTGAAGCTCATGCGCCAGCTCCTCCTCATCAATGAAAGTATTGAATCCATCAAGTGGATGATTGAAGAGAAAGCCATTGCCAGCAGAGGCAGCAGTTTGAGTGGAAGCCTGTGCAGCTTGCTAGAAAGTCAGGAGACATCCCTCCATGGCAGCTGTAACAGTTTACAAGACTGTAGTGATGGACTGGATGGAATATCAGTGGGGAGTTATTTGGACACCTTAGTGGATGATGTCCCTGGTCACCAAACTCCTTCAGATATGGACAAGTTCAGTGATTCTTCTGTCACAGAGGACTCACAGTCTCTGCATAAGCATCCCAAGATTGATTCTGATGAGTACTACTGTTTTGGTTAATAAGAACAAGTTCCAGTGGGACACAAATGCACTTGTACTTACCCTATTTCTTTGCTGCTATTTTATTTAATGTGCAAAATCCCTGAAGTTCTCTTGGAAGGAGAATATTATATGATACTTCAGTTCTATTGCATAACTTTTCTGTTGCTTCTAATGTATTTTCTCCGTGATGGGTTGGGCTTTTCTCCCCCTCCTCCTCCTCCTCCTCCTCACATTTTCTTAATTTATTGTTACTTTTATTTTTTGTTTTAATTTTTTATAATGCTTTATTTACAAGTCTGTAAAAGTGGTGAAGGAAAAGCTTTATCTTTAAAATGAAACATCAGGGAATGAGAGTAACAATTTTGTATTTGTTGTCAATAAAATATCTTCGGATAAATATATGTTGTCATAAATTTTCTTGACTGCCAGGTCTGGCCTTTCCAGAGATGCTGTTCTTATTGAGCCTTAAATCTGATATACTGAAAATACTTTTACAAAATGACTTTCCTTTTCTAAGCAATTAAATTTGATTCTGTTAAGGTGTCTTCATTTGAAATATAAAGTATTCTAAACTTTTCTGTGTGGGTTTTTTTTTTCATTTTTTCAGTGTTCTCTTGTGTAATTTTAATGTGAAATTGTCATTCTAAATTCTTGGGGTTTTTTAATATGGCAGTGTTGTCCTGCTGTCTTTTCCTTTAATGTTTTACAAGTAAGAGTTTGCCTTAACTTTTTTCTGCTTACTGATGCAGTTGACAGCTGCAGCTAATCAGTTGTATTGGTAGTAGCTGAGAGTAATACAAGAACTCTTGTATGTAGTCTCTGGCTTTGAGGCTGCCCTGGTCAATGCTTTTGTGCAGATTAGGAGGTAGATTTTTCTTTTAAGTGCTTCAGAATCATAGGAAACTCCCCAAGATTTTGTCCTTCTACAGTAAGAAAAAAATTAGAAGAAAAGAACTAAAATTGAACTAGACGCTTTAACAGATGGTGAATGCATATTTCCAGCATACAGACAGTGAAAGAGGTGTTGATACTTACACATCATTTGAAAGCATTCTGTTTCACCAAGTTTGACAGTATTCCTATGACTGTGAAGGCATGAAATACCCTCACTAAAGTAATGTTTACTAAATATAAGGCAGGCTCCCATCTAAGAACTATTTTACACGTTCTGAAAGAATACAAGTACATGCAGCAGTTGATGTATGTGGGTTTGGTTCATTCTGAGATAGTCAAATAAGGTTCTGCTCATCCAAGCCATGTTTCCAGGGATCCATCTTGTCCAGTCTTGAGCAACATCAAGTGTGAAGAAAAGGTAAAAAATCAAGAAATTGAAAAAAGTGGTAATTTGTGCTTTGTGACAATTCCATCACTTCTCAATATTGAAGATATCCGTGTCTCTCAGAATTAAAAAACAAAATGTATATTTTGCTTTGGTCATCATGATTTATGAGACAGATAATGAAGAAGTGTTTGGTTATTAGAGATGAGCCTTCTCTGTTCTACTTCTGAAATCAACCTGGATATTGCAGGTAACTTGAAGAAAACTGAGGCAAGCCCTCAAATAGCAGTGCCATGCTGATTTAACTTTTCTAGGGTTTGTTTTAATTCCTACCTCAGCTTATGACTGCTACTTAAAAGAAAAAAAAGTTTGAAGAAAAAAATCTTGGCGACAAATTCTTCTCAGGGGGACATTAAGTAGAATATTGACTGGGAATTCAAAATAGGTTTTATTATTTTCAGTTATTTTAATCTAAGGAACAGACTAACTCCCTGATATAAAACTGTGACTCTTGAAAGTTTTGCTACCTTTATTGCTTGGCATGGAAGTTGAACATCAAGATGTATACTCTCTAAATCAAATGTGAATATGCACTATTCAGTCTTTCCTTCTCCGACTGACATTTTGGGCAGTAGGCCAAAAAGTGCATAAAACTTTTTCACTATGAAGAAAATCAAAGATTATTATTAGCGTACCTTCTCAAATATCAAGCTATGCTGAAATTATTTGAAAGAAAATACAGGCTGTAGCTGTCACCCACTCACTCACAACTCTAACACTGGATAAAGAGTAATTTAATCAGTGATAGATTTATCACTATTATGATTTAAAAGTTGGTTTAAATGGGAATCAAAGCTGGGGAAACAAAAAAGTCTACTAGAAGCAGTAAACTTTATGTGAGTAGAAGCTTTTATTCCTTTATATCTCTTGATTGAAAGTGCGAAAAGAGTACAAGTGCCAAAATAAGGATGTCAGAAGACTGCTAGAAGAAAACAAGTGTTTCCAGGTGTTGTGTTTCTGATATCCAAGAATATGAACACCTTGGTTTTCATTTTTGAAATCTAAAAGCTTCAATGCTTTAGGGTGACATGTATTTCTTAATTAGAATTAGCAGGGTTTCATAGTCAAAAGATAATGATAAAGTCTTGGCTTGCCACTTAAAGACTGTGAATGAAATTTGATAATCTCCTAAAGTTAATCAAATAACTTAAAACTGAGCTACAACTTGGCTGTTTAGACAATGGAAAATGCAATGCTCATTTAAAAACTATTCCTATAGGCTTGTTAATTTTGTTTTTAAACCATTTACTTTTTTTTTTCAGCATCCTCTCTACGTGGTTTACTTTGGTCTTGAAAAATCCTTAATGTGGCATAAAGGAATCTGGATGCCCTCTTCCAACATGGATTTCCTTTTAACTTTTGATCTGATTTACAGAACTAAAAAATAATGATAAAAAAAGGAGTAGAATAGGGCAAAGTATCCGAAAGCACTTTACAAAGCTGTGTCTGTTTCAAATGGATAAAAGCAACAGAATTTTAAAAAAAAGGAAGTGTGGATAAACAGTAAATATTATTCATTTATTCTGTGTCATTTTCTATCACCTTAGCTCTTTTGAGACGTAGCTTGCTTTCAGGAATGCCAATTTCAAGACACTTTGTAAAATCACAGGTGATGAGCAACACCCAGTCCATTCCTATTTCTGTACCACTGAAGTTTTGTCTTTGAAAGACATTCTGCTGGGTAAGCTGTCTAATTCAGAGACAATAAGGGACACTCACAATCTCTGTTTTAGGATGATTGTTTTTGGCTGATGGAAACCAGCTAATAAATGGATGTGCTCTGGTCCACAAAAAAACTATTGAAGGAGGGGGAAAAAAAAGCAAATATTTTAACATCTGAAAGCTGGAACTTCAAAGATTCTGCCAAGACTGTCTAGTTCTGATGGTTTGAGGCACTTTCAAAAGAGCAATTAAAATTCTTTGAAATATCCTTGCCAGCTGCGAAGTCTAGTATTGATCTCAAGGTTGCATTGGCTCATGAAGAACCAAACAGGTACTCGAATCATCCATCAGGAGATCAGAGACATTGCACTAGGAGACCAAAGACACAAAAGCATCTCTGCCTTTGGAAAGTGACCTACCATTATCCTATAAAAGAAAATACAGAAAATACAGAAATCTGGTGTATCTTCTTAAAGCGAACCCTGACTTTTGAGGGAAGTGGTAAAATGCTGGAAGTGCTGTTGAAGCATTTGAAGTTTAAAAAACCTTTCTCTGCATTTCTCTTTGAAAAAGAGAGCTGGTTAGTCAAGGTGGATGAAGTAAAGTCTGAAATAATGTCTGGTAGCTGCATCTCATATAACCCTATGTAATTGACTGAGAAACTGTGGAGGTTTTGTTTAATAATCTTAAGCAGTTACTAAGCTGTCGAAAAAGCTTGTGCTAGTATTTTTCATCTTGCCAACACTTCTGAAGCAAGTCTAAAAGATGTGTCTTTGATATAAAGAATTAACATACACCAAATAAACATGAGATCAGTAGAAAGCATCAATCACCTTGCAGCAAAGGAAGCTTTGTTTTGCTTTAAATGCACTTAGAGCGAGTTTGTCTTTCTCAGAATACCTATGAATTTACTATAGAAACAGTTTAAGTTTCTGAAACAAACAGAAGCTTTTCCCTTCCATAAATTAAAAAGAGATTAATGCTGCCTACGCTTGACCTTCCCATTGGCCAGAGATTAAATTTCCCTGCTAAGTATGTCTGGAGGGAAAATAAAACAATTTCTTTCCCCTCACTATGGAATTTTCTATGCTATGGGTTCCACCAGTTGGGTAAGCAATCTTTATGAAGTCCTTTTAAAAGCTACTCTTCCAGCAAACATGTCTGGTCTTCCAAACTGATATTTCCTTATAATCTTGCTTGGTTATGTTGGCTGGATTTCAAAAGGATGTTTGATAAGGTATGTCTTACAGTTACTGTTAGGGGACCACATGATAGAAATACCTGATAATAAATACCAGTAACAGAATTTTTGTTTAGGGCAGGGAGGGAAAGGTTGTTCTTGGTTTGTTGGTGGGGTTTTTTCTTGTGGTTATTTTTTCTTTTGTTTCTGTTTTTGTTTTTGTTTTTCAAAATCTGGCTGCAGAAACCAAGTTGGTATTCCTGAGCAGTTTTAATTTTTTTTCCCCATTTTTAAAATTTGTGTGGAGAGATAGCAGGAAGCTTGAGCCCAAAGATTTGAAATCATGCTTTTAGCTGTGAACACATTCTCAGAGCAAATTTGTCAGCATTGCTGGGTCCAAAATTTTATAGCTAACAGATAGAACATTGTAATACATTTAAACCCTTTCACACAATGACTTAATTGCTCATCTTTTGGAAAACTGTAAGACCAGGGAAACCTTTCAAATTTAGAAAGGTTTGATTTTTTTGAAGGAAAGTAGTTTTGTTAGTATACAGTAAAACGGATTATGAATTATGAACTAAAAACAAAGTACACAACAAAATAAAAATGTTTGTGTTAGATCTGTATTTTAGTACCCTATGCTTCTCTTCAATGTTGTTGGAGAGATGCATGTTATATCCTTAAAGAATAAAAAAATATACTTTTTTCAGATGGTATTATGTGAGGCTTTTTCACAACTATTTGAGGTTGTAAGAGCATTAAAACAATGCATGAAATACTGAATTAAAATAGGTTTTAAGATTTAGAAGTTATAACTTTAGCTATTTATTGTTGGTAATATGGCTATTGCTCTTAGTTTAATTTAAAGAAAGAAAACCTCTTTTTGACTCTAAAAATATTCTTTTATTTGCATTCCAAGTAAATTTCCTAGAACCAGCACTGCAGAAAGAGAACAATAAATGCTATCTGTGAGATAACTTGCAGAAAATCACTTGGTTAATTCGTTGTTGAAGCTTCACTGTCAGAAGTGTTCCCATCATCTTAACAGATGAATGCCTATAGCATATATCTTACCAGGCAGATCGGAATTAAGTAATACATCATAAAGAAGTATTTGTAATATAGTGATAGTGTTGCCTTTTTAGGGGGAAAAAATACAAAATGAGCCACACACACAAAAAGAAAAAAAAGGCAAACCAAAGACAATTCTCTAGGAAAGGAAGAGAAGACAATAGTGGAGTAGTTATCAATATACCCAGTCCTGTGTGCATCAAAATGATAGGGGATCTCAGTATGTTATGGACATATCTGACCTTACGGCCAGGCTTGCAGAAGGCAGCTGTATAAATGTTTTATACATAGAAAACAAATCTGAATACTTCCTCTGCCTTTTCAATTTACTGAATTCTACCTAAAAGCGTTTGTAATACCAAGGGGAAGAAAAATTTGAACCTGGTATTTAGGAGTCTGGCTTTCCAGATTGCTTATTCTGTCCTTAAGACATGCTGATTTCCAGGGAACTGTTCAAATGTTTGAAGAAAAACTGCTACAGTTTTATTAAAGTAGTGCATGAATATAAAAAGCTGTTTAACAGTAGTTCATATTTATTTTTCCCCTTTTCATTTTCTGAGAGTCACATTTTTTTGCTAAAAGGCAGGCCTTTCCAGTGAATATGAGAGGATTTTCACAATATGTATATATTTTACAATCCAATCATTTAAGCAAAGCTATTAGCTGCCCAGTTGATACACAAGCGATCAAATTAGGGCGAACTTCTTCACCTTTTGTGCATGTCTGAGAATTTTGATTGCTCAGACCATTTCTTTCTCTCAGAAATACAGTACCCTTTGTTCCTGACAACTGACTATCACAGTTTGCACAGTCAAGTAATCCTAAAAATATTTTGATGAGGGGGAGGAGAAGGGTAATTAAAATGCTCCTCGCTTTTTGCACAGAGAAGCTGTGTTTGGAGCAGTGGCATAACTCAGGACAAATATGGCTTTCATTGTGCCACCCCACCTCCCCGTTGTCTCAATTAATGTAAATATTTGCTTCAGTCCATGAAGCTATCCAGAGTCACTGCTGGGTCACTTTCTTTCTGGTATTCATGCTGATACCAGCACAGAGATTTTCAGAATGAGTCACAGGGCTGTATGGGGAGCTACCAACTTGTTTAATCTTCACATGGAACTGATTGCTCTTCAGCACACCATCATCAGGAAAGGTAGAGTTGAAAAAGGCTTTCCGATAGTAATTATGTTTTTTAAAAAAATAATGTAAACCTAGGGTGTTCAGTCTTATCATTCCACTTGCTTTACAGTAGTTTAAATTACTCAGGCCACTGATGAAAGCTGAAGGGTGTATTTCAATTTGTAAGAGGGAAGACTGATTTGCTGATGACCTTTTACACCAAAACACTTACAAAAGACAAAGATACCACCAAAAATGTTATGAAAATATTACCATGATAATTTTTGCTCTGAAATTAATTGAAGTTTAGAATGTTCTCTTGAATTTGCTGAAGGATAATTTTTTTTTTCATTCTCTTTATCCCGGAGAAAGATAAAAGCTAATCAGGAAGTGCAGTTTCTTGGTGAAGTGAAGCACACAGATGAGGAAGTGACTGAGCATGGACAGAGAATAAACACACTGTGCCATTGATGCCAGTTAAGCATGCACTAGCAAAGGTCCTAGAAGACAATCACAATCTGATCAGTTTCCACAGGTGAATCTTACAAACAACATGGAGTTTGAAATGCTATTTGTGGAGACTTCCTTATGGGCAAATGTTTGGTGGCTGCAGGTTTTGGGGATTCAGTTGGGGGATGACTTGGTTGTTTGGGTGGTTCTTTTCCACTCTGTACAATTGTAAGGTTAAAAACTTATATTTGTACTAACTTATGGTTTAGGAAATGAAATATCTTCCCTTTTTCTGTCTGTGCTTTCAAGTGTTTGGCAATTGAACCACCAAGACATTCTCAACCCAGAGTTGGACTTCCTATTAAAATGCTGTCATTTCTGTACCTTTAAATAAGCATGCAGGAAATATTTTAGCATACATTTGAATTTCCATGGTAGGAAATCAACTTGAAGCAGTTTACTAAGGAAGTCAATCCTGGACCAAGGTTTCCTTACATTTCTGCACAATATAAATTCATTTATTATTTTGTAGTTCTCTTTTCCATAATGTAATAAATCCAGGATAGAGTAAACTGTAAGCAGGGATGGGGGTGGGGGAAGCTCCCTTACCTTTTTCATTTGGGCCAACAAAATTCTGGCAAGGTTTTTAAAGCTTTGTTGTTATTTCTTAAAGATGTTGGAATTATTTAGAAAAACAGATTTACTATATTTTTTTTCAAATAGCTAAAAAATACTATAGGACTTAACAAGGCAACATTCACAATTTCTGATCCTTTACCAGTTAGGTCAGTAAAAGAAGCAAGTTTGGTTTCCTCCACATTTCTAAGTGGATGCTAATCTTGACATTATGACATGAATATTTAAAGCCTGAATTGCCAGTTTTGCCATGACATGAGGCTGATAAACCACTGACAAGGTAAACACAACCTATTGACATGTTTTAAGACTAGGTGCCATATGACCTAGCCTGGGAAATGCTTTCAGTTAGGCATCCTGGGAATGGCTGGTTTGTGCTGCAAGTCCCAAATTGAGTTTTATGCTTCTATACTGATGAATATTAATTAGTAGGACCTGAGGTGGTATCTGGGATGTACAGTACACAGAAGAGTGTACCATTAGAGACTGTCATGAACAATGTACAATTCATTAAATTTATTAATGCTCTGTTACCCCTTCAGGCAAATTATTTCACCACTGTGTGATAATAAAGGGCTTCAGTTAGACAATTTTGACAAACTTGACATGTTTTTGAACAGAAGCCATGTTCTCAGCTAAAAACCCACAGTTTGTTTTGCTGGCTTTTCTCACAACTAGGCCTGGAAAATGAACACACATTTCCATCAGCACCAGGTTATTTGATGCGAAACTCAAAGCAGGCATTTGTGTCATATTGAAGAGGACTGTTTAGTGAGAAAGATTAGGAGCTGGAGAGAGAGGAGAGAAAGGATTGTAACACAGCCAGTCAAAAAGATGCTGGTGTCATGTAGGTTCCAGATGCTGGTTAGGAAGCAAAACCACAAAGCAGGATCAGTCATGAAGGACAGGAGCTGGCAATACAATCGCGTCTCCTCTGTCCGCGCCATCTCCACTGCAGATCTCATGTACACCCACAAGACATCATTCCTTGTCACTGGCTTTTTCTAGACATATAGGGGACAATTTCACAAACTACTAAAAATGCTATATCTTCCTTGTCTCTGCTACTTCTTGTCCCAGGCTACTTTCCTTTTTCACCTGGAAAGAGCCTGAGAAAAAGCCTAATCTCTACCTTTTAGCACTCAGGCAAGGAATCCTGGCAGAGAAAGAACTGGCCACTACTCAACCCACCTTGCCCTTTCAGAACTGCACTCCAGGCTTTACTTTGTGTTAACCAGTACAGCAAGCAGAACTTTATTAGCCAAAAAGTGGTGAAGGACAAACTTTAAAGGTTTATAATTCCTTAATTCAGCAACAGTCTGTATTCTGCTTTTGTTTCAGCACCTTGTTTACAAAATGGGGCTTTATTGTGTCAAAACCTCAAAATAGCAGGTCAGAAAGTCTAGCCTTTTCTACAAAGAAATTAAAAATAAATTTAAAAGCAAACAAACAACAAAAGAATTCCTGATTTTTTTTTTATATGGAGCAATAAGGTACAAAGGTTTGTCACTTTTCCTTGATAGTCAGGGATGTTCAAAGTAGAGTTTGGAATAAAGCCCAGAGTACACAGTCACATAACTTTATCAAGGACTACCTTTTTATTTTGACAAAATACTGTTCTCTGCAATAGGTATCTTGTCTTCAAATATGGCTGCTGGCTTTCAGCCTGTAAGGAAAAGAATTTATACTGTATATATCTTCACATTCTTTCTATGTATTTTATGCTCTATATGTAGAATTCTTTACCTCATCTTATTAGGAGGACTTCTGTTTAATAATTGTTTAGCAATATTAAGCAATTGCTGTTTACATTTTAAAACTGTTTAAAATTATTTTAAATGAAGCATTTATCTATTTTTTTTTTTTTTTAGTTTCTAATTTTCATAACCCTAAAGCATGGAAACTGGTTTTTCCCTTTCATGGAACTAATTTAATTTAGATAAGACTAATGTTATGATCTTCCCTTTAGCTTCATTTTCTTTTCAAATGAGAACACTTGTTTTTCACGGTGATAGGAGACTTCCTTTCAAACTTTTGCAACAATGCTGTTGGGGTATTTTTGCCCTTTTGAAAAAAAGCAACACATGAATAATATTGTGCAAATCTTGCAAATCAACGAACACTTTAATTTCATTTTAGAAGTGCTTCCCAGGAGGAACATTTGCTACAGTAATAAGCTCACTCATTAAGACACAAATACAAGAAAATCTAGTCTGGAAAACAACTGTCTTTTTTGACACACTAGACAAAGTGGGAAGAGTTTATTCTACACCGCAATCTTCTTAAAGAACGGGACAAAGGACTATTTCATCTGCTTTACCTACTTGCCCCTAGCTATCCTGGCAGTTCAGCAGGGTAGAAAGAGGTACCTATTCATGGGAAAGTTCTGACAGACTTTCCAAACAAACATCACAAAGGTGATTTGAAGCCAGTCTTTGGCAAACCAGTTTCCTACAACCGTTCTGCAAGTGTAGGCATTCATTAGGCATTCACTTCAGAAAGATACTTAAGTATGTGGTTAACTTCAAGTGAGTGAGTAATCTCATTGATTTCAATGGGACTATTCATGTCCTTAAATGCCCGGCTGAATCAGGAACTAATTCCTTCTGGTTATCCTTCCCTGCCCAGAGACAACTCTGTGCAGACACAGAATCTGTCCAAATGAAAGTTTGCCAAATGGTCTTCACTTAGTGTCCAGAACTCATTGTTTTCACTGCCTCTAAAATGCCTCTGTTATCACCACATTACTGACAGACAATTCACCTTTCAGTTGTTTTCTTCTTAATCTTTACAGGGATCATCATGTAGCAATATTCTCTGATGATGCTGTCATTGAAATGATGACCATACCAAGGTTCAGTCAAAATGTAGGGGGTTATGAGTCAGAATACGAGTTAGTTTTCTGTTTTTAAATGCCAGTACTTGTTTTAAAGTGCTTTGTAATCTAGGCCAGGTTTTCAGTCAGTCTTTCAAGAAGGGAAAATATGCATTGTGACTGGGAGTAGGGAAAATATTAATCATTCATAGTGCCGACAGTACTACTGTATATCATGACACCTGCTTAAGATGTTTAAAATTCCTGATTTCTTTGTCAACTTGCCAGATATCTTAAAATTATGCTGGGGTAGGGGAGAACAAAAACAAGCAAACAAACAAAACCCAAACCAAAACACACCTACAAATGCCTTCCCCCCCCCCCCCTTTTTTTTTTTTTGTTAAGGATTCGGGAAGCTGTTTCATTTTACTGAGTAAAGATAACACTTCTCACTTCTTTCCCTGAAGATCAGTCCTGGAAATTGCTGGCATGTACTCCCCCGAGTTATGTGCTAACATGCTGCAGTGTTGTCTCTGAAGACAAAAAATGTGTTATTCAAATATGGAAGAGTGAGATCAGAAAGACGAGGGTAAATCCATTTGTAATTCTCTATCTGTTCTGTATGAATACTCTTTCTAGGTCCCAATAGTATTTTTAGTGATATCCTCATTCCATGAATTGTCAGCTGGTTGTGACCAAGTTTAGGCTATAGGCGAAGGTTGTATTTTCTTTTTGCTAATGCTTCTCTTATGCTGGAGTTACACTGTTGTATTTCAGTAAAGAACAAGCAACAAAAGCCTCTTCTTTTTTTATTTTCTTCTAGGGAGCCATTAGACTATTACAGAAAAAGGGAGGTAAATGCACCAGAAAGTATCCTTCTTACTGGGGCTATGTAAGTGTACATGGTATCGTTGTGGAGCACAATTTGTGTCCTCTGATCAAGAAGTTCAGACATATTATTTGATTTTTCACAGAATGTCTCTGGAGTTGGATATGGATTAACTAAAAGAGATTTCTTTTTTTCTCTTAAAATGACTAGAAAAAGTTAAATGTTGCCTAACTATAGCCATACTTTCTCACAAACCCCATCAGCAGAAAATGCAGACTTTGTAGTTCTAGGGATGAGAAAGCAGAAGTGTATAGAAATAGCTCACATTTAAAATGAAAATATAACAATAAGATCTTAGCATGAACAGAATCCATTAAAAATAATGAAGACTGACCCTCTTTCTGCCAAAAGCTGCAGACTTGCTGAGGTTTATTTATCCAAATTGTTCCAGGAATTTTGCCAGAAATACTTGTGTGACAATAAAGGACACACAGTTACACAAATACTAAATATTAGTGCCACACAGTGTGTGTGACCTATGTAATTGACTCTTTTCTATCTGATATTGCTGTCTTCTTCTCACATGTGTCTGCTGTGACTTCTAAATAACCTAGACCTGGTAGGGAGAATCAAACTCTAGTGTGAGGCCATAAATAGCATAAATCCAGAAGGCTGGTAGGCTTGGAACAAACAGTCTTTCAAAAGAGGAGACTCAAACCCTCATTTTACAGATCAAATCTGTTTCTGTTGTGCTCTGATGAGTGTTTTTGTTATTTTAAATGCAAAACTGTCTTGCAAGAAAATTTCCCACTATTTATCCCTTATTTCTCTAATATCATTTACATTTTAATTATAAAAGCTGTTTGTGCTTATCAGAATCTACACCGATTTTTTGTTGTTGTTATTGTTGGAAATGCAAGATTGTTTAGGAAATGATCATTTGATTCACTGTGAAGCTCAAGGACATTCAGACAAATGGTTGGCTGGATCACATTTAATGGGTTATACCAAATAGAAAGCAAGAACCAAGAAATCAGTATAATAGGCTGTGGAATTAAGTAAGTATTGACCAGTGCAGAAGAATCAATGTCTGTTGAAAAAAGAATGATTACAGTATATTGCATCCTCAGGGTATAAGCATATAAATACACGGAAGTGTGTTAACTTTCAAAGCTTTGTTCTGTTTAGGCAATGGAAAAAATCTGAACTTCTATCTAATCTAATTGTTACTTTCACTGAGAGGGAGAAGCAGTACAGGAACTTGTCAAAATATGACAATATCTTTGTGGCAAAAAATAGAAGTAGAATAAATACTTTCAGAATTGTCTAAATGTTTAGAAGGGCCCAATCTAGTCTGACAAGAGCTGGAATGTCCGTAATTGCATTAGGAGTAAACCATCAATTTATACTCACTTCACAGCTCTGTAAAGTTGTGTAGCAAAATAGCTGCAGGGGGTACCATGCTGATTACATGTGAAAAGCTTCCAGATTGTTGTAGAAGATACTGGCAAGAAGATTTGGGCAAGCATCTCAGAGAAGTGTTAAACTGAACCAGGAACAGTATAGGTGTACATAGACAAAACACAATTTTATTGCTCAAGAAGGTGAGAACAGAACTATTGAACCCTGTCAAAAAATTTGGCATAGAAATGTCCCTGACATTTTTTTATTGCTTTTTGGAGATATTTCCGTGTGTGAGGCTCATATTTATGTTTTCCCTACAGAAGTATATAGCCTGGTGCTTTCAAAAGTTTATGCAGCTGCAGTCAATTATTTTTCAATGTGAATCTCTTATATGGTGGACTGACTTCCTCTGTTAACAGAAATAGATGAATATTGATTTTCTTGTCAATATTATAATACTGTTTAGCTACTTTTAACAATAACTACTTTTGAATTCAGTGACAGTTTGATAGTTTGACTTTAATAAGTTGTCCTGAAATAAAAGTCAACAGCTTAAAAAAGTATTGTCTGAAACTCAGCCAACAGATCCATATTTAGGTAAATATGGAATTGGTCAAGTATCCCACAGCACCAGGGGACTACATGTTCATCACATGCTTTCTACTTGGCAGAAGGTATTGACAACATCTTAGCAGAAAGGTATTAACATCTTCAATTCTGTGTTTGTGTCTTAAATTGTGTCTGGAAATATGTATGAAGTGTGCAAATGAGTTGCACATCACAAAGTCCTTTAATTCAAGTAAGCAGGCCAAAATTATTGCTCTTCCAAGTAAGCTTGAAGATTTTGGCTCTAGTGTGTTTATTAGGAGTACTACCAAGATGACTCTGGCTACTGATTTAATTTTGGCTTGTACTTGACTCATACCCAAATCGAACTTCTTTCCACTAAGAAAGACTAATTTTACCAGCTCTAAGTCCCCAATGGTGAAACTCAGTTCAGAATGCCCATTAACTTCATATTAATCAATTAAATGTGCACATGAGTGAACACTTCAATTAATTATTTAGCTCTATCAAATTCAAAATTGACTTGGACCTTATGAGCATCAGTTAAGCTGTGGATATGGGTCGAACAAACAGATCTGCACAGGAAGTATTTGCAGCCTAATGAGTTCTAAGGTAGAGATCTATTTCTGTTTCATGTTTCTTTTAATAACTGTCTTGGCTGAAAAATGCTGACTTTGCCTCATTAAAACTATTTATAAATCCAGCCCTTATTCAGTTAGTGGTTTAGATTGAGAGGAATGGAGAATTAGTTTTGACACAGCAAGAAATTTCGTTTTGACTTTTTGTGAACATACTATTTCAAGTTTCCTCTCCAGCCTTAGAAAGGAGACCAAACCCTGTCTTCCAAATGAGTAAGAAGGAAGTTATTTTCCTTCTTGAAGCCTATCGTTCAGCCTACCATTAAGATATGAAAATCCTGGTTCAGATGCATTCTACCCCTAATTCCTATTTCTTTCCCTCTAGATATTTCCCCATTCAATCATATGGTTTATAGTTTAAACCACTCTCCTAGGAACTGACACATCTGAGTTTCAGTCCTGCTGTCAATAAGGTTTTTATGTATTTTGTGCAAAATAGGACCACATCATCAGGAAAATTTGAAGGCCTCATCTTCTATGGAAGAGCTAACCTTTTTTCCTAATGTCCTCTATAAATCAAGCTAAAAGGGACATAAAATTAAAACAGCATGTTAAGTTCAATTATCTTTTCAGTTTTACATAAAACACCTTTTTTTTTCAGTTTGACATCTGTACTGATACATCCATTTTTGAGAGAAATTTGATGTAAGAAGAAGGAGTTCATCTGGAAGAAAATACAGAAGTTGTTTTTAAGCACATGAACATTTTGAAAGTAGATGTAGGGCCAGATCTTCTATGCATCCTATCTATCTTCTTCCTTGATGATAACAGTCCTGAAGTGTTTGAAGCATGTAATCATACTCATTCCTAGTAACTACTTTGTCAAATCAAAGTATTTATTTGATTTGAACTTTCCTCATGAAATAATGCCTGCAACCACATGTTTATTTCTGTTGCTTTCTCTGAAATGCCTCCAGCATGCTGAAATTCCCTGGCATGGAGGTGCTTGTTCCTATGAGCTGCCTGTGTGGTGTGGTCTCTTTCATGCTACACAGACTGGAACAATCTTTTCCCTAGGCCACAGCATTGTGCCTCTACACGTACAGCCTAAATTTACACTGGGTTTTTTTTGTTGCTGTGTTCCTTTGCAAGATTCCTTATGATTTGCTATCTGGAATCACGCCGAGAAATTTTGGCTGAATCCTTCTGATATTTTCTTCCGGTTATTCTTCCCCCCATAGTAGCCTGCGTCTTTTCAAGTAAGACATAATTTTCTTTTTCTCTGACCAGATTTCTAACTTTTCTCATTTCTTGTCTAGTTTTGGTGTTCCTCTTTTATCAGATTAAACCTTATAATATGTAAATATCACTCACATTCCATTTCTTATTGCTCTAAGTTCATTAATTAGCAAAATAAATGAAACAAAAGTTGAAGTGGATTTCTGTATTTCTGGATTTCTGCATCTCTGTTACCAATTATTTTGCTACTTAAAGCATTATTTAGTAATTTATTGTTTTATTATTTTTTTTGCTATAACTCTTAGTGTAATCTGTGTATGTGCTAGCTGATTTTTTTTTTTCCCCAGTAGTTTGTAAAAAAAAAGATTCAGGTTAGTTTGGAGTTCCAAAATTAGTTTGGAACTTAGTGTCAATGCCTTTGCCTTTGGAATTTATATGTATATATTATTTTTGTATATAAAGCACTCAGAATTTCAAATGTAATTAACTTAACATTATTACTGTTCTAATGGAAATGCAGGACTGAAGTACAAAGGGCTGAAGTTATGATGAAGAGGAAATTTAGGTTTGTTATGCCTGGATCCTAACCACTGCATCATATTAAGTCCTGGTCCTAAGTAACCCTTGCAGAAATTTAAAGTGTTGGAAATAAAGGAAAATATTATTTCATAAAAACTAAATAATGAAAGTATTGAGAAAGAGGTGCTGTAAAATGCAGGGATGATGCTTCAACCTGATTATGGAGAATTGTTCCAAAGATGTAAAATCTATGTTCAGTTGTAGAAAGAAAAGTATTGTTAGATTTAATTTGCCTCTGGGAAGACTAATTCCAAGGCTACTTCAAAATATTTCTCTTTAATCACAGAGTTGTTGAAAAAGGAGGCTGGGACAATGCAAAATCACCCCTCTTTGAATTGTTCTGAGCAAGTATCAAAAGGAATTTAATAATAGTTCTTGGAAAGAATTCATATGTGAATAATAACATTGAAAAGACTTGTTGTTTCTTAAGAAATGAGAAAATGCTCAAGAGACCTTTGTATGGAAAGTAGGAAGGCATCAGTTTTATCAAGCATAGGAATGGATTTCACTTTCATCTTAATGAAGGACCACTGACCACAAGACCATGGTCTTCACGAGCTGAAGAGGAAATAATATTTTGCTTGACATTGTACTACAAATAGGATGTAGAAATATTATCACAAAGGTTTTAATGCTTACAACATACCAAATGGTTTTCATAACAAAAGAACAAAAAATAGGATGATCCTTAAAAGTTTTGAAGTTTAGATTTATTGGATAAGGGGGTTTGGTTTGCGATATTTTTTCCTTTTAAGAAAAAAACTGAAACAAAACAAGCAAAAAAGCCAACAACAACAACAACAAACAAACAAACAAACAAAAAAAACCCCAACCAAACAAAAAAACCCCACCAACAACAACAAAAAAACAAACCCCCAAAACAGAGAAAGCCTTGGAAGGTTAAAATGGTAGTTCTGGAAACTGTTGCTCTGAAACCTTTCATAGCCTCCTATCATGGAGTTTGATCCAAGATGTCATGGATTTTTGACAAAGACCTATCAAAAACGGCTTCAGGAAAGTGAAGACTTCTTTTCTGGGAAGACACTACTCCTAGGCAGTTAGATGTCAGTATATGTTTGGTGCATACACAGTACCTACAGGTATTGTTGAAGGCATTCCAGACCTTCGTGTTTAATGGAAAAGGCTGGGCTCCTCCTTGTGCAGCAGCAAATTGCTTTTTATCCAATCATCACATCTTCTTTTTTTGAGAGCTATGTGGAGAACTCCATTCCTAAGACAGTCTGGAAGCAGAGTGTTTCAAAATTCACCAACCCTGCAAAACCTTGTGGAGAAGAAGAAACATCACGACAGGTGCCTGGAATCCTTTCTGGCTCACTTGCCAGGCCCTGCTGCTTTGGGCTGCAGTCTGGCACATAGCTGGGAGCAAGGTGACTTTGAACCCTGCTTTAGAAACAGGTAAATGAAGCCCTGCTGCTTCTGCAGCACAAATTCACAGAACAAAAATATTTCCATTAAAAAAAAAAGGTCTTTTCCAACCAAACCAATCAAAAGAAAATGTTTGAGCAGACCTAATAATGAATAGCATTGAAACATACTGTGGTGGGTTTGATTCTGTAATGAGACAGAGTAGGGGACATTCAATCACCATGAATAAAATCTCGAGAGATGTAGAGACTGGTTCAGGAATTCTGCAATGAAAGATTCAGACTTATTTTTCTGTGATTTCTCTGAATTATTCACTGTTCTGAAGAAATGGTTTGCATGCTGTATGGTCATAGATTTTTAGGTGTTCACTAGAAAACCCAAATATAATGATTCTTTTGTCAAAATGTGTTGGATGCTTTTTCAAATATCCCAGAGCAATGGTCTTATCCCAAGGGATTATATCTTAGTAATTTACATTCTCACTTATAGCTCTCAAAGAAAGTTACAGAAGCTTGAATGCTTGTGAAACCCACTCAGCCTTAAACTCTTTTTCAGACCTTGGACTAGTAGTTCCATCTCCAGAGCTTCAATTCAGTGATATAAGATATCTATAAACCATTATGAGGTAAACTTCAAAAATCACTTTTTGTTATGCTTCCGTATGGATTACCTCATTTTTTTATTTTCCTTGTGGCCTCAAAACACCACGTGTTTGGTTCAACACAGTTATAGGCGTACAGTGGGGCACTACCTCTTTCAGAGTGCAGTATATACAGCAAGATATTTTGTCCAACAGGCAGATACAACCACTGCCACATTCTTTTAGCTCTACCCTTCCCATTCATAGAGCAAAATGGGGTCACTTTTCTTCTCCTTTCATTTTCAATGGAAAGGGAAGTGCAATCTGTTTTCCACACTGTTTCAAGAAAGTGAAGTGTGTAAAATTTCTGGCCCAGTGTTTTGTGCTGTGTTTCTCTTAGCATTCAGAAAGAAAAGATATTGAGGGAAAGATTACACCAGGTATGCTTACTGACACACAGCGTTTTGTTTTTCACATTTGTTTGAACAGCAAAGTTTGAAGAAATGTTTATACTCTGAGAGAAAAGTACTGCAGGGTAAAACTCAGGTCCCCCATTGACTGAGGACCATATTTTTTAATACTTAAAACAGTGCTGCAGAGTAGGATGATATATCTCCACTGTTCAGGGAAACAGGCCAAGAACATTTTTGGCTCACTCCACATATTCTGATTTTAAAAACATACCATACAATTAGTGCAGCCTCTATTGAATGGACAAACTCTGTTGAAAAGATAAAAGGGAAAATTTCATCCGAGGATGGCTTGCTTTCCTAAAATTTCCACCTTTTTTAAAAAAGGTGACCTTTGATTTAAGAAGCTAGAGAAACACCTCTCAAATACAGCCTGAGAACAGAGCAGCTGAAGAATATTAGGAGAAGCAGGAAAATGCACTTACACTTTATAGCATCAATGAGGCTATTACTATGTCTGAAAGACATATATAAAATATATAAAATTGGAAGAGGTCTAGTGAGATGGTCTGAAATCTGAATAATGGACTGTGAAGGGTAAGATTGAAGATCCTTCTCCTGTGGAAGATTTAAGGTATCAATCCATCAAATAATCCAACAGGAGGTTAGCCTGTGACTCGATCTCATTTTCGAAGTATCTACATAGGAAAGATTTATGGATTTTAGCAGAAAAGAAAGCATAAAGAGATCAAGAGAAGGAAGCTGATGGAGGTGAATGCCAACTAAAAATAGAGCAGAGTATTAACAGTGGAATGATTTCCATGCCACCTGAAACTCCTAAATCAATACAAGCTGTCTTTTCAAAAGATACACTGTGGTTCAAACAGAAATGATATGCAAAAATACCAGTGTTGCTCAGGACTTAATTTCTCCTTTGTGGACTGGGAAAGTTCCAGATCATGCTTCAGAGCTCAGCCTGTTGTAGTGCCTGTGGCTGATTTCTTTATTTTTGGTGTGAGCTAATTCAGGAGGCAAAAAGCCGCTGCACGTTTTTGCCATGCCCAGTGCAGTTTCCGAGGTCTACAAGCTGACACTGAAAGTATGACAAAGACACTGGGTGTTCACTTCTTGCATGTTACCTTGTCATTCCAGAAGAAGAAACTCGTCCAACTACATGAAATTCCTATAGGGCTCTAAGATATGATGTGAGCTTTGCTCTCCTGAGCTTGAGAGAAATTTGAGAATTAGCTCTCCAGTCATTCAAGCTTGTATTCCTGTATTCCACAAAGCTGAGATAATGTAGGTGAAATGTGGAAAAGCTGTTCTGAACTTTGGAAAACACCATTTCTGTAGGAGCAGCAGCATTGTATCCCAGGGTTTTTCCTGTTCCCAAACTGCTATTAATTTCCCCAGCAATGGGTAGTTCCTTTTTCTGCTTTAACCTTTTAAACAGCTTGAGGCTCATGAGTGGCTTCCTCCAGGCTTCCTGGAGGCTTCCAGGTTTCCAGGATCAGTCCTTGCTTCACAATTAAAGCATTTCTGATGTTAAACAACCCTTCATTGTTGTTTCAAGGATAGCTGCTGTATTACCTGTTAGAGGTTTCCTGTTTATCAGTAGAGAGCCTAGACATCACAAAGTATCTCCCTTGAGTATTAGGAAGACTAAAATGCTACTTTCTAATAGCCCTCTTTAGCTACTGCTGCCACGGATATTTTGTACAAACCATTTTGTACAAACCATTTGGACAACTAATCTCAATAAACCAGTTTTACATAGAACTTTTTTTTTTTTTTTAAATCTGTTTCTAGGTCTTTCTAAGCTACTTGATTAAAAGAGATATAAAAATGCTCTAGAAGACAATATTCCATAGTGAAAGCATATATTAAAAAAATAATTTTGTCTTTTCCTTTATAAAGTATTTATTATCTAAATTTTGTGTTCCTATTCCCTTTTATTTTTATATTATAAGCCTTTTCTTTTTTAGCAGTTTGGATTAGAAGACAGTAAAATTTTCCAAACGTGTAAGAATTATTGAATTCCTGATAAAATGTGTTGGTCATAAAGTCCACGGATAATTTTAATTATATGGTGGGAAGTGAAAGAATGAATAACATATACAATGAATTAACACAGTATTTCTATTTGTCAGTGGCTTGGTGTTCCAAATCAGTAATAAGGATGTTAAAAAACAATAAACTAAAATAGTTAATCCCCTACCCATTTGTTCTTATTAATGAATGCTCGTTTGTAAATTGCTATGATACATTCAATTGAAGGCACAATTATTCAAGTCAGTAGACCAAATCTTTATTTACAAATAAGAATATAGCAGAAAAGGAGGACTGACAGGTAACTGGTCTCCCGAGGCTGCTATCACAACTGTTTATCAGGGAGCATTAGAAGGCCTTTCCTCCAGTTCACAAAGTATAATTATCAAAACTTGGCATCCTCATGACTGGTGAAGGAGCTAAACAAACCAGATGCATTGCATTCCTTGGTTCCAGCCAGGGGATTCCAATCTTATGAAAGTCATGATTTTAAGCAAGGTTAGTTTAGATTGGAGTGCATACATGAAGGTACTTAATGCAGTTCTGTTTCCCATTTCAAGATTTATCTTTTCTCTATTTCTTTCAATTGGTTTTGTGTAATTATTATCTTTTCTTTCTGTCCTTTAAAAGAAAAAATCTTATGCAAGGCAAGATGAGAAACAATATATAAATAATTCTTCATTTTATCATTTCCTTTAGCTTTCATAGTGCCAAATTTTTTTGTTTCCAGACAACACATTGGCAAGGAACAACAAAAATTTTGTTGCTAATTTGTTCCAAGTTTAATCCACGTACCTAGCATCAGATATAGAAATTTTTAGAGGACATTGTATAGAAGATGCTCATCTCAACTCTGTGGAGAATCAAATGCTGTTTACTGCTTTGAAAGCTTTCCCTTGATAGCCATTTAATAAATAAGCAAAAGCAACTCCATTTCTTGTACCATTTATTACTTATCTGTGTACAATACTTTCTTAAATAATAGGTTTTAGAAGAGAAGACAGAAATCAGCCACACTGTCAAAAATAGTTTTTTTCCCCATCTACATTCTGCTGGCAACAGCAGAAATAGTTTGTAGATGATCTTTTCAAATATGGATGGTGGTTTCACTTTATGATAGTTCAAAACAAAGAGCAAAGCCTCATTTTAATAAATTATTATTAAATAGTATGAGTTAAGTCCTTCTTTCCTTCATTTCTGGGCCGAAATGATTATGCAGGTTAACCTGTCTCTGTAACCATGAGAATCCCTGAAGTCCACATTACAGATTTTTCTGTGGTTCAATTTCTTTCTGTTACAGTGGACACCTAGGAGACATGTGGATTTTAAAGACCAGTGATAACTGAACACATTTCAATTTACATCTCAGTAGTAAATACTGATTTTTTACTTGCTGAATCTACAAGAAGCAGAGCAAATGTGAAATCATAATCATACAAAAATTCATTTGATGTACCATGGGAGTGCTTTTTGTTTGTGACCTGCCTTGCTGCAGAGTATAGCAGCCCTGAACAGAAACAGAACTATTTATACTTTGAGGAAGAATGCTTAGGAATATTCAATGGAGAAAATAGAAGAGGCAGAACATATTGCTAAGTGATTGTGCTGCTCTCCTTTGCACTCTTTCTCTCCTTTCCTCCCTTCATTCTCTCACTGCCTCTCACTCCTCCTCACTCCCTTGCATTGGTTTCCTGCAGCTATTTAGATCCAGACAAGAGAGAAACTGTGGACATTCATGCTTTGGGGTTACTTTGAAACAAAATCTTAAATGCCCACCTGTGCATTAGTCCTTACTTTTGAAACGTGTGATAACCTGAAAGAGCACAGATCTGTTCTCCATAAGTAACTGTCAGTAACTATTTTCTCTCTTCTTGTTTATATATCTGTTTGTGTCCATAATTCTCAGGGATTAGCCTACACCTAGGGTAGCAAGTAGTTTTAATTAAAATAAGATTGAGTAGACCAATGAGCTGTAACAGAAAATCCTTGTGAACTAAGAGCAATAGTAAACCTGAATAAGGTTTTTCCTGTTTTAAACAGGAATGGATTTACTCTTATCACTAATCTTTGCTTTTAGAGCACATGGAATGCTTCTATAATATGCTTTATTTTTTATAATTCATTCCAAAACTCAAAATGTTTTGATCATCCTCTGGAAGGCTGAATATTCATAGCCGCATATGTCACTTCTGTCATCTGTAAAATTGTGTTTCTTTGTTCAGTCCCGTGAAAAGACAAATAAGATATGGGTTTCTAAGGCTACGCAAGGCTAGGTCTATTCTACAAGCATAACAACTAAAGCATAATATATTGCTACTTATTCAAAGAATTTTAAGAGGCTAGAAATTCCAGTCACAGTATATCCTTGAGTCAAAATCTAGAAATACAAAAAAAAAAAAAAACCAAAAAAACCCTCAAAAAACCAAAAAAACCCAAAAAAACCAATATAAGATTCTCTAGGTGGTGACAACAGACATAGGACTCTTCCCCTTCCTATGTGTACACTCTATCTACCACTTTTCATAAGGCAATTATGTAATAATGTGATGAAAGACTTTCAAAGTTAGAGTTATTCAGCCATCTCAAGGTAAGCCAGAGTTGGTTTTCTATTCACCAAGCTTTTATACAGCCTATTTTTTATCAGTTTGTGCTTTCTGCAGTTTCTTAATCATGAGTTCTGGTTCACTAAACGCAGAAATAAATGAGTCAATGGCAGTATGAAGATGTGGTCTCACGATTCTCTCCTACAAAATGAATAGGAACACCTTGGCCTGTTCTTCAGCAATGCAGTTGGGTGAAATGATAGGTGTTTTAAAAAGAAATCACAAAATACGCTTCATCTGTGACAAACAACCCTATTTTAGCTCAAAGATCCTTCTTGTAAATGTAATTTCAATCTCCAGGAAACATTCCTGAGCTGTTTCTTCCTGCAAAAGACGTCTGCTTTCTTTTATAACAACACAGATTTTATTAATTCAGAATTGTAAGCAGCAAGTTTTATCTCTTTCTGATTTTCACTTTTGTAACCAATAAACTTCGGTATTTGTCAAATGTCACTTCCATTTTTCTCAAACTAAAATGGGTCTTTGCCTTTAGCATAGGAGCTAACTGTTACTAGTTAGCTGCATTTTCTGCAGGATGTCAAGTAATGTGAGTTACTTCAGCTCTGAGGTAGCAGAGCATGGACCAGAACTTTGCAAGTTTTCTGTCACCTGAACAGGCACAAATTATTCAGGAGTATCAGACTGAGTAAGGTTTTGAAATCATTGATCAACAGCATGTTTATTAAAAAAAAAAACACCTTGAACTTGATAACATAGTCCCCACATGCTGGTTTAGATATAAAATTTACTCTGATGTAGGGGTTGGGAAAAAGAATGCAACTGTGATTCTGGAGGGAACTGGTAGGAGAAACAAACTGACCAAATCAACTGGAAAATAATGACTGCCCTTACTACCAGTGCTATAAAGAAGTAACTGTGTTTCAGACACAGTTTTACTGCTTTCTGGTCTTCCCAAGAATCCTTACCTTATATGCATAGTGTGTTTTATCTCTTTTAATAAATACACTGCTTGTGGAATGCAAACTAACTTTTATTTTTCAATCTCAGAAAAAAGAAAAATCTATCTTTAAAATATTCTGGAATTCCATTTGTTTTCTCAATAATCTGTGAACTTCTGTGTTCTTGCTTTTGAAAATGCTAGTATCCCATACCAGCACGCTCAGAAAACCTCTGGACAAGAATACCTGCAATATTTCCTTCAGAATTAAAATATAATCTGGAAAAAAATAATACGGGGTTCTATTAAAACAGTTACTTCTTTCAGAACTCATTGTTGTACATATAGATCTGACCATAAAAATGACAAGTTTTTAGTTTCCCTTGTACAATTCAAACTAAGGTTTTTGCCTTCATGAAAATATTTGCTATTAATAGTAAATTTTTTCCATCTTTTCCTCTGGGTTTTTTCACATTTGGTCATGCTGCTCTCAAGAGCCAATTCGATGGGACATTTGTATTATAGGTTCTCTTAGAAGATGCTTATGTCATTACGCAGGGAATTCAGATGGATTTCTGCTGGCCCATTATTACATCAACACATGATTGATACCTTTACTGATATGAAAGAAAGGAAGAGAAATTTTAGACAAATGCATTTGTTTAAATGTTTAAAATGGGTTTAGGTTTTTGAAGATATTTCTTGTCCCAAAGTCAGAGTTTGAGAACCACCTTGATATGCACTTCTAAGATATTTCACTGAAAGTAAAGAATACATCAAGAACAAACTAATCTTGAACACCTTTGTGGAGTTAAACTGCACATTTTTTAAGAAGTTACTATCCACTGAGATACATATTTAAGTACTTAAGCATCCGGTAGGCATAAACTTTATTTACTCAGTAATATTTGGACTGAAAGTGTAGAGCATCCAAAGTTACCTTTCATTTTGAAACTGCTTTTCAATATATACACAAAAAGTCCTCCTTGCAGATAAACCTTTGCACCATGCCTGAGGAGTTTCCTTTTGAAGCCCCACAAAACACATCTACCACACAAAGTGTTCCAAAAACAGTAACTTCTAGGGCCTCTCATGTGCACTTCTTGCAAATCTATTTCTCCCTGTTTCTCCTTTGTCAGTAGTCCCACAGACACATCCTGTTCCACAAAACATGTGGCAATGGAAATGATCTTCAAAAAGGACTAAGCAAGTGCTAAGAAGGTATATCTTCACCAAATGCCTCTTTAATGATTCCTTCAAAGCATGGCTGTGTTTGGATGTTTGGTGGTGCACCAGCCTCACAGCTTAACAATGTAACAGGAAAAAAAAAACCCTTCTGTCACTAGGATAAATGTGCTATTTCTTTCTTTATACTTTGTTTTTGGATAACTAACATAGTTCACTGTGGGAAACTGAAAGTCTGAAAGGCATACAGCCTCATTACTCTTTTCCATTGAACCACATGGACTGAAACTCCACTCTCTATATAAACACTAAAATACCAGAAATGCCACTGATGAAGAAGCTTATCCATCCTGAGTTTTACAGTGTCTGTCTGACTGGTTTGTCAAAGAGATTTGCAGATAAGAGGAAAGCAGAACAGTTTTGATGCCAGATTTCTCAAAAGAGAAGTCAAACAGTAGGGATGTGTGTGAAATAAATCAATCCTAACTTTTTCCTTTCCAGTTTTTCCCCTTCTTTTCCAACTCTTTGGCACATTTATGTCTCCTGAGCAGATTAAGTTGCAGGTTCCTCAGTTTACAGGAGAGGAAAATCTAAACTTTTCCACACAGAAAGGAGTTTTGCAGTCTGCAAATGAGGTGTAGGTGACATAGTTGGTTTCTCCATCACAGTGACTTTAGAGAAGCCTGAATTTTATGAGTATTTTTATATTGTAGTATTTGCCAGAGGTTTTCAGGCTCCCTAAATATTGAAAACCTGGAAAAGAGAGGTAAACTTTCAAGATGGCTCAGAAGCTAGTCTCAGTCTGTGAAGGGAATGTCTCCAGTGTCTGAGAAAGAGGAAAATGTCAGAAAGAAATAAAGGAGTGAGTTGAGGAAACTTTTGGTTTTGTCACTTGAGATTGTCTGTCTAAAAGAATCAGTGTAGTCTGTGCTTGCACACAGCAGGGTATTTTGTAATTGCACTAAGCTGAAAACAGAGCTGAAAGAGTTGTCTGGGGGTCATGAAACAGTAAAGTAACCTTTGATTTGTAAAGCAAGGTAGAGGAGCTGAAATGCCATGACTTGAGAAAACTTTTAAGTAACCATGAAGTTGTGGAAAACCATAGGATGGTTTATTCAGACTTGAAGAGTGTGAAGCAGGAGAGGCACGAGGGGCATAAGACAAGCAGCTGCCCTGGATGGCCTGGCTCTCTGTGCTGCAGCAAAGGGCACAAAAATCATCCTCTTCCTGACAGCTGGTGAGTGAAGGACTTTAGGGTGAACTCAGGTAAAAACATGTGGGAAGCATCTAATCCTCCACAGATTTATTGAAGAAGTTCTACACATGGTGACCTCATATTTTATTTAGCAGCTTGAAAGTACAAAATCATTGTGTGAATCTTTCTAATTTCCAAAATAAATATCCATTAATAAACACTCTTTTTTTTAATATTCATGGGCAGAAATATTTTCTAAAACTCTTTTCCTATGCACCATTAAGTGCAATATTAATAACTATAGTTAAAATTATAGTTACTCACAAAATTAATCCTCATAGTGTTCACTGCTGTATGGCATAAAACTAGTCACTGAGATCAGGATAAAAGTGACTTTAAAGGGAAAAAAACTTCCATGTGCCTGGGTCCTTTTTCTAATTTGGGCTGATTAGAATATTCAGCTGTCACAGCTGGAAAACTAAAGGCAAAAAAAGAAGTTTTACATCTGTCATGAAAGAGGTTTTCTTCCAAGAATCTTAAAAAAAAATATAAAAAAAAAAAAATGGGGCATTCATTGAAAGTAGCAGAGCCAGAATCTAGGACGCAGCAATTATTGTGCTGCAAGAGCACTGATGTGGATGAAATGCTTTGCCTTCATGTGAGCCAGTGGTGAAAGTGCAGACATAGAAACAAATGTCTGGGTAGCAGCAAAACCTGAATAAACTCTAAAACTCCTCAAAACGATGAACAGCTTTGAAGAAATTCTGATTCTTTGCTGACAAAAGGAATTAAATTTATACAGCTTAACATAGATATTTGTGTCCATTTTATCTAATACATTTTCCATATGTTGGATAAAAACTTATGTGGTTAGAAAAAGAAAACACAACAAAACCGTGAAAATTTTTCCATTCATCTAAGTCTTTTCTCATCCACAAAACTATGCAATCCAAGCCCACAAATTCAGTATTAGTACTCTAGGCTGTTATGGTCTAATACAAGGATTTTTAGTACTGAATTTCCCTCCCCCGCTCCCCACCTAAGTTTTAATACAAGATCCTTTGAAGATATCTCTGATTTTATTATTGAGAATGAAGATGGATTATGATATGGAAATATTTGTGGGGTAAAACCACATCTATGAAATCAGGCACATGTTAGCAAATGCTAGAGAAATACTGTTTTGATTTATTATGGGATACAACAAGCTATTGTATCAATTCCTTTAACTGCAGCGATTTGTGTGCTGAAATAATTTTTTAACTGTTTGACTAAAGGTTTGACTACTTTTTCTTTTTATATGGGACAATTTAGATTTATTTGTCAGCATATCCATCACAGATTTGCTTGTCTTAACATTTTGTCTCACTACAGAGTTCTCCATGATAATGTCTGCAAACACTGATGACTTCCAACAATACACTTGACCTCTTATGTGCTCTGTATTTTTGCTGCTGATGCTTTCCAGTTCAGCATGCATCACTGAAGTTATAAACAAAGTAGAAAGGATATACAGCAGGGCAGATGGCTGGTGGAATATGCAGTCAAAACAAGAGCTGTTCTTTGATGGTATCTTGCTCTAGATACTTGTGATGGTTTTGGCTGGGGTGGCGTTAATTTTCTTCACAGCGGCTGTGTTTTGGATTTGTGCTGAACACAGGGTCAATAATACAGAGATGTTTTTGTACCTGGTGAGCAGGGCTTACACACAGCCAGGGCCTTTTCTGCCTTTTGTACTCCAGGAAGTTGAGGATGCTTGTGAGACTGGGAGAAGAGACAGCAAGGACAGGTGACTTCAACTGACCAAAGCGATATTCCAGATCTATGACATCATCCTCAGTGTATAAAATGGAAAAATAAACACAAAGAGGAGGGGGAACATTTGGATTGATAGTGTATGTCTTCCCAATGAACTATTAAGCATGATGGAGCCCGGGACTCCCAAAGATGGCTGACCACCTGCCTGCCCACAGGAAGAATGCTTCACTTCTGTGCCCAGCTTTTGCTTCCCCTATTAAACTGTCTTTTTGTCAATCCATGAGTTTTCTAACTTTTACCCTTCTGATTCTCTCCCCAATCCCACTGGTGGGGGAGTGAGCCAGTGGCTGCATAGGCCTGTGGTTAAACAATGCCAAGTATTGTAGGGGCACCAGAACTGGACAGGCTCAATATTTTACTTCAGATTCATAAATAAGAGAACTGAAATTATGCTGTGCATGCACATGCATATCTAGAGTACATAGGTGAAAGACAAACTTATGCCAACATACTGCAAAACTTCCAGAACTGTGTTTTATTATGCTGGCATTCTTTCAGCCAGTGAATGGTATCGTGTTCAGGAGCCTTACAGCCTGACAGAACATATTTCTTTTTTTTCTTCAGAGATTGTCTTTGGTAGATGACTAGACCATATTGTATGAAGGCAGCATACCTCACTGCAGTGCAGCTATGGAGTGCCTGCAGTTACCGCAGTTCCCAAGGCAATGTGACTTTGGGGAAAATGGCAGGCAGTACCAAATCTGGAAAAATATTTTGTCTGTTTAAGGAAA
>WBND01000328.1:812069-828716 GCA_013398595.1 Tychaedon coryphoeus
TCGAATCTGCATATCTACAGAGGAACAACCCCTGTGTTGACCCGAACACCAAGATCTGCATCCATTAAGTGCTAAATCTCATAATTTCTTAAGTTAAACTTGCAACAGAAAAAGCATCAGACTCATTTAAGATCATGATCAGTCTTTTATAACTATTAAACCCTGTTTTCTGTCAAGTAACAACGGAGAGTTTCTTTTTCACAAAGCTGAATGCAGGCTGTTCTATGATGCCTTTGGTCATGTCATTCTCTCTTCCAGATCCAGTTTGTACAGAACAGTGAGGATAAATGGAGAAGGCATTGAGGTACTTAGGGGAACTGCTAGATGTTTTCTGGTTTAGTATTTACTTCTTGTTGTCCAGTCAGCCTTTCCTCAGAATTAATAACATATTGTTTTTCCCTTAGCACTGGCTACATGGCAACATGTCCATATATTAAAACAGGGCTTAAAATAATTTACAACTTGTAACACAGGAATTAGTGCTGACTCCTCTTCAATGACATTCCACTTACTTGTGGGTCAGTTTTACCAGGCCTGAACATTAGCAGAACAGATTTCTTAAATAAAATGCTTTTCATTTGGGGTGGAGTTGATCTCACCCAACTTCAGCTGTATAAAAGGATATTAACTACCTGGAAAGCTTCCCAGTTTAGTCATCAGCAAACATCATATTCAGTATCCACTTCATTCCACTCTGAGGTAGATCAGTCACAGGAAGTGCAAATATCAGTGATTATCCCAAAAAAAAGCAACGAGATCTGAATGTTTGGTATTGCTGAGAGTATCTTGCCACCCTGGAAATGCTTCTGAGCAAGAAACACTGGTCTACAGTGCTTTTGTAGATCAGCTTTGATAACAAAGACCCCAATGGACAGAATCTGGTCCTCAGAAGGCCTGTCTGACAGTTCCTTCTCCTGTTGAAATAAGTTTTGTCCAGATGCAATCTCATTTCCATACAAGACTGCTTGTCTGGTGCCAAAGAATAAAATAAATTGGTAAAGATTAAAAGGTGAAGGTTTAATATCCTGTTCAAAATATAAGGCAGAACAGCAATAGATGATTTAAAAAATTTATTTACAGACTGAGAGATCTGCTGAGAGAATCTGATATTTTCTGTCAGTATACAGAAGACTTGTATTAACATAAAAACATAAAAAACCTTCAGCATGATGTAACGGAATTTTCAGATAATTATCCAATATTTATAAAATTTTATTTAAAATGTATATATTTTATAGAAATACAAAAGGAAAAAATTACCAAATACTCTGTAGTAGTTTTCAGCTGCAGACAAGGAAAACATTCCAACGATTAAAATCTTGCATATGAATTTTTGAACACAAGAAGCAAAGCAATAGGCAAAAGTTGTAAGTAGATGCTAGCTGTAATATAATCAGAGAGGACTCAGTAGAAAGAACAATGATTTTCTTATCTAGGCTTATGCTCTCCAAATACTGACTGTGGACATACATAATCCAGACAAACTTCACTGTCAACTCCTTGAACTATGGAAAATTTTGGATTTTTAAGTCAGTGTCTTCTAATATCAAAACACATGAAAAAAAACTTATGGAAAATAACTAGAAAAACAATTACTCACAGATCAAGACTTGAACATGTTTGTTTGCATTCAAGTGCTTGAATAGTTGAATTTACAACAAATGAGTATGTTTTCATCACTGTCTTATAAAAATATACACTAGAAACAATGGGAAGCCATAATCATGGCAGGAGATATGATGCTGGTGTTTACAGATGAAGTTTTTTGAGCGTTGAGTTGCCTCTCCAACAGCATCAGCCTCAAACATAAAAGAAAAATTAAAATAACACCTATCAATGGTTCCCAACATTCAGATTTACTTAGGAACACATACTTTTAGTGAGCTAACTGCTTCTTAGTATTTACCTTTGAAGATTTTTAGCTGTTGAAACTGTTTTAGAAAGTAAATCCTGACCATGAGATCAGCAAACTGAAGATCATTGTGCCTTGCAAAAACTCTTGTAACATGAATGTGCCCCTTAGCTGACTTTCGCTGTGATAGTGACAATCAACAGAGTCTAGACCAAGCCATTGGAAAAGAAAATCCATAGGATATATCATAAAACAACTGTAACAACCATAATTTTAGATGGAAACTAATTTTCTGATAATCAACTCAATTTGTAATCAAACTGGAAGGTCCTCTCTTCTGTCCTACCAACTCACACACAAATCATTCTCTGTTATCACTGATCCATCATCTGCTGTCACTTGTATGTGGGGCTTTTTTGTTTTACATATTACCACTATTTACTTCAAAAAGTTAAACCTATAGTTTTGAGAAAGGAATATAATTTTTTTTTATTCAGAAGTATTCTCTCTGATTAACTACGTTTCTGCAACAAATGGCGCTTTATTTTCTGGTGTCTGGAATAATTTCAATGACTCATAAATTGGTATCTAATATACTTTCTGAGTATCTTTAAGGAAAATCTAGCTGTGTTCTTTTCATACTTGTATATTTTGTACTTAGAATACATATGAAGTCGCCAAACCGAAAGGCACAGTGGGGAGGTAATAAAATCCATCCTGAAACCCCTGTCAGACAGAGTGACATTCCAGTAACTCTTTAATCTCTGCTGTCATAAATCAGAAAACATTTTTAAGAATCAAGATCTGAAAATTCGTAGTATGTAACCTTTCAAAGGTGTGAGAAATTGAATAACGGGTCTCTTCAACAATGACCTGCCTCACAACTCTTGTAATAATCCATTGACTACGTGGAAAAGAAATTTTAGCAACAGAATTATCAAACTCCACAGAAGTACTGGTGAAGCTCTGTTCTCTTTCTTTCCCTGTACTTTTTTGAGCTACGTCATTTGGAAGCTCGGTCACTTCCCAGGTCATGTTGTTGAAAGAGTTCACCAACAGTCTCTAGAATTACATCTGCAGGTTTTTTGGCCTTAAAATAAAACTGCCCTGCAACCTTCTTTGCATCTGAAGCAAACCCTAGGTTGATGAAGCATGATGCTCATTTTACATGGGTAAGAGAGTATTCAACTTATTTTGTCAATGAGTGAGGAAGGCATGAAGCTAGTTTTTCTTGAGGGTATCCCCCACATACTTTTTTAACATCAGTATTCAGGTTCTCATTACTTCAGACATCTAAATTATTCATACCATTATCAGGGTGTAATCAATCTCTTCCCTCCAGACTTGCTTGCTGAATGTCTTCCCTCCCTTCAGAACATTAATGTGTCAGCTTTGTATTACTGAGAATGGAGAGCATGCACTGAAGGGATCACATGGAAAGCCTCACAAGATGCTTCATTTTGCTTCTCAAAATGTCTGGTATAAAAATTATAGAAGTCACTGGAGGATAGTTTTTGATAGTTCTCCCAACCTTCAAAATGTAAAGGTTTTTTCAAAGCTTCTAAGTGACTGAAATCTTCTGCACTAAAATACATACCAGATGTAATTAAAGCCCTCTTTTTCTTTCAGGGCTGTATGTCAAGAGGCCTTGAAATACAGCAATGAGCATCTACATAGCTCAAACATGGTAGCTTTTTAGAGGACAGGGGGCTTTGTATTGCATATTGCTGTTCCAATCTGAAACTACATAAAGCGCTTCTTCACGACAGAGCACACATTTTCACTCGGACTAAAATAAGTCACAGTCTGTATATTCTGGGCTGTGTGGCTACATGCTTGGCTGATTGTCTCAATTTAAGGCTCATCTATGGCTAGACTGCTATCATGAGTGGTACCTGAATCTCAGCATACAACTTGTGAGTTGATAAAGCAACCCAAGGGCAAACCAAATGGTGTATTTGCAAGGTAGCATCACCCTTGACATCACAGGCTCATTTTGGCAAATAGGAAGATTAAAATGTTCCATGCTTCCCTAATAGTTTGGATGAATATGGTAAAATTTACATTACTGAAAAGGTTTCTTCTGTTTCAGAGGACTTAGGAGGAAAAATGAGCTAGCTGACATGATTTATGTTTTGGCCACATATATTGTGTTACTCTCTTCATTTGCAGGTAGAATTCAACTCAGCACCTAGAGACAGAAGACTTCTGGACTGGTAGTTCTCAAAAAAAAAAGTAAGGAAAGTAATTATTTGATCTCAAAGGAGGGAAAAACAGTCAGAGCTCAGTTCAGTTTACAGGAGATAGAAGAAGGACCACACAGTAATAATAATAGTTGGATTTCTGATTTTTTAAAAACACATTGTTATTTTGCTTGTAAAAAAGGGTGTAATATTCTTGTTTTATAGAGAACTAAACCACAATGAGATACCTGTTCTCAAACCTAAGGATCAGTAATGTCCAAAGTGTTGGTGACTGCACCTGCTGTTCCCCCTGTGTCCCCTCAGGCATTAACAGACTCACCAACACTATTACTGATACATTCCCGATGTCATCATGATATTAATTAAACCTCTAGATAGGAATGGAATTAAAACTCTACATTTTTTCTTCTAGGCCTCAGACAGGTCTCAAAAATGTTCAGAATTTTCTCAAATTTTAACATTTTCTCTGTTCTCATCTGCAGCAACAGATTTAAAAGTCCCCTCTGCAACAGAGTGTACAGACACTGGAACTTCTGTGGAAGATGAACATGCTGAAATAATTTTAGTACTCCCATGCTTGCAATAAACAACTGAAAAAGGAGGAAGCAACATGGTATATGATATTCACCTGTTGTCCACAGTAACCATGGGACAAAGCCTTCACCATTAAAATGCAATCACTTTGTTTATTCACACTGGGCACTTCGACTCAAATACAAGTTCTGCAATGAGTTATACTAATGTAAATTTCAGGTAAGCTCCATATGAGTGCAGTTAATAAAAATTTACAAAAATGAAACTGAAGGCCAAACTTCCTGGCCAAACTGCTCTGTTTAGCCTCTTTAGAGTTCTGTCTGTCTCCCCAGATCTTTCACTAGGTGTGACCTGACTGGAAAAATCCCATGAAAATGCTGTTAAGAATGTAAAAAAAAGCATGTGGAAGAGATGAATTCTTAGATGGTTATACCTGCCAATGCCTTGGTGTTTCATCCAATTTGGAATAAGGCCTAATATCCTGAAATCTGGCTTCCAATGTCAAAATATATTCTTCTGCAAATACTTCAATTCATCATAGTGACTTCCATGTAATACCATAAACTACACTCTTTTTTTGTGTTATCATAAAATCAACTCTACTGAAGCAATAGCCTTTTTAACCAAGAAATTTTATTTCAGCTCATGAAAAAAAAATTGCTAGGGAAAGCACCGCATTTGCCTAGAGAATAAGTCAAGAAAAGACAATTAATTCAGGGATTACTGTACCTTCTCCCTCTCCCCCCACTGTATTTCTTCTAAAAGGGAACACATGAAGGAATTGTGTGTAAAGTATAAGCATATTATTTCCTCAAAAATAGTCTTAGCTACGGCTAGTGGCCTTAGTTGCCACTAGAACTCTTAGAAAAACCCTTAGTGTAGTTCTCTCTTTTCCGAGTTTGAAACCAAGATTTTTCTTCGCTGTATATTTGAATCCATCAATCCATATCACCAAATATCTTTGAAATAATTATCGTGAACAAAGAATGCATCCTTAAAAGCTGCCAACCTGCTTCATTGTTGTGCTGTCTTCCTTTGCATCAGTGCTGTTCTTCCCCCCCTGAACATAGCATCATACTGAGCTGGATCTTGGTTTAGTCAGCTGCCTATCCTGATAGAACACAATAAACACAATGCTGAAATACCTTACACGTCACTTGTGACTTTTTGTTCTCATTTTGTTTCTACTTTAGGGCAGTGTCCAAGAGCAGCAAGAACTTTTGGAAGAGGAATGTTTTCATAGTGATGTAAGAAATAAAAACTATCAAGTATGTCATCAGGATCTTATTGAGGCATTGAGGTAAAGAAAATACTGAATTAGTAGAAGTAGTTTTGTAAAAGCTGCTGAGTATTTAAATATCAATTGCTACTTTACCACCTGAAGTACCCTGGAGAGTTTAAAGACAGCATGTTTCCCAGCCCTAAGCTATTTGAAATTCAGGATGGTGTTTTGTCATCACTGTTTACTGGTGTCCAGAGTACAGAGTTCAGCTGTTTTTTCTATAGGAAACAAGAGTTAGAGAATACTCTGGGTACTTTGGAGAATAGAAGTGTAATTACTCCAGGCACAGCTCTCTTTACTTGAGATACGTTGTGAACCCTCCCCTACAGGTGGTTCTTTAACCTGTTTTCCACAATTAACTTGCAGAATCCAAAGAGAGAATCACAGAATCATCAAGGTTCAAAGACATCTTCAAGTCTTCCAGCCCAGCTGTCAACCTAGCACCACCATAATCACTTTTAAACCATATCCCCAAGATCTATGCCTCTTGAGCACTTTGACAGATGGTGGCTCACCACCTCCTTGAGCAACTTATTCCAATGCCTAACCACTCTTTCGATAGAAACATTTCTACTATCTAACCTGGCACCACCACTGTTTCCTATTGGCCTTTCACATGGAATGTGGCAGAAGAGACTGATCCCCACCTTTTTACAGCCTCCTTTCAGTTAATTGTAGAGAGCAATGTCATCCTTGTACTGATGGGTACAGAACTGAACACAAGATTTGGGGTGTGTTCTCCTCAGTGCTGAGTACAGGGGACAATCCCTGCCCTGGCCCTGCTGGCCACACTCTTGCTGGAGCAGGCCAGGGTCCATTGGCCTTCTTGGCCACCTGGGCACTGCTGGCTCCTGTTCAGCTGCTGTCACAGCACCCCCAGGTCCTTTTCCTGTGGCAGCTTTGCAGCCACTCTGCCCCAGCCTGTGGCCCTGCCTGGGGCTGTTGTGACCCAAGGGCAGGGCCTGGCACACAATCTTATGTGAATTCATATTGTTTTCTCCTGCCCATCAATCCAACCTGTCCAGATCCCTCTGCAGAACCTTCCTGCCCTCCAGCAGATCAACATTCCTCCCCAGCTGGGTTTCTGTGAATTTACTGAGGGTGCACTCAATCCCCTCATCCAGATCATCAGTGAAGATATTAAACTGAACTGGCCCCAGCAGAACTCTTGGGAACACCAGGAGTGGCTGGCTGACCGCTGGATGGGGCTTGGCTCCCCACCACCCTTTGGACCCACCCAGCCAGCTGGTTTTTCACTCAGCAAGGAATGCCCCCTTCACAACAGGAGAAGCCAGTTTCTCCAGGAAGATGCTGTGGGACACGCTTTACTAAAGCCCAGATAGACAGCATCCCCAGCCTTTCCTTTATCTTATAAGTGAGTCACTCTGACATGCAAATTATTAGCTTTAAATTCTGGTGTTTCACTCAAACACACAAAGAAGAAAAATGTTAAACAGGGCCTAGTTTTTAAGTTTAGTTTAGTTTTTAAGTCCAGGCAACAGAAATAAATCTATTGTTCCATTTTTACAACTGAAGATTTCTTTCTTTCGTAACTAAAAACATGATGCCTGAGGTCTCTGGTTAGCTTCATTCATAATCTTGTGATTTTCTCAGAAAAAAATTACTGTAAAAACTCATTTAAAACTCATTTTCTAATATCAATAGAAGAAAAGTAAGCTGAAATGAGATCGTGACTGTTAGATTTAAGGCAATGAAATACCTCTCTTCAGAAAATTTCCAATATGACAACATTGTCATGATAAAGTTGAATATAAGATTAGTGGCAGAAGTCTAAATTCAGCATTAGTCTCATTCACTAGAGGAAATCTTGAATAATAGAGAAGAAAATCTTGGAATACCAAAATATTCCTTCCCCTTTTTTTCTTTGTTTTGGTCCTCACCCTGGAGTGATCCACACAATATTCCTTTTTTATTCCTTTTTTATCCCTCTTTATCCAAGACTAGGCATCTGCAGTAGAAAAAATCTTGAAAAACACTGTTTTCTTCATTGACCCATATGCTGACTAGTACAATCTCATTTGTCTCATGTGCATAGGGAGACAAAGAATTAGAATCTCTATTACATAAACTAGGATGATTAAGAGATTTGGGAGAAATCTGAGCAAACCGTTCATTTCAGGTTGTTGCATTAGTCACTGTCTGTAGTTTAGTGCAAACTTTTCCAGTCTCATCAGAATAAGTGAACCATAAGATGTTCACATTTAGAAGTGAATGGAGAAAAAAAAAATCGCTAGTAAACTTAGCTCTCTCTTTGTTCATATCTTTTATCCCATTCCAGTTATGTTGAAAATGTGCCACTTCATCTTGAGCATGCAAAATGAAAACTGTCAGCCTGAAAACACTCATTCTGCATTTCCTGCAGAGTCAGGTTTGTGTGAACAGTAGCCACAGGCTAGTAATATATTCACGTCAGGTTCTCTCTTTAGGCACATAACTAATCCCACTGAAACAAGTACAGCTTGTTTAAGGCATATTTAATGCCTTGTTTGTCAGATTACCTCCAGTATATGGCAGTCATCTTTTATCATGTGTTAACTAAAGGAATATGCATACCACCTTAACTTTACCTAGATTATAATGTTTGATGAACTTCAAAAAAAAATACATTCTGCTGTAAGCAGAATAAAAAATATGCAGGACCATTAGTGAATACACCCGTTATTATAAGGCAATACATGAAAAGTCTAAATTTAAAAATCTGTATCTTTGTTTGATCTCTGAGTCCAATTACCCTGCCCACCACAAGCCCAGGAGAAACATCTGGCTTTGTTGTTTAATAAGTCTCCTGACATCTTAGCATTCTAGAGGTGGAAAATGTGCATTAAAAACATATACAAGTTATTTGAAGTCAGTACAAGTTAAATAGTGTCCCAATGAGTTGTTTTTGTTTCAGTTTTGAACCATGTACATATTCAAATTAAATAGCCCCAGCATACATGCACAGCACTTCCCTTGTCTAACTCAAAGCCCTTGGGCTTCCAAAGTTGGCTCTTTGAAGCAAAACTCTCATACATCTTCCCTTTGGAATTTTGTCGTGGCTTCTCTGAGCTATGCCCAATCCCAGAAGTAAGCCTGGAATTTCTTACTTTTCAGATGAAGGCAATAACAGCTCACAGGTTCTTTGAACAGGGACCCGAATATTTCACAATTGGCTGAATCAGCTGGCAAAGGGATTCTGCCCAAGCCTGTGAGAGTCCATGCACGCACAGATAATCTGGGAATTTAGGTGAACTATGACTACTCCGTAAGCTGGTCTCCACTGCCAGTGCTGTTCAACCTGCCAAAAGCTCCTGCTTTGAGGAACTGACGTACAGTAATGAACAAGTTGAAATGTGTTTTGTGTAAAGCTGTACCAACTTGCTCACAGACTGTAGGAGAACAACTTTTCAGGATTCACATGTCTACTGAACCAGTTCAAGCATGATTCCTTACCGTGTTTTTAAAATGTATTTTCATAGAATAGTGTGCTATGATGCTATCACATAATGTGTTGGAAACAAGTTTTTTTTCTATGGGGAAGGCTCTTGCTTTTCCACCACAGAACATGTCACAAAGATAAAATTTAAAAAATCACTGTCTAAAAATAACATCTCTGAAACATCGGTTTGGGTTAGAATTGCAACAGTAACCCAGATGAATTATTCTGAAGACAGTTTTTTTACAGCATTGTTTCAGCATGATTCAATAGGTAAAATAGAAACCAGCCATGCAGCAGCAGTTCATTGGGGTCTATTAGCCTGAATTAAGACAGCAGAGAACATAGACCTCCAGGAGGTCCTGGGCCAGGACATCCCAGAAGCTGACCAGCTTGCCATCTGTATACTGTATTCTGAGCTCTTCTAGCCCTGATTTATCTAACTGCATGCCATATTTAGGGTATGTACTAAAGAACAATGACTCTATATCAATCACAGCCTGGGAATCCCCTCAAAGAAATATGGTGCTCCGTAGAGGAAAGGAAATATCCATTGCCACCTGCATTAAGAAAACACTATGAGAAGCAGTTTCTGAATCACATGATGTTCAGAAAATGTTATGTGAAGAAACTGCACATGTGGTTCTTTTGTAGCTCTGTTTACAGGTAGAAAAAATTTACTGGAATTAAACAAGAACAGAACAAGATGGCATTTCCAGAAGAGTGTTAGTATTTTCCTTAACTCCTTGTTTGTTGATAAATTTCATCACTAAGTAATCACCTATAACTAGGATTGGGAACAGCCTGTAGTAAGTATCAAAGACCTCAAGGATGAACTGGTCCAACCTTTCTTGGCAAAAGCAATGTCCAGAGCTTTGTCTGGATGTATCTTAAAAGGGTTCAATGTTGAGGAATCCACAGTTTCCCTAGGGAGATTATTCCAAAATGGCTGGTTATTCTCACTGTGAAAAAAAATTTCTCTTAGTCTAACCAGAAACTCCCCAGAAGTAACTTGTACACATTGCTCCTCATCTTTTCTATGTGACTCCTTGTAAAAAGGGAATCTCTATGTTCTTTATAGCCATCCTTTAAATATGGGAACATTCTGACGAGACTTCCCCTAAACTTTATTTTTTCAGCCTTTTCTTTCTCAAGCTAGAAAAGCTATATATGGTGTATATCAACTCCAGAGGTTAGGTAGCCTTCCATGTTCTTCAGGGCACTCAAAAGCTATGTCCTACCTTTCCTTCCTCTCTCCCTGCCTGTGCAGTCAGCAGGCTTGTCCATGGTGAAATAGACACCAAGCAGGATGCTCTGTAGGATCTACAAAAGGGAAACACACACCCATGTGGTCCTCAGGCAGGACCCCACCCAAGGTTCAAGGTTACTTGGGAAGGGACAGTCATTTGTGGGCTGAGAGGCAGAATTTGCTGAAAATGGCTCATCTCAGGTCAGTAAAAGTTTTACTCTGGTGTTGAACTGCAGCTCCCAGGGGAGCAGAGAAGCAGAGTTGTGAGCCAAGCCTTAATTCACTGTGCAGAAAGTCAAACGGTGAGCTAGCTTGAAATAGATAATGTGAACCCCTTTTAATGACCTGCCCATATGTTGCTGCATAGATCATCTATTATTAAGTAAATATGCTCTCTGGGATTTGAGGTCCAAAACAACACCAGGTAGCTATTTACTAATGAAGGGAAGTCGTCAAAATTTACCAAAGTTAGGTCATACAAGGTAAAATCCATGAACAATTCGCTGTTTAGATTTCAGTGCAGTGAAACTCTGTGCTCCAAATTAATTTGTAATCAGGAGTAACAGAATATAGCTTCTACAGGATCAGAATAGTAGAGGTAAAGCACCACCCACTTCTGAAAAAACTGCTCTAGCTCTTTTGTTCTTTACTAGCATTTTAGGGAGGAATCTAAGCACTTATGCAGTTCCAGCTTTGCTGTTCAAGGATCTATGTTGCCAAATATAGGCACAGGACTTAAAAAAGTGTGACCAAAATCAAAAGTCCTTGCAAAGGGGTTGTCTGCAAAGCAGATCTAAGTACACAATTCTGGGACATTTTAAGACAACTGCAAACTCAGTTTAGTGCTCAGGGTTAGCTGAAAGTAATTACTTGAAGGCAGTTTGGACTTTTAAACCATGTATCAGATTACATGAATTAAACCTAATTTACTACCAGATGACTAAAAAATGAGCTGAGGTTAAACACAGGCCTTCATTTTCATTAAAATTCTTATGAATTCAACAGCACTGCCCTTCCAGCGAGACTGTTCCAAGTGAACCAGTACCAGAAGCTGCTGGAGATATGAGAGCAGTGTGTTGTGGTTGTGACTGCATTTGAATTTGGATACCTGCCCTCCTGTATATTAGACCTGAGTGCTCATACCTGAGCCTTGTGAACAGCCCTGGTTCCTTGCAGAATTTCTTCATCTTGCTATGGAAAGACAGATACACCAAACAGAGACTCAGAATTCCAGATCAAGCCAAATCCTATTTGGGATTCACTGTCAGCAGAGCAGGTTCCCCTGAGCACATTGCATACTGACTTCCCTGGGTTGACCACAGGACTATATCTGAAGTCAAACATCCCCCTACATCCTGGCTGTTGCATAGTAGTCATCTAGACCAAGAAAAAGCACAAAGGCTGCTCAGGCATGGCCACAACTTCTTAAAAATCTGGATAATTAACCTTGGTAACAAGCTGGTGAGAGAAGTGAGCTGGCATTGGCCCTGCAATGGACTGTCATGGAACAGGAACAGGCACTGAGGCAGAGAGAGAAAGCCACCATTTGTTAACCCCCAGCTGCCCAAAGTTGATCCTACCCTCTCCAACCCAGCCTGGCTGTCTGCTGTGGAAGCTGGTGGAAGGTTGGAGACAGAGGGGCTTTTCCTGTGACAGGAATCTCCATCTCTCCACCACTGGCAGGAGCAGCCAGTCTGGAGGATAGTGCAGGTCTTCTACAGCTTGATGATCCTGCCTGAGCTCGGTCTCTTTTCCTGACAATCGTGTCAGAAAAATTTCTGCCGGAAAATTTCTGACAATTCTATCCTGTTCAGACAACTCCCACTGGGGTCAAAGGGACATTGGAGACAAGTCATGAGCTGAGCACAGCCCCCCTTCCCTGTCCTCCTTCTCCACTCAGGAGAAGGAGTTAGAGAATTCCAGAGTAAAATCTGGCAAGAGAGGAGAGGTGGGGAAAAGGAGTTTTAAGATTTAGTTTTCATTTCTCATTATCCTTCTCTGATCTGATTGGTAATAAATTCAATTTCCCCCAATCAAGTCTGTTTTGCCTGTGACAGTAAGTGGGAGTGATGTCTCCTTGTCCTTATCTTTCCTCATAAACCTTTTGAAATATCTTCTCTCCCCTGCTCACCTGATAGAGTGACTTTGACAGTCATGTGGCATCTAGTCAGGGTCAATCCACCACACATCCATTCTACTGTCCTAGGAGAGCTCCTAAACTCTTCCCATGGCATGCCACACAAAACTGTCCCTGACCCTTCCCAATCCTCAGCACCATGTTCCCGCGTGTCCCCCCCACATCCCATGTTTTTTCCCTCCTAACTTTCTCCTTCTTTCTCCAGGAACACACTGACTTGCCATCTTTGAAGAATATGTACTGACGGCAGATTGGCAGATTCCAAATACACATTTTGATGACCACTGAAAATTCCTTTGCAATTTAGTAATACTCAAACCAACTTTAAATGGAGTTTAAAATCGTAATACTAATGGTTTTGTGACTACTGATGGTGTAAAGCTCTTTTTGGGTTAACCTGTTCTGCTATGTAAAACTATACTGCAGACAAAACAAAACTGTGCAGTTTCCCAGACAGCAGTTGTAACTTTCCATTCCCTTTTGTAGTAATTCTGATGGCTGGTCAATTCCTACCTCAAAGGAAAATATTCCTCCTAAGCAATGGTATAGTAACACAGTGCTGATGAAAGAGCAAAATAATATCTGTATTGCTAACAAAACACCTTCTTTACTCATGTCAGTCATGTTCTTATGTCTGGAACAATGGGAAATGAAAAATCCTCACACATGGGCTGATGGCAGAAGTACCTGAGAGCCTTTTTTCAGACCCTGCACTGAATTCAAGACCCTCCTTAACCTCCTGCTGGTGCTGCATGTCCACCAGTCACACATCATAGCCAAAAGTTTAAAATTTTTGTTCATCTTTACTGAAAACCGTCCTCATCTGATAGGTTCCCATATCATAAACAGGGAGACAGCTACCTTTAGAAATCTCACAACACCCTTGAAGATTAAATAGGTGGTCTAACCACTGACAGAGGAATAAGATTACTCCTCTTATAGCAACTGAAGCAGAGGGGATTCCTGTGTTTGCTGTCTTTTTTCATGACTTGGATGTGAAATGAAGGCTGGGAAGAGAAGAGACTACTAGAGCATATTTTACCACAGTCTATTGCTGCTGTATTGCTGGTAAAAGTCCTGCTCTAGTCACAGAAGAAGGAAGGTTTCTATCAAGCTGGTTTGGGTATGTGCAGTGTACAGGTGTTTATCTTCCCTTGTGCTCAGTGGGGAATGAGTGATTCACTTTAACCCAGTGTTTTTTCAGTCATTGAAGAGAGGTGCTGTGTGTTTTCCTTGCTTGCCAAGGACCAATGTTTAAGAGTTGTTATGGAACAGTTTGTACCTTGCTTGGAGATTGTGAGATATTAAAGGAGAGAGAGGGTGTAACTTAGTACTTCACAATGAGGATACACAACGCAGAAATGCTGTCACTACAGTGGCTGTTAGCCCAAAATAATAACATGGAAATTTGAAAAATTAAAGTCAAAGTCCTAAAGTTCCTATTTCATTTTGCCAAAAAGCTGACGGTCCTTCATAATCCCCGATTCTGCAGTTTGTTATACAGAAAACAGAACACAGAGAGAGTGCTTACAGTTGTAACATGAAAATCCATCCATTTATTCTGAGTATAACTCCTAGATCCAGCTGAGATAGATAAGCAGAAAATAGATAGAATTTTATATTACAGTATGTTTCTACTATTCAGGGAGAATTTAACTATGCCTTCAGGCCTGTCAAAATTTTCTACTCCTTCTGCAGTCTGTGCTGCATACCAGCCCCAATTCTTCTCAAACACACCTCTTCATTCAAAGGTTATGCCACACAGCTGTGGAAGATCATTATTTTCAAATTTCATTTCTATTATATTTTAAAAGCAGTCTCAGAAAGGGAGATAAAGGTTATAAAGAATAAATATTTGTAAAAAATAAAAAGATTTTACTTCACCACACAGAGTCAACAGCCTGGAACATACACTGAATTTTTTTACTAAATACTGGGTTTTACTCAGGTAAATCTATGGGGAAAACAAGGGAAAAGATGTTCTTCTGCCATTCTTGTCTCCCAAAAAATCAACATTAATATTTATAAAGAAAGAAGACACCGCATGCTAATAAATCTGCCTTCGACATGAAAATTAACCCCATTCATAGGAAGACTTTTACCCATTTTCATACAGACTGCCAGTGCTCACAAGTCTAAACTAAGCCCTGAACCGAACTTTCCCTGGAGAAAGGTATTTAATCTGAAGTGCAGCAGCCCCTGTGGGTTCACTCTGTTTCACCACAGCGTTACTACATTGTCCCCTTGAAGAGACTTGATTGTCTTGCATGTACAGCATTAACCCACTCCAATTTGTGGGTGCTGTTTTGGTATTCTTCTGCTGTGCAGGGTGGGCAGATGTTCTCATGGGTTGTTATGGTGTGGTGTTTACTGTGTTAGTGCTTTGAACAAAAAGGCTCAGCAGATGTTGTGCTGCTCTTCTGCATGTGCCAAGAGCTTTGCTGGAAAGGACTGTATTCTACAGCCCACTCTGTAGGCCCCTTGTTAACTACCTCAAAACCTCTGCTCTTTTTGAAGAGTAGTTTATGAAGCCACAATGTCCTTGAAGGGATTATGTCTAAATTCCATAAAATGTGTAACACTTACCTTACATTGTGACATTGAACAAAATATTTGACCTTAGTCTAGTTGTCTGCTTGTGGAACAGCTGCTACAATGAAGTGTGAAATACAGAGCTAACTACAGCTCCATATTTAGCCATTACACATTGGCAGTAAAACTGTAGTTATCTTGTTTAAAAAACTTGAATTATAGATGTATTAACCTAAATTACCACAATCAAGTCTTCCCACAGCAACACTGTATCAGCATCAGTTACTGGTCACTCGAATAGTTTCTTTATATTTTGCAAAGCCAAAAATATGTTTTTATTAGCTAGGCAGAGTCACAGGAATTAAAGAATAAATTATCAAATCCATGACATACACTCTCTGCTCAAAAGGAGTGAAATTGCTTATAATATAAAAGCCAAGCCTTCCACAAGCAGGGGCTACTAACTATGCTTTGTTTATTTGTATAGTTTTCACATGAAATTGCAGATGTATTTCAGCGCTGCTGTGTTGATAAACTAAAAAATTATGCTAAATATTCTGATTATATCCCCCTCAATACCATACAATTTGCCTGCCTCTAAAAAGGAAGAAAATAAGGGGCTACTGTTGCCAGTTACAAAAATCAGTGTGCAATACTGAATCTGATTCAGACTAATGCAGAGGCAATTTTTGAGATGGTCACCATGTTTCCCTGTGCAAAGCAGTATTGTGCTTCATACAAAAGTGCAACTGAAGCACCAGGCTGAAAGAGCCTTGCCCTTTGTGCAGCGCCCTCACTTCCAGAAGGAGCACATGGTCTTTTCCTTCATAGCTCTTCACCCACACAGCAAAGGATTGTCAGGGAAGGCCAGAAGAGCTGCCCCCATGGTGCTTTCACCTTTGCAGCATGATATTTCTACTGATTTCAAGTGCTCATTTCACATACAAAGCTTTCACTGCAGCCCACAGAAAGCTTTGATGTTGTTAATTTGACTTAGTTTATCTACCCAATTCTCCTTTCTTCTTTGATTCTACAGTCTGTAGCCTGCATTTATATGTTCATTTTTCTGTCAGTATTTCAGTTGCAAATTTGTGTTTTATGTGTAAGCAAATATTGTCACTACAGTAACTGAACAGAATTGTTTTTCATCATAGAGGCTTTCACACAGAGCAGGGCATCTAGCAAAACAGGGCCCTCATTTGCATAGATCTGGAGCTTTTATAAATCAGCCAGGGTAATACCACCACAACAACCCCCAATGTAATGACACACATTACACTGGTTAGTGAGAAACGTCTAAACTTGTTAATAGTAAAATATAATTTCTGGAAACATAGCCTGCTAACCTTGGGAAAGAAATATCCTGAAGACTAGCTATTTACTCTGCGTAAAAATGTTTTTAAAACTGTTGGGTTTTTTTT
>WBND01000328.1:828791-862040 GCA_013398595.1 Tychaedon coryphoeus
TTGTGTCCATTAAACCAGTATGCAATTCAAAAATTTACAAGTTAAAGGTTATAATCAGGAAAAGGAATTATACATTATAGAAGCATAAAAATACAACTCAATGACAAGACAAACAAGAATGAGGCATGGAGAAACAATTTCAGACTGAGATTCTTCTCTGTCCAAGGTACACAGGAGGTTATTTGGCAGCTGTCTTATCACTGGGGCACTCTGAGTGGGATGGGAGCCCGGGCAGTCTCTACTCACCGTGGCCACACAACAAACAAATTACTGCAGCCAGATTCTTACAGTCACAATCAACAGCTGCAAGTAGCTAGGGGGTGAAATCTGTGCATAATAGAGAATTAGTTTGCATTTTGGCATGTAAGAACAAGGAAAAAGGAAGATGGAGTCCTGCACCAGATTGCTTTGCAATCAAAATGGTTCATCTGGTGTAAATATCTCTGGAAAATGAGATCTCCCTAGTGTCTCTATTTATTTGATTTTTTCAAAAACTCTTTTTTAACAATTTAATTAACAGAGATGACATTTTTCCTAGATTGAAACAAATACACTTTATGATAAAGACAATGTGCAAGTCAAATTTTCATTGTGTGCTTATCTACCTGACTGATTGCCAGAGACTTTACAGTCAGTAAGCTGACCTTGATGGCTTTATAAAAATAGTAGTCATGTGATCTGCTATCATTTGTCCAGCAAAATCTGACTAAAATTACATGTTACTGCATGCATACTATTCTGAAATTAGTTTATTTTTTTATATTTGGTTTTACACTTTCAGAAGAATTATCATGGCATGCTTGCCTAACTCTGGGACAGATATGATTAAAAATCTTTTAAGAATAACTAGGCTTCAGTTACATCTGATATTATTTTAAACAAAGTTTGATTCAAACGGAAAAAAAAAACATGTAAGTCATCCTGGCTCAAAAAACAAAACTGAAAGGAACTAGAAAATTTATGATCGTGAGAATATGTCTAACAAGCAGGATTTGTTTGTTAAACCTTTGTATCTGATTTAATGAACATAAAAACTTTAGGATTCATACATACTAACAAGGTTCTTCCATTCAGCAAAAAATCTAATTAAGACATTTCAGGTCTTCATAAATCTTAATATATCCACATATGTTATTAATTTTTTCAAAAGTACAAGACAGTCCTATTTTCTGTGCTTGAGTAGAAAAATGCACAATATGGTATATTTTGCACAATTAATGAGAAAAAATGCATATAAAACGAACATAAAATGCACATAAAAATGTAAAGGTATTGAGGAAGTAGGTGTACATGTGAACTTTCCTAAAATTACATTATAAAAACTTGAAAGTTGCTCATTCTTCTTTTCTTTCATCTCTGTAATATTGCAGTTCTAACATTTCATTGTCAATTGCTATTTAAAAACCCAAGGCAATTGATCTTCTCAGTAATACAGCGACTGAATTGTCTGTTTCTAAGCAGTAATATGAAAGAGGACTACTAAGAAATAACATTTCACAAATTTAAACCCTCATAAAATTAAATATAATTTTAAGCACATTCTATGTTACAGAGACATTTAGTGTCCTGTAATCCTTTCCAAATATTTTTAGAATTCAGGCCAGGCAAACTTAAAAGCGTATTTTATCTATCAGACATCTTAAAAAAATTATGGAGAGATAGAAATGAAATATAAATATAGGAAAAATTCAAGAATTCTGGTCTCTCAGCTCATAGCAGACTATGGGGCCAAACAGACTGAACAAAATGTGTGAAGTGGGGAAGTCTCAAGCTGCAGGGAAAACCCCAAATGGAAAAAACGAAACAATGGAGAGGGGCATGCCATTGATCTGGTGGTAGAACATGCAGCATGGAGAAAAATTATCCACCTGCACCCTGTCAGTGTGTGCAGCTGGTCAGGGGCCAGCAGAATGCATATCAACAGCCAGCATGTAAACAGCAGTTTTTCTGCTTGACAATTCATGGGGACCTTGCCCCACTTATTTGCTTTCCCTGTCCTTGTGGGCAGATGTAGTGCCTTTCAACCTCTTCATCCTTTTGACCCATGCATGTGTCTTCTTCTCTAGAGCATCACTTCCCACACCCCCTGATCAAAACAGATCAGAGGGCTTTTGCCCCTTGAAGCCCCAAGTCTGCATATCGTATTATATTGTATTATATTGTATTATATCGTATTATATCGTATCGTGTCCTGTCATGTTGTGTTATGTTATATTATATCCTCAATGCTGATCTATTGAAAGTCCTGTCTGTGCAACAGATCACTGTTCTTTTGAAATGTTTGCTTTGGTGCTCACTGGAATAAGGAAGTCAGAGGTAGGACTCCAAGAAAACCACATATTCCGTGACCTAAGTCAGAGTATACAAACACTCCATGCACAATTAGTAAAGTCTGCCATAAAACCTGAGTATTAAGCACTGTGCTTCCCATAGAAGTTTTCCTTGTCAATGTTTACAAGCAAAGTTTTCCACCTGCTTAACAGCAAATCATTTTTTCAAATAAGTATCAGCTTTCTGCAGTAAATCTGTTTAGACTTCAAGTAGAAAAACAATACAAAAAGAAAAATAAAACAAACTCATGTAAGGAATTAAAACCAAATATTTATTTCATTTATTCACCAAGCCCATGTATCACTGTTCTTATATCATTATTACTTTTCCAGACCAATCTATATGTCTGCTCTCCTATATATCAACAGTGTTTTTTCCTGAGTACAACTTATTTCAAAAATGCTTCCTTCTTTACACCAAGGCATATTTATGATAACAAGAGCTGGTAAATCTTTCTGCAGAACTTCTCACCAACTTTCACTGGGTTTTTTCTTCAACATTTTAATAAAATTATCAAGTCAGAATTAGTTCAAAAATTACATAGATATCAAATAAATTTACAAGGGACTGCTATTGCAATGTTTTATGCAGGAAAAGTTCTTTCATTTGATTAATCCCAGGAGAAATTTGGATTTTTTTTATCAATGTCCATGGACTAATTTTTAGATATGATTCCAAACATGGTATGTTGTATTTAAATGACACAGCATACTCCATTGTCTGATGCAGATGCTCCATCCATCTACAGATATCTAGACATAGATATGTATGTGTATATATATATAAAATGTATCTCACCTTAAGAATACTTTCAGATGATTATCCAAAAGATTTTTAAAATATAATTATATTTAAGTAGACTTGTATCACTAAGATCCAAGTACTTTCATGAATTTATACTCCATGTGAATAAGAAGGAGGGAAAGATTCAGTAGCAAATAGGTCAGACCAGTAAAATCCAGTCAAAATTAAAACACTGCTAAGCAATTGTGACTGTTTTCAGAAATAGCTGTATTGGAAAAAAATAAAGATATTTCTACTCAAAACATCTATCTGCCCTAGTATTTAGGCAGTCTTGACAGTCCAACTTGACGTTTTCACCCATAAACATTCCCAACATCTGCTTTTAGGACAAAAATTCCCACCAAAGTCATCAACAAAATCACAACAATGTCTCCACCAACCAACAAAAAGACCCCACAAGCTTTCTTAAGCACCATAGGCTTTTGGAGAATGCATATTCCTCAGTACAATCAGATTCTGAGCCCCTCTCTACGTGGAGAACACTTTTCAGTGGGGCCCTGAACAGCAACAAGCCTTTGCACAAATCAACCAAAAATTGCTCATGCTGTAGCCCCTGGGCCAGTCAGGGCAGGACCAAATGGGAAGAGTGCACTCTACTCTACAGGCAAAAGCCATAATCTGTCCTAGAGCCTTTAGCAGAAAGTGCCCAGTAAGGCTCAAAGCCAACCAATAAAATTTTAGAGCCAAAGCTCTAAAAGTCGAGGCTCTTTTGACAAAAAGTCAAAACTCCAACAAAAAAAGAAATTTTAACAGACTATAAAAAGTTCAAGCCACCTCAGAAGTAATAGGCACCAAAACACAACTCTTCCTAAGACACCAACTACCAGTGCTGGGGTGGACTTCCAAATCAAAATTCCCCTCTGTCCACCATTCCACCAATGCCACATGAAGCAAGCATATTGCTCTCATCACACAGCTTGCCCATTTTAAAAAACTGAATAACCTTGGGATTTTGGAGATAATTACAAACTGACCCAAAAGTGAAAATTTTAGTCTCATTAATAAAGAAGAACAAAAGTGACACAAGCTAAAAAAGCTCCACCATACAACCAACTGCCATCAAAAAAAAAACATTACACTCTTTTTGCTGATAGTTCTTGTCACATTATAGAAATGTAACAAAAGTGGAAACCAGCCATATAGCGCTAGAACCCAACATGACAGGTTGCAGAAGCTACTGAAAGAGAAGGTGGATCAAACCAGCTTACTGACTCAAAACCATTCAACTAACCTTAAACATTACTAAAAAAAAAGTAGCCAAACTCTACCTCTACACTAATTCATAAATAGTATCATAAATATATGATGATATGGGGATAAGGGGTAGAATGTGCTAGGGAAACTATATAATACTTGCATGCCCAATCACATGTTCTGTTTATGCTAGATAGTAAGTTCTACAGCTTTAAAACTAGTTCCAAATGTAAAAAGGGAGAAAAAGCCCACAAAGTTTGCTATCAGAGACTGCCCTTGCTCCTCCGCATCCTTCTCACAGTGTTGTCTGCAGTAGACAGCAGGAGAGAGCTCTCTTTTGCCTTTTTAGTTGATTTTTAGCGAGCTGAAACAGAAAAGTTCCCCACACTATGTTTTTTTCTTTTTCTTGAAACTGTTCAAACGTGCTCTAGACTAACAAACCAGAAGAACAGAAAAAACTCACAGTTATAACCCACCACAGCCTAGCCTGGGCCGTGGCATTTCCCAGCACCAGAAGACTGAATACAGATTGAAATAAGCAGAGCTACAACCCACAAAAAGGACTTCCTAAATTTGTCACCTTGTCAGAGTGACAAAAAGTTTTATTATTTAATATTGTTAACTTTTTTATACTAGTAAATATCAATTAAATAAATGGTTTTTTTCCACTTTTCTAAAAAAAAAAAATCTTTTCTCAAACCAGTTGGTGGAAGAGACATTTAAATTTGCTTTCTAAAAGGACCCCGTAGGAGTTTTCTCCCAAATTTGCCCTAAACAAAAACACTGTCTAAAATCAGTATTAATAAAGTAATGTCCAAACATTAAGACATTTGGCAGGCACTGCACATTTGCAGCCGAAGGATGATTCCAACACTATGCTGCTCAGGATATATTTAAGACATCATTGCCATTAGAGATGGCCATTTTCAGTTGCTATTTTAAATACACATTGTGATCTCACCTCTTGGCTAGAGATTTGTGCATTTTTCCACACAGAGGCTCTTGTGCTTTAGAGCAGGTGCCAAAGGGACTGTGTCATTATCTTGGGAGGCTGGTCCATAGAAAACCAGATCCCTGCAGAGAGACTGAGATCCTGGTGCTAGGTGTGGAAGCTGTGCTCCCACTCTTCTGGGGGACTGTGGGACTGTCTTCCCAGGAGCAACTGACTGGCTGACTTCTCTGCCATGAACAAGTCATGTAGGTTCCTGGTCAAAGGCTTCTTTCATGCATGCCTTTTTGTAGCCAGCAATCCCATGTACCAGGAAATAGACCAAATCTTCCAAACTGCTAGCAAGGTAAACAAGCTGTGCCTCCAGTCCTCTAAAATTTAACAAAGGAGAAATTATTAATCTGCTTCAGATGAACATATCACATCTATATCAGGTGGAAGGATGTTGGCTGAACAGAATATAAAAACCAAAACCCAAATACTGCCAGGCTATGGTCTAGAAAGTCTTTTGGCATAGCCAAAAGAGAGTTCCTCTGGAAAGGATTTAGTATAACATTACCACTCTTGCCATGGAGGTGCCACTTGCATTTAGTGGCATGCATTGACATCGAGTAAAACGGTGTAAGGAAAATGACAATTTATCTTCAGCATGACAGAGGAATGGTCATAACAAGTTTTGACAAATACCAGATAGTATAAGGCACTCATAAAATTTCTTGCTCCTTCCACCACCTCACAGTTTATATTCAGTTGCAAATTTGGTATCCCACTGAGTCTTTGCCTACATTTCCAGTTTCACCAGAGTAAGTCTAGATCTGATTTTTCAATATTAGTTCCTGTGAGTAACATCAGTGTTTCCAGCAGGACCATTAATACAGCTAAGTATTACTCACACATACAAAATGTGCTGGATTAGGTCCTTACATGACAATATAATGGAAACTCCAGTCTGGATTTGCCCAGATAAACACACCAAGGAAAGAAAAGCTAGACAGCTGGCACAAAGATAAGGAACAAAACAGAAAAATCAAAAACATCGCTCCATATTAGGTAGTGCAAGTGAGATGTTCCATACCAGCTATTTCATAACCTACCTTCACCATCTCGCAAATATTCAGCATCTTTCTTAAACCAACTACATGATGAATTCACACTGAGCTGGTAGAACACAAAAGCAAGCCAGTCATTGCAGGCCAAATGCACTATGGTGCAGTTTTCACAAGCTCCAATTAAAATGTGCACCATGGTCACCTCTGCTTAACTTTGTGCCACATCTTGTCTCTCCCCTCCCATCAAAGAAAGCTTTATTTTGTACCCATTTGTGGGAACAGTGAGAACCCAGGACCTGTTTCCCCACAAAATGAAGTTGTCCAAAATTCTTCTCTTTATTTTTAAATGCATTTTATTGAATGTAAGGTTCTAAGCATAAAAATATAGTATGAACACAGTAATGTAGCATTCTATCAGGAATCTTCCAATTTGTGGAGCGTGTCCTGATCAGATACAGGACATACACAAAGTTTTTGTTATTTCTTACCATATTTCTCCTTGCCAATATTCCTTCTTGCCAAAAACAGCATCTTCCAACATCTCCTAAACGCTGGAGATGCTTGCACAGGTTCTCCAGGAGGCAATCATTCTCTGCCACTGGGTGCTAGTGATAAATCACAGAGCATCACCACCAACAAAAACGTCATCACTACATCCAATACAGGAGAAGAAAATTTGTTTGGAATAGCATGTGAAATGATCAGCTATGCCATGATCTGTATCATGCTTCTGTGTGTGGTAATTCTTATGCAATTCTATTAATTAATTATGAGTTGATGAACGACAAATAATGAGTTCAAATGATTTAGAAACTGAGAAGAAAAATGCCTTAAAATACTTATTGTGAAATACAATTCCAGTTCAAGGCAAGGAGGTTCAAGACTTTCCCAGTTTTCATGGAGTTTTCCCAGCACCCAGAAGGATTCCCACAGCTGGAAAGGGAAACATTTGTAGCATTTGACTGATACCACTAAAAGTCAAAGTGCAGAAGCATATACACTGTTTTCTGCAACCTGTTTTTCAGGCCTCCTGCAAGATCAGAAAAACAACACTGCAATGTGTCATAGTTGGGCATTTTCCCAGATAAAAAGGAAGGCCAAAAAAGATATCCCTCAGTTAATGCCTAGCAAAGAGAATATAAATATATCCTTCAAGCACGCCAAATGGCAAGGAAGGGCAAAAAAGCAGTATGCTCCATATCAGAATTCAGAAAAAAACAGACACTCTCTCCTTAGAAGATCACTTCTCATCTGAATCCTAAATTCTGGTATCACATTTACTCAAATCATCTGTGTGAAATTAGATGGAGAATAACAAATAAGCTCTCATCAGCTGGTTTTCACATCACTCAATGGCCAAGCACTAATAATATGCATCAACCAGATGCAGTCAAGGCCAGGAGAGAAAGCAGTTTGAATTAAATTCCTCTTTTGGCTCAAGCTTTGAGTCTGGCTCCCAAAGGCTGTGGGCAGCACATGCAGAGAGTGCAAACTGTTCTGCAAAATGCAGTGTGTTAAGAGATGTTCCAAGCACCTGTGGCATATTTTTCTTCCACAGTGCAAAGCCTCACAGAAATATTGCATATTCTGGAAGGAGTCACTGCTGTATTTGACCTAATAGAAGAAATATCACCCTGAATCAGGAGTCTTGAGTGCCATCTTCTCATCACCCAACCCAAATTATGGTTTTGGGTAATGTGCTAAATCACAGACTCCAGACTGTCCGCCCAAATATTTTCACTGCAATATCTTCTTGTTTTTTGAGGTGGTGTGGATGGGGAGGGGCTGCAGGGTTGAGGGGAGATTTACCTTAATATGCAGGTATCTTACAGCACTTCTTGATCAATAGGGTGTACAGGAGAAATATCCAGCTAAGAAAAAGGGTGAAAAAGGCACAGCTGAAATACATGCTCTTTCTACTTTGCAGTTACACCTTTGTGCTATGGATTTACAATAAATTTTTGTTGCTTCAAATTTACTAGTGTGTTTACCACTCCAGATTTTAACATTCCTCTTAAGAGCATAGAAACATTTAAAAAAATAGTAATGTTCCTGGGACATGCTGGAGCAGATGGACTAGTCAATGCAGCTACAGTAATTTATAGCGAGGAAGATTTATTTGTTTATGCCTATATTGTAATACAACCTACCAGCGTTTTTATCACCAATTTTGTATTTCAATTCAAACTTGGTCACAGCCACTTTTATATTTTAGCAAACTTTTTAAAAAATAGGCAGTTGAATGCATAGGATTCAGCTGAAAATCTTCCAAGGAAATTAAAAAAAAACAAGTGAACAGGGATGCCTTATGCATTACAACTTCATTTTAAATAAAACAATCAATGGAGTTCTGTCTGTGACTTCAGCATTAAAGGTAATTTATGTAGAAAAGCAAATCAATATCCCCTGAATTTTCTGGAAGTTTAACTGATGCTCTCAATGGGGATCACTGACATTGCTTTATTGCAAGGGATAACATAACATGCTTGTATCAACCAGTTTTAAACAAAGATAGGGAAGAATTAATACATTGCCTAGACTCAAGGAATGCCCCAAAATAACTTTCAGAAGGGAATAATATATTTTGTTAAACAGAAGCTACACTGAAATTAATATTTCATAGCACTGACACAAACAGGTGTGCATAACCTTCCATGGGTAATTTTTCACATGTAATTTATGTGGTGGCCTTAAGCTGAAGTACAACAGTCCCCACTAACAATCCAGATTCTTTAAAAAGTCCTTGTTCTATGTGAAAAATGACTTTTCCTCTTTGTTTCTTTGGCACTTGCTTTCTTTCAAAATCCATCAAGAGCCTGTGGAATAAATCCTGCAGGAAATAAATTCCATTTCTATAACAATACTGTCTTGTATTACATGTGCACATTCACATGTGACTATGACTATGCTACACAGCATGGTCAAAGCATTTGAGAGTAAAATATGGAGAAAGGACTTGCATCAAGTTCTAGTATCTCTAAACTGGCAGATCCTAGCACTAACTTTGTTGTTGAAATTCACTTGAAGAAGAAGAAGAAAGATTTTCTTGCTCTCACCTGTAATAGATGACTGAGCCAAAAAAAGGAAGATGCAATTTCTTAATAGGTACAAGATACAGAAAATATAAAGGCAAATGAGAACCTTTTATTCTTGGAAAAAACTCCAACCCTAAAAAACAAAACAAAACAAAAACAAAAACAAACAAACAAACACAAAACAAAAAACCTGCCAAAAACAACAACAACAAAAAAACAAAAAAACAAAAAAAACCCAAACAAACAAACTAAAAAAATCCATGTTATGGCTCCCAGATGTCATTTGTTTCTTTAAGAATCAAACAAAATAGAAATATTTAATTCAGAGTGAAGCAAAGTTAAAGGTCTATATGGACATACATAGAGATTTTATGAAACAGGCCCAAATTAACATTTTATGTGCTTTCCATTATCCAAAAATACCTGGTGGATCTGAGCTTCAGTCTGATTTTGAACTGCAGATTGGAGAGAATTTACTATCGATTCCAAAAATTTTTTGTATTTATGGCAGGTAAGGAAAAAGAAACTTCATGCAATAGAATTTTGAAATAGATTGTGTAGAGAGCCCAATAATACAAATATAGAATACAAACCATGTTGATTGCTTGAAAAATGTGTGCAACCTACATTAGAATGAGTGAACACCACAGCAATTAACCAATGACAGCCACATGGACAGGCATTTCATAAAGCAGGCTGTTGGACAATGCCATAAGCCTTGAAGAAAAGCAGTGTCATTAAAATGGTCGCCCAGTAGAAATTCACCCTCAAGAATTAAAGCAAAGCTTTAACACTCCGTACCTCCCTGCTCCCTGAGAAAGAAAAGCTGTGTCTGTATGAGGAAATGGGGGAGGGGAACTTCAAGCAGTACCTGCCACACATTAGTTACAGGGGTGGTGCTTTGTGAATGTAAGGCAATACACCTGAGTCAGAGCTGTGCTTAGGGACACACCGAGTCAAGCAACACTGCATTTGCCCAGAGCCATGAGATGCAGCTCCTCAGAATGGCCAGGCCATTCCAGTTAAAGCTGAAATATCTGGAGCTGAGCATCTAAATTAACAGACTATGGGTCCAAATTAAAAGCTGTCTCACTGAGTTGCTCTTTAACTTCCAGAATCCAAACCCAAGATTTATTTTCTTCTTCCTTGGCCTGTAAGAATGAAGAGGTTAGACACAGCATTATGAATAGTCTGTGCCGAATTCCAAGAAGCCATTTCAGAATTAACCTATGACTTCCTACTCATTAAATCCAAGTATGAAACCTTTCTTGGTACAACAGTTCAAACTCCCAAGCCTGTGAATGTAATATGTTTGTCACAGGTAACATAAGAGCACCATTAGACAACTGTTACAAATTAAGTGACGGAAAAAAAGAAGCAGCATGGAAAGAAACTGGAAGTTATGATTTTTAGCTGTAAATCATCAGGTTTTAAAAACATAATGAAAGACTGCTAAAGTCACACCAGCTGTTTTAAATATATGAAGCTGGGGAGGGCTTACTTAGTAATTGATGAAGTACTAAAAAGAAGAAGACAAATCTGAAGAACTAAATAACCAAAGATGAAAAACATTACAAGAAAGGGGAGGGGGTGGGGGGTGGGGCAAAGAGGGAGGGCACCTGTTTTTATAGAGCAGTTTTCAAATAAAAATGGCAGTTACTTCAATTTGACTGATTACAGAAATCTGCCTATTAACATAACCAGAGATAACAATTCCTAATATATTTCTGCTGACCCAGTATGCCTGTTGTCATTTCCACCCTAGAGGCATGTACTACCAGCTTGCTTCAAGCAATATGTTTCCAGCAATCACTCAGTTCAGACATTTGGTGCATTCACATGCTGAAAATTTTGCAAATAAATAATGATCACTAAAAAAAGAGAACAAAATCACAAACCCCCACTTCATTCAATTTTACATTCACCTTTTAAATAACCATCTTCTGGGTGAGTCCATTTGGGCTCCCTTGAAGGACCCTGCACAGCGTGACAAGACAAGCACAAATAAAAAAAAAGAGACAGATGTTTGTCAGATCACATACACACAAGAGGATTCAGATATTCTTGCCATCTTGATAAGGCACTTGAACATTTTTTGCTGGTGAGGATAACACCAGCCAACTGCCTGGAGCTCCCCTCGCTGCTGCCTCTGCCCTCTGCCACCTGCTCCAGCCACATCCTTACACTGGTGACTTAGTGACATCAAGTAGTCCTTAGATTAAGCTCTCTGCTTTCTTCCTCAAGAGCTTGCAATTTTCATGTAGGTGTTTTCCCTCTTGGATCATTATGCACCTGATGGTGCTGTTCCAACCACCCTACCTCTGTTAGTAATACTCTCATTCTTCTCTTCAGAGTTTATTTCTGCTCAATTTTGCACCTTCTTGGCGCTCACACTTCCCTGAGATAGGGCTGTGCAGCTGAGATCCAAGCTGAATCCTTATCTGCTAGGGCACTCCACCTAAACAGCATGGGTTACTCTGAGACAGGGCTTTCTGCTTGGAGCAGGCACTTCCCCACAGAATGCAGATCACTTTCTTATGAGTGTCAGTGGAATCATATCTAGATGCTGCTTACAGAAATCCTATCCACCATTCTTCACTGTCTCAGGGGAAGCCAAAGAATTGGGAGCAACAGAAGATTCCTTTTTTAAGGGAGTAGAATTGATAGAAACCAGGCTGAACTGCAAAATATTCTTACTGAGACAGGAAAACCATTCCAATGCTTGAACTCATGTTTTAGGAATATCAAAATGAACATCTGAGACAAAAGCGCAAAAGTTTTTGCATAATACATACAATGGTATTATTTACCTTTTCTGGCAATGAAGATTGTATTAAAAATTCAAATGAACTCTTTTAGAGAATTCACATCTGTAGGAGTAATACACAGTCAAAATCACAAGAGGTAGGAGTGGCTGCAATTTCTTCCTAGTGACTCATTTGGCCCTCTCAGCTTCCTGATTCCTGACTTTTTTAATGCCTAAACTACCCCTTTTCATGCATTTTGGGTTCTTTTCTGTAACAAAACTCAAAAGAAACTTAAATAAGCCAAGAGAAGAAAATCAAACACCTGCTGCAGTATCAGTCGCCTGCTGCAGTTAAGATTTAAGAGGAACGAATGCCAAAAGGCATACCCATTTCAATGTTTAAATGTAAGTGTGTAAAGAGAGTTCAGTGAAGCTAAAAGTGATCCCATGGATTGCAGACTAATATCCAGATTCACAGGATTTTATTTAGACATCCTATTACCCTTGAAATTACTGGGAAATCAGACTTTAAAGTTCCTTAAATGAATGTTCTCTACTTAAATAAATGTATACCAGGCATAAACAACGACCTAAACCCGGTGTCACATAGACAATGTGCCCACCACTCATTATGACATGTCCACCACTCCCAGGCAGGAGCTGCTATGTGTTAGCTTTTGGTGTGTATGCTGCTTTATTATTAAGAGAACTGGCATAAACACAGGTACAAATCCTCCACACCAAAACCATCAGATCAAGTGCACATGCCTCTGCAATCAGAGGCATGATTCCTTTTTCTGCCAGCACTTCTGCTCTGAAATGTAGGTAGAAGAAAATCAATGCATTCACATCATTCAGAAGATTTCTGACTTTAGAAAATGAGTAGGAAGCATCAATAGTTTCCTTCTCACAGGACTTTCTGGTTTTTAAGTGGAAGGCACAACAAAACATTCTTTTTTAAGCCCAGAAAATTAACTGTATTTGGTTGAATTTACCCTTCCACCACAGCAGAGATGTCTCAGATGAAGAATCTAAAATGAGACTGAACAGTTGTGTTTAATTAGCTTAGTTCTACCTGTATATTTTTATCACTGATTTGCCACAGGCGAGTGTATTTTTCCATGATTCAGAGGAAGGCACCTTTTTTATTTCAAAGAACTAAAAACTTCAGCTGAGAAAAGGAGAACAGACTCAGGACAAAAAGTTGTACACCATTTTATGACAGTGAGAGACAAAGAAAATCCTTTTGTGACCTCCTTTTTAAAAGCACAGTGCAGTGGCTAAGCATTAAATAACAGCTCAATAGGTTTTCATCAATGCAGAAAAAGAATTATCTGGGAAAAGTTACATAACCTCCAACAAACAAGGTCAAAGATCAAGATATTTTTACCCATGGTCTGTAAGCTTCCCTCTTACATGAAGTAACTTCTTGGATAGAAAAAACTCATCATCTTCACAGGGCAGGACACAAATGACCTATTATTTTAACACCAATTAATTTTCCTTCATGTTGAGCCTATTAGGGAAATTCATTATACAGTCCCACTGCTTATTCTATTTCTCTGTTCCAGGCATATCCACAAATCCATACTGACCAACCAAACTGCATCTTTCTTTATTTCAGGAACAAATTAAAAAGTGTTACTTTTTGTTCTTTACTAGAAATAAATTGTTATGGGTCTATTCCAGCCTGTTTCACTGACTTGTCTTTTCTCTTTTTCCTGGAATCTGTAACTATTGCCCTTGTAACAAAAAAGATCCCAGCACACAGTTAATCTACTCCACTGGTTAAAACCAAGTTAGCAGCCAAAATTCTGATATGAATAAACGGCTGAACCCCATGTCCTTGCAGTAGGAGCCAAGAGTTACAATTATTAACCCATCACAGATAGTACATTAAATAGATCATTAATGTTCTCAGCAACCATAACTGAGTCACCATCACATGCTGCTGCAATTGCAAATGCACCTTATCTGAGGACTGCTGCTTACCTGGCTCAACCTCATATTTCTCTGTGGTGCCTCAGTTAAAGAAGTTCTATTTCTCTCTTGCTGAGATTCTGCCATTTCTGGCATGAGGCAATAGACCTCCCTGGCAAAATACTGCCTTCCTTAAAACTAGAGCGTGGCAATTGGTTTCAGCATGGTCAGTCTTTACTCTGCTGAGCCTGGGGCTTCCCATTCAAGTGTGTACAGAGTAACAGGTGGCATTGCAAACCGCAGAGCTGAATGACTGGGAACAAGAAGTATTTTTCAGTCCTTCATAAGGCCCTTGCCAGGTTTGGGGGCAACTCTGCAGTCTGTATAGGCAAACCCAATTTAAGCTCAGGGCTGTGAGTCAACAGGAAGAGAAGTTTAGCTGACATATTTGGGATAACATCCTGCCAGTTGTTTCCTACCACATCCCTCCAAAACACCAGTTCTAACAAACTGAAGGTGGGCCTTGGGCTGCTAGTTTGACCATACTAATGCAGTAACATATGATATATTTACAAATAAATGGAGTTCTCCTCACCGCTCCAATTTGTGTGTTTATATGAAGCATAATGCCACAGGACTCAAGCTGGAGAACAGCTACCATGGAATTTATAGCCCATAAATGTGATCTATTTTCTATGCCATCTCCATCAAAACCAGATCCCATCTCAGTTTGTCATCAGCTGACTCAAAGTCTTTGAGAATCTCAGAAATGACCATCAACTTTAAAACCATACTTCAGGTTCCCTTGAACATTTAAACTTTTCTCTTTTGATAGTATGTTTCAAGACCAAATACAAGTTTCCTGGTCAACTCTGTATCAGATCCAGTATCTGCTTACAAAATTCTACCTTTTCCCACTTGAACACCTTTATTGAACAACATTGGTGCTGGTATTACTGTCTCTCCAGTCCTAGCTATTATTAGTTCTTTATTGATTTATATTAAGGAGGGAAAGCTGTTTTCACTAAATATCTTACAATAGCTTAAATAACTTCAATCCATTAAAATTTTAATAGCTTCATAATTATCACTTAAAAATTAAGTGAAGCAATTAGTGAGCAATATAAACAGTCTCACCCTCTACAGGTGCCAGCCCAAAGAAATTTCCAGTCCTTTGCATAGACCAGAACATCATAGGGTTTGTCACTAAAGCACTTGTGAGCTGCTAACTCCCCTGCTAAGTGCTCCAGTGGTGCTGCTGGTAAACAGCTGGGTGTCAGCCCTTTTCCTCACTGTGCTGGGAAGTAATATCTTCCTGGATGACAAGTGCTACCCCGAGGAAAAGGCTCAAGATTTTGGACACGGGAAAGACTGAGGTTCATAGCCTTAACTGAATGAAGGCTGAGGTGTTGTATAAGCAATTGCTAAGAAAGTAATTCAGTTAACTGGAGTAGGTGGCTAATTAATCTGAGAACTGTTTGTACAGTCTACCTGCGGATATTTGACTTTTCCTTTATTCTATAAAGACTCATTCGATAATCTCAGTGGGCGTCCAGACAGCAAAATATTTGGAATGCTGCTCACCAGAGCTCTTCTAAGTTTAGAAAGTGCTACTTTGAAAAAAATCCTTGCCTTAGAAGATTTTAAATATATATATATCTCAGGTATCTCTCAGAGAACATTATGATAGTTTCTACAGCTAAACATTTGGCACCTTCTCTCTTTCCTTCGACTGAGCTGATTTTATCATATATACTCTTAGGCAGTCACTGCCATGTGGAAAGGATCTGCATCTACTGACATCTTTCTGGACGTCAACCACAAGAAGTGGCAAGTGCTCCCTTGTCCTGTTGAACAAGTGTTTTGCTGTTGCTCCAGCATTTTAGAGGACAAGAGGAGGAGGGGTCTGAGAACTAAGACCATCTGTAACCAAGCTCAGCCTTCTTTTTGACTTACAGTGAACTGGTCATTTCCAGAATTCCAAGCAGTCTCTGTGTGGAGTCCGTTCAAGTCCAAAGCCTTTGCTCTCAAGTCCTCTCTGAATGAGCTGTCCTGAGCTGGCATGTGACAACCCAAAGACAAGTTTCATGCTTCTTCTCATCTCCCTAGGTGTGCCAGATCCAGCTCCCCAGATTCCAGCAAGATGCTGGAATTTGAGCTGCCTTTGCTCTGCTGCACCATGCAATATGGAGCACCACAGAGGGGGATCCCTGCTGACGACAAAAGCGCACCAGCTTTTGTGACCAGGCCTGTCCTGTTTTTCCAGTCCAAGCTGTAATTCCCTTTGAACGGCATCTCACATATTTTCCCTCGCACACAGAGGCTATTATCCTGTCCATTTCATTCCCTAAAGCAAACAGTATGTATAACACAGATTCTAGGATTTCAATTATAATTTTTGACATTTCGTAGTGCATTAAAATGCCACATTTGTAAGCAATAAACAGTTATTACATACTAAGGCAAGACAGAGAATATCTATCTATTAGCTTTAATAATGTGCAAACATGTAACCGTGGCAATGAAAAGGAATTTTTACCTTTAATGGGTCAAATTGTGCAGCTGGAATCTCATCACAACTACATTTTGGCTCAAAGATATACATTTGGACAAAAAATGGACATTTGCTCTCGTGCCCTTAGGGGCAGGGAGCTCTGATGACACCACTGGACTGATCGTCCCTTAAGCATTTGGACTGCTCAACAACTATTTTTCCATTACAGTCGTTTCAGGGTATATTTATAGTACAACTGCTGGAAACTTTCATTGAGCAGATGATAAGGGGTGAGTTACTTTCAGTTGATTTGGCTACAAGGAAAATTTATGCTTTGCAAATTTAATTCAGATCTGCCTTCCTTGACTTGATCACTAACATAAAGACAGCTGCTTACTATAGTTGTCTTAATTCCAAGTGCATGTTTTGTCTGCTCAAGCAGTAATTATAGGTTTTTGGAAAAGCAAGAAAGGAAACAATGATTACATGGATAGAGAGGGAAAATATTCCAGCTGAGATTCAGATATGTTTTCCCACATCACTTAACTTAGGAGCCTATCAATATGGCATACAAGGCATTACTTCTCTCTAGAGCTGGGCTGAGCTTTAAACATTACCTATCTTTTGGACTGTCTGCTGCTTACTTTCACATGTCTCCTCTGAACACAACATAAGCCAATGGCAGTTTTTTGGGGTAGCTACACTTCAAAAACAACAAGTCCTTTTGTTTTATTTTGGTAGTGTAACTGCTTAATCTTAACGGTCTTCAGGGATTAAAATACAGCAGTCTGTAAGACATGCAGAAGAGTCTGCTGTTTAATGAAAACCAAATGGAGATGGTTTAGCAGATGTACCCCACTGATTCTTAAGTGATGTACCACAATTTTCCCAAGCCACTTGTTATCACGAGAAACACACAGGCAGGAACATTCTCTTGCTTTCTTGAGCTGGGCCTTACTCAGATGCAGTGTAAGCACTAGAACAGGGACTACAGAGTGCTGGAAAGGCAGACCCTGCCTTTCCTTATCCTGACAGGATAGCACAGTGATGTGTGGCTTCTAAAGTTTTCAGTCAGATACCTTTGCTAATGTTTGCTTTTGGGATTGTCAGCAACTGCATACGGCACTGTTCATGTCTTGCACACATCTTCTCTTGCACACATGTTCACTTGGCTTTTTTGGGAACCACTTGCATTGCTGATATAAATTCTATTTTTTCAAGCTTCCAACTTCCCCTGCCAAGCACATTTTTTAAATTAAATAATGCCTGGCAGTGTATACAAGCAAACAATTACCCGCATAGATTTGGTGCAAACAAGTGTAAGACCACAGCAACAGAGGAGAGGAAGTCAGGTTTAATCATTAAAATGTGTCAAGTGTGGGTTCAGCAATTGTTTTTGTTCAACAAACCATGCTATTTTATTGTGTGGTTAGCTTTCCTGGGCCACAGATTGAGCCTAACTCAAGCTTTAATAAAATACACAGCTTTTGTGACAAAATGGAGGACCATTTCCCTCTCTCTAACTCTCCCCTCCTGCTCTGATCTTTCCTCACAGATGAGGGATGAATGACTCACCATTTTGAAACTTCACTGCACTGCAGACACAGCTAACGCAGTGTTGAGGACCAAATACAGTTAACAAGGAGGTTTTGTGCTTTCCCAAAGACAGCACCAAGTAGGTTAAGGAAATTAAGTCTGGCCCTCCAACTCTTGAGGTTGTTTAGTATTCTGTCACTTCAAATGCTTCTGCATGTACCGTTCTCACCTGGCCCTACTACTACCCCCAGCAGCTGGCTACTGCAATCCGCTTGATTAACTTTTAGCTACAGCAGTGTTCCTGGGATTTTGATTATGACTTAATTCCCATGCAAAAAGTAAAACAAGCAAAAATTTCCCCATGGCAATTTGAGAAGCAGTCCTGCATCTAAATGAAGTCATACCCAATGCTAATGAAAGAGCATTTGAAACCAAAGGGTAACCAAATGCCTCGGGCCATTTTATCATCTGAGATACACAGGAGTAAATATGAAAGGCCTCTGATGTAGATTAATAGGCATCACAGGTATGTAAATGATGTCTCAATTTGGTATGCTACAACTTACTTGCTCTTAGATCTTAAAATACCCTAAAGTGTAACTTTATAACACAAGAAAAACGTTCTTAATTCCATACAAAAAATCCATTTAATTTAAAAATAAAGTTAATTAGAAATGAAACCTTTTATAAATAAAATACTTTAAACTATATATTAAAGATCAGAGATTAGTTGGGAAAAAATCTTGCATCACGTTTCACTACAGATTAGAAATACTATTAGAAAAACCCCCAAAAAACTAAAGCATCAGTTTGTGTTCTCATTTTTCGTGCTCTGCACTGATGCCATCCTACATCTCCCGGGAGTCACAGTCTGGTTTACCAATGCATGTGTGCCTTCACTTACTACTCCCTTGTGGTAACTCCAGTTCCTTCAAAAAAAAAGGACAACCAAGAGCCCATACTTTCAAAATTAAATGGCTAGAATTGTATGTTGGCATACTAAATTTTACTACCTCTAACATGGTAAATGCAGGTTGTCTTATGCCCAAGTGTTTCATTCTTTTGCCCTTGTTTGGGGAATCCTCCCTGCTCAGGCTACATACAGGCTTCTAGGCACAGCCTTGCGACCCCTGTAAACTTACATGAAAAAGATCCTCAGTGTTTTGACAGCAGGTCTCCAAAACTCGGACTCTTCCCCCCAAAAGAGCTGTTGAATTGTGTAACTCATATTCTGCAAGGCACCATCCCCACACCCCACATGGGAAAACCAAAACTGTGCAATAAGCAGGATGCTGCAGATAGGTTTCTCACCCTACTAGAAGTTGCATATACACACATGCACAGATGGATTCACACTGAGGTTTTACATGTCTCTTGGCCTTTTCACTTTCTGGCTCTAAGTTAACGGGTGTGAGCACAATGCCAATATGTACCACTTTAAGAACAACCTTTTATGTAACCCAGATTAAAAATTAACTGGCCTGTTTCACTATTCAGTATGTGCAGCCTTTTCAATGGGACTTGATAAAGATCAGTTTTGCTGGAACTTGTTTTCATAGCACTTACAAAAACAGCTTCCATGCCACTGGCACTTGATGCAAAACAAGCTGCAAAATCTGCTGCATTTGAGAATGAAGTAACACGTGCAATAAATATAAGACAAAAAAGGGGCTGGAAGGATTTCTAGTACAGTGTCAGTTGCCAATCTTGCTTTAGTTGAACTGTAACACTAGCTGACTTCCTAGTCCTGCAGAGAACCACTTCAACGGCCTGGCAACTGCAAATAGCTGTCAACTACTAAAGGATGCCCGAAGCAGCCCGAAAGTGTAACTGAAAACCTTACTCAGCTCCTCGCTTTCATTATGGACTCTTATCACTAAGGAAGTTCAGCCCTCCAAGCTGCAGTTGAGGGACTGGCCTGAGAAGAAACAGGAGAGCTGCAAAACCTTCATTTAAATTGTAGAGAAACAGACGATCAACCTTCAGTTCCGTTAAATCTCTTATCTTGTTTAAACATGTGCCTCACACATACTGTCGGGAAAAGGTGAATTTATAGAAACTGGTAGGTAATGATATTCTGGGTATACTGTAAGTGCAAGCAAGCCTCAAAGACAGCCCATGCATCTCCTGATAACAGGCTGTCATTTCTGCAAGAAACAGTTCACTGGCTGAATGAGTTCACACATGCATCAGCCCAGTCCACTGGGAACTCCTGCGAGCTCCTATCAATGACATCCAAGAATGAGGTCTTTGAAGTCCCCCTACCTAAGATGAAGCATGCCTATAGCAAATAAGCCCCAGTACAGTTGCATAGTTTGATATCAGTCTGTTTAACGTACTTCAGAAGCAAGCCACAAGAGCCAGATGCCTTGAGCTGATTATGAATCTCTCCTTCAAGACAAGCTTTCAGGACACATTACTCTGAGAGCTCAAGACCATCAAACTTCAGATTTTAGATCCTTGTATAAAACTCTTAAGACAGTATCAAAGAAGGATGTGGCATTGGGTATAAAACCCCTGTTAATAAATAACAGAAGAATTTGTAATTACTTGGAAATTACTTTGAAACTGAATCGAGGAATGCAGTTTTCAGAGGAGATACCCAAGCTCTTACCTTGCACAGCACCCTCAGCACCATACATACCTGTGTATATTCCTCAAGACTGCAAAAAAAACCTGTTTATGAACGTGCAAAGCAAAATTACTTATGTGCATGAAGTACATGGTTTGCAAGAGGTTTGCAAAACCTATGAAAATGCACTGCACATGCAGGCAGAAACCCATGTCTTTCTCCTAAAACCTTTATTGTTTTCCTAACTCTTTAGAAAAAATTTCTAAAAGATTTCTAGATATGGGGCTTCCTGAAAGGCCAGGAGTAAGCAAGTAGAAGCAGCCCCCTTATTGGCTTCATAGCAGAGATTAGAAAGATCACTCCCTGGCTTCTCATACAGGTAATCTGCAAAGATTTCTTCAAAACCTTGAACTATACAGGAAAAACAAAAAATGACAAATAATTTTGCAAGGCATAAACTTACGGAAAGGGAAAACAGACAGTGACAGACTTTTTATTCTCTCTGCAAATAAACTGAGGATTTTTTTGAAGCATATTTTTGGAAAGCATAATATCCCTATGGATATTTTTAGAGGTGTGTTTTTATTTTAAAGCATTCACTTCAGGATGGCCAGTATTAAACATTTTGGATTCAATGCATATTTTGTTGAAGGTTGTGGTTTTCAATAAAGTTCAAAAGCATTAAAACCAGGGTCAGAATTGGGTAACTGTTCAAGCTACTGCTATGTGGTTTTCTGTTTGGAAATACATCAGCGTAGACATTTTAAATACACCAGAAGTTAAAATAACATTCTCCTGACTGAATAATTTCCATTAGGCTGCTGATATAAGCTGCACACCAACAACAGGCTCCAATGGTTGTTTGTTTTGGAATGCTTGTGTTCGTTTAAATCTCTGCAACCCATGCTGTTTGAGATTTACCTTGATTCTCTAGTGCTATCTAGTGGCTATTACTGAAAATTATCCACGTGTATAAATGTAGCTGAACAAGACAGCTTTTATCAACCATCTAGGTCCTTCTTCCAAGGGCTAGTATGACCTCAAGGTGTGCATGTGGGGCTGTGCAGTAGAGCCAAATATCCTCTCCCTGTTCAGTACTTGAAGCTCTCAGGCTAAGTGCACAAGCTGAAATCAGCAGCAGACTGCACAAACACCTTGCTTATTGGTTTTGCAAAACAAAAGAAACACTTACAGAGCCATCTCCATGCCTATTTGTGCATAAATAGGTGAGCACTTCCCTTCTTCTACTACCTGCTAATTTAACTTACCCTTCTCCTGTTAATACAAATAACTTTTGAATTGGAAGTTCATACTATGGCAATTGCTGCTATCTTTCAAAATAGAGACAAGCACATGGGCTGCCAGGTGCCAGTAAATAAATACCTTTGTCTCGTGCTGGCTGCCCAACATTTCTGTTTGGTTCACCTCCTCGACAATTAGAAGGAAACCAGCCCAATTCAGGTTGCCACTTTTGCCTTGACCAGAGATTTCTTAGCTTGGCCAATAGATTCAAAGTTTATACTCAAGTGTAAGTAATACATGTATATGAGTTCAAACTATCAGTAAAGTAAAACTCAGTATAATTCCTCACAGGAACAATCCTATGAATGTGAGCTCTTTCACATGGGCCTAAACAAAGGGCTTCTATCAGTGAGAAACACTGAAGTGTATTCATACTTCACAAGGTGATTCCAGAAACACAGCATCAATATCCAAGACCCAAACATTTCTCAGCTTCAAACAGGACTTCACTGTCCTGAAAGCAGAACCTGGAATGTGTTCCATTGTTAAACTTCTTAATGGAAAAGATGTACATTCACATCAGAAAAGAGTTTTCTGGGAATCACAAAATCACAAAGAAGAAACAGATAAAGCCTCTGCTGCATTTTTCCTGACATTAAATTAGATCAAATATTTATTCTATTTTAAAAAATCCTTTGAGAACCTATTTAACCTACATTAAATATGATTAAAGTACCTCTCTGAATTTCTTCCTTAAGGAAAAAAACATACCTGGTAGAAAATACCTGCAAGCCAATAGTCAGCACTTACACAATACTAATTCCCAGATCTACACAAGCACACACATGCATGAACGCACAGCCAGCCTTTGATGCCCTCCCCTGACACAATTCCACCCCCCAGCCCAATACACACACCAATCAAAAGAAATGGGAGCAGAAGTGCAGACTAGAATGGTTTAGCTGCTGGCAAAATAAAAATAACTAGCTTCGAAGAGACTGACCTAAGAGTGGAAAGAAGAGAACATATTACAGGAAACAATAAACTGTTAATGAGCTGTTTCTACTAAATCTTAATATTCCAGAAATCTGCACTTAAAGCAAAGGTCCAGTTGTATTATTTTTGTTCCTGCTCTAGCAGCCACAATACAAAAAAACACCTTTTTCCACAGGGAGACTATGCACAGAATTCTGATGGTCAGCTTCCATTTGAAACAAACAAAAGCCCAATTGCTCCTAGGAAGATAAGGCATATATTGAAAAGGGTATGCTCAGTCACAATAGGAAAATCAGCTCAGATCAGGAGGTTCCTACCTTGTCTCAAGCAATTCCCCTTCCTGCCCAAATTCATCCCTATTGCAAAGGTTTTGTTAATTTACCAAAAGGTAGTTACTGCTGTCAATGTCATAAAAGAGGCTGTAAGAGCTTTACCAAGAGAGTGTGTCCATAAATATTTTTCTGAAATAATTAAGATACATATTTAGTTAGAAAACCCCTCGGTCTACATTAACAATATATTTGAGTGCAGTACTTCTCCTTATGTAGATGCTTAAAAAGGGAGGTACCTGATAGAACTGGAGATAAAGGCACAAAAAAATTCAGGTCCTCTACGTGTTCTTTAAATTTAAGCCAAGATGCTCAAGGACAGATCTTTTTAAAAACCCCACATTCCACCAGCCACCTAAGCCGATTTCCAGGACTACAAGTGAAATTTGTGGTATCCACCAGTACGCAGGACTGGAAAGTGCCAGTACGCATCAGTCCCATCAAGGAGTGCCTCTAGAGCCTGCTGAACCCACAGGCGAGTTGCTAACCGCCACATCTGTCAGAGAACAGCCAACTTGAGCTTTTGTCTGCCTGAGAGTTAAAACTCGTAGCTTTTCATACAGATAGACTACAGTTACTCTTCCAAGACACTGCTGGATCTCAGTTTTCAATTGAAGCATGCCTTGCAATGAGAAATGGTGGACTCTAGAACTTCTCTTACGCTATCTTTTCCAGGACGTGACAATTCGAGCAGTGTACCACCCAGATGCATTTAAAAAGAAGCTGCAGGTGCAGCAGGTATTGTCTGGTGCTTAAGATCATCATGAAACAACACCGATTTCACTAAATGTATCACTTGTGCTACTTAATTCCCCAACGAGCAAAACTGTAGTCTCCAGCCAAGGCACTGGGTGTTGCTTTGATTCCCCAAGAGAATTCTAACATTAACATTTTCCTGCACTACCTATATGCGTATATATTCATCAAACCCAAGAAAAACTATGTATTTGAAACACTGAATTTTTTTTTTTTTTTTTAATTTCAAGAGTATAAGAAGAATAACACCCTCTTGGAAGAATTACACCTTCAGAGATGTAATTCAGAAAAACACCTTCAGAGGAACTCTACACTTGGGGGAAAAAAAATCTGGGAAAAAGAGTTAGTGTGAACTTACGAGTTAAAAAAAAAACCAACAAAGAATACTAGCACTTTTACACTTCTTCTGGTCTTGGTGACAGTAATAAAGTAATGCTTTTCCCATATGACAATCTTTTATTATCACCTCTCCTCAGTGGTCTCTGTCATAAACACGAATTCCAGTGAACATCTCCTGCCTTAGCAATTGGGACGGTATTGAGATCGATCTGTCTCTCTCTCTCTCTCTCTCTATCTACAACTCATTTGCAATACTGTTCTTTCTACTTCTGATAGACATACTCACATTTAACAACAAATAATTAATACATTTTTTCAGTCAAAACAAACTCTACATGTTTTTGTCAATTTCTGATAAATATTCCCCCCATAAGACAGTACAACTTTACCTACTAACTACCCAAGGTGCTGCTCTCACTGCTTTTTTGTAAAATTCCCAATAATGTGAAACCCATAGTGTTGGACACAGTAGCTTTGGCATCTCTGTGATAATGAGGTACTTGAAAGTTATGGTGTGAAAATACCTTTCATGTTCTTCTGTGAGATGCCCAAAGAAGAAACTTCTTTATCTGTAACTGGTGTGCAGTAGTGAAAATCCAATAATGCATCATTTAAATGTATTCCACGCCCTCAGTTCTCTGAGTCCTGGTATCATGTCCTCTTCTGTGGCTGTGGATAGTGAGGAGCATAAACAAAATGCTTTGAAAACACACCAAACTGACACTCTGTTGCTGAACAGTGCTGCACAAGACTCAAAAAGGCAATCGACATACCACAGAAATGCTCAAGAAGAACATTAAATATCTTGTAGCTATAATGTTTACCTTGGTCAGTCAAAGCATACTTTTAATTAAACTGAATTCACTTAAAGTGTAATCTTAACTAACAAAATACCAAAGGCTGAAACACCAGAAAATTCTAACAAGTGTTAGCAAATTCAAAGCCTCCCCTCTTAGACAAACAGCTTTTTCTTGTCTGCCTGTGGACAAACTGGGCATATAACTCTAAGCACTTGAAAAATCCAATGTAGTCATGGAAAAAATCCAAAGCAGTCAAAAAAGGTAAGTATTTAAGCTACCTCTATGAAGACCAAAAACAATGGACCGAATAGAACGTAATCTGAAGAGAAATAGTAAGTGAAAACTTGCTTGGCTCACTTTCACAAACCAACTTGCTGCTGCAACTAAACAAAAGAATCTCCAGCTGAAGACTAATAATTTAGTTCGGAAAATTCTGTTATTTTCAGCACAAGTATACACAGCTTTTAGAATTAACATCTTACCAGAGGTATACACAGCTTTTAGAATTAACATCTTACCAGAATTTAATCTCCTTTCTAATAATATAAGAGAAGCTGCATCTGTATTTTTTTCTACTAATTTCAAACAATCATTTTCACTGGGAGAAGAAAGCTTAAGAAGATTTTATGACAGGAGAACAAGAACATAGGAACCTCAATCTACTTGGCAATCATTTTCCATTAGGTATATTCTTCTCAAGTGTTTGAATTGGATCTTCTTACCTGTCATTGTTACCACTTCCATGAATACAGGTGGACAAACTTCACAAGTTAATGCATTACACTGCAACACTGGCTATGGACTAAAACACATTATATTAAAGATCTACATGTCTGTTGAGGAACATGCAAAAAAACATTTACAAAAGAAAAATCCACACTGCAGGTGTCGAACATGCTAAGGACAATACTGTTTACTATTAAAAATATTTATGGTTTCAATAACAGTTATAAAGAATATGAGAACTTTATTTTTAGTGGCTTCAACTGGATCTCAAAACAGAAGTGCCCTCTACACAGGAATATTTTAGATGCTTCAAACTGTTTGTTTTTAAAAAGCAAGAAAAAGTGTGTGTAGAAAGCTAATGAATGCCCCTTTCCAGTGTCATTCCCATTCTGAGGTAAGGCTTTCTTTGCAAAACACTATTAAAAGTACCAAGTACTTCCACATTACTTGCAAGTCTCTGCCAGCAAAACAAAACATCTTCTTGACACTGGACAACAAAGACGACACTTTTTTCCTTCATCTAGGCCTACAGAATATACAGCTTCTTTTTATTTTTTTCTTATAAAAAGAGATTAAATAGAGTGAAGGAAAGGGGATTACCAATAGCTAGTAAATTCCAACCCTTCTCCCAGCTGAGAATTAACAATACTACTGCTACCATAAAGCTAACCCAGAAATAAAATCTATCAGAGGAATGATCAGAAAAGCAGCCATGCCAACAATATCTGCTTACTGTCAAGAATTATGCACATTCCTTTGAATCAGCTGTCCTTTGTCCAGACCCATGCTTTGTCCAGACCCATGCTTCCAAAAAGTGACAATCTCTTTCATTAATACCACACTACAATTAAAGACCTTTTTATCAATACTACTGATTACCACTCAGCAATAAATAGCTGAGAGCTAAGCAAATTTAAAAGAAAAGGTTGGATATCTGACCAGACAATGAGATGGAGCCTTTAAGATGCCAGACCCTTCCAAACCTGTAAGACAATAATATGGAAAAAATGTAACCAAAACCATAAAACTTGGTAGAACTGGCACAGCACCTAGCACCTGTGACTGGAAAGTTGTGTTGAATACAAAGTAAGAAAGAAAATCAAACATCCTAAGCCTGAAAAGTCTATTACATGATCCAGTGCATGTCAGCCACTAAGCAGTGGTCATGCAACAGTTTCCTGGCATGGGGCTTGAGGGAGAGCCTGTTCTCTGAGTCCCAAGCTCCATGGCCCACTATTTTTGTCCCTCATGGCACATCCATGCCAGAAGGAATGCTTTTTAAACAATGATTAATGCTCTCTATTACAAAAAAAGCAAGACAGCTTCAGTTTCATGAATTTGCTAAAAGTTTACAAGTGAAGATAAAATCTGAAAAAAAAAAAATCAATTTTTAGAAGATGCTTTAAGGTTCACATCAAGAGTAATGCCTTTTTTAAACTATTAAATTGCTTTGAATTAATCTTTTGCAACAGAATGAATAATGCAAGCATGCCATTATAAAGCAACCAGCAACACACAAAGAACTTTATTTCATCATAACAGTTTGGAATTTATTAATTTAAATCCTCCATTGTGACAGTAGAGCAAATAGAGCAGTAGCAAAATAGCTGTACACTACTTCTGTTACAAATATAGGTACTATTTAAAGTGACTTTACATACTCTAATGTAGGCATTTCTCACTCTATGCAAGCAATGAGTACAAAAGCAATTCAATAACAGCAGCACCCAGTAATGATACCATCTAGCTTATTGCATCTTACCCTACCACAGTGTAACTTCTAGAACAGTTAAGAAACCAAAGAGTGTGGGTTTTTTTGTTAATTCACTTACAGATAGCTATCAATTTGTTAATCCTACTTGACAGACACTCCTAATACTGCTTTTGTGACCCACTAAAATGAATGCTAGTCTTTTGTATTATCCCCTAATAATGGCCTGACCACTGCCTGCATTTTCAGTTCGTATTTCTCTTAAGTGATAGTTGAGATAGTGGCCTTCTTGCTAAAATTCCATTTTTGCTAATTAACACTGCTGCTAAAAAACATACTATCTTCCTCTCTCAAAAGACTCAGCTAATTTTTTCTGCAGGAAAATAAATAATGGGAAAAGCATGCTTTATCTGCCAGATTCCTAAGCGCAGAGCAGGCCAAGGCAGGCAGGTTACAATCAGCGAAGTTTCATTGAGTGCAGTTTTTAGATAAAGTTTTAGTGATGAGAAAGTGATGCATTTATTGATCATGCTGCTGATCAAAGAACAGCTCCACTTGCATTGTAGTTACTAGACACTTTTATTTGTGCCTCTAAAGTTAATATCCCCAAAATAACAGTTGTAGCTGTCCAAGCTGTCAAATAAGCTCTTCTGCTTACTACTGATACAAACCTTCACTGCTGTCTTACTACTCACCTCCACTGTGAGGCATTTTCAGGTCTTTACCCATCCTCAACCCATTACTCCTGGCTGTATGCCTCCTCAGTCAAGGAGGACTCCACCTTTGCTGCTAGTGATAATGGCAGCAACACCATAAATGTCAACTCCTTTCACACTGGCAATATCCAGACATCTGCTGGCAGCTAAACAGAGCTGCTCTGAGAGGTTTGCTCATGGCTCTGATGCAAGCAGCTTGCAGAAATGTCGGCACTGACCCTGTACATAGTCTTGCACGTTGGAAGAGGACGACCTATGCTTACAGACACTTCATATTAGGAAAGTTTTTTTCACCCATATAGACTATAAAATATTCCTATTTTAAAAGTCTAGTTCTTCTAATACTGCAGTTGCTGGGCATTCCCAATCACCAGGAATACTTTCCACTAGTAATGGATTTTTCAGCCCTGAGCACAAGTCCCACAAAACCCACAAACAAAACAAATAAAACCCAAAACCAGCATCACTACCACCAACATCACCCCCGCCACCAAAATAATGAAACCCTCAAACCTAACCTAAGTGAAACACAGTGTTCTTTTTTTTTTTTTGATACACAGTGACACTAGTAAATTTAAAAGCACAAAAAGACAATCAAAATAATCCATCAACCTAGCTCCTTCTACTTGAGCATTGTGAAATAATATGGTCATTGAACAGTTTGGGTTGAAAGGAACCATAAAAATCATCTAATTCCAAAGAACCATCCAGTCTGTTAATCATCTGCCGCCAGATTACAGACTTTCCCCCTTATCTCCCAAATCTCTGTTTGAGTAATATTTTCTTTCTTCAATAACCTTATTCCTGTTTTCTGATGACTGTGACCCATGCAACTCCCTTGCTGACTTTGTGAATTCATAATTTTTCCAACATTATTCAAATATCCACAGTCTCTTACCAAAACATTTCCATTTTCTTGTGCGGTTATTCATGAAAACTTTCCTTTTTTCGTAGTGACTCACTAATAGCAAGAATATCCATGTGTTTCCATAGTTAACATAACTTCACCCCAGTGGTTTGTCAGAAACACTTCTAACGTATACAAAAATATGATTAAATGTTACTTTTTTCAGTGTTGTAACGCAGTCCTGTGAAGCTTAAAGAGCAAGAAGACTACATAAACATTTCCATTCTCTTTACTATGCGGAAAGTAAACATTGTATTATTGACCCTAATCCATCAGGCAGCCAGCTCATGACAATACAGTCAAAGTGACTGTTCCTTTTGTCCTTTTCAGAATAGCAACTGCTTCCTCATGAGTCACCCCTTCTAAACTCTGCCCATTCACAGCAATGATTTGATCCCCCCTCTTGAGGCGTCCATCTTCTGCTGCTGCACCCTGGAATGATAAAACAAGTAACTGTGGACTCATGCATTTCTTTTTTTTCCTGACACAGAGTCCTGAAAAGTAAACCTCTTGCAACATTTCTGATTTTCAGGGATAAACATACAGCCAATTGTTGTGAAGACTGCTAATTCTGCAGTACACCCTGGCTGGTCTAAGTTTCACATTAGAAATTGTATCTACACGATTGTTTGGTTCCTTTAACCCTGTTTTTCCAGCTAATATAAGATTTAAACCCAAGTATTACAGAAGCATAATTTTTCAAGACCTGGAGAACTTTTCACGAGGTGGTGTAAAAGACAGCTTTATACTTTGATTTATCATAAAAAATAGCATTCATGATTCCAGTTTTCTCTGACTCTAGTGTTTCCTAGAGCCATCCAAATTACCAAATTCAGGTCAGCATCTGAACTTCTCTCAAGGCCCAGTCTGAGTTCAATAAAACTTTCCCCTCTACTACCTGAAGTAAACACTCTAAATATAAGGCAAGGGAGCTTTTTTCCTAAGTGTTTACAGAATTCCAGTCTTGAGAGGTGGACAAGACTCTGCTAATAAGCACGTATATTTGGAAATTCTCAATCTTTTGAAGATTACAGCCTTCAATACTGCAAGAACATTTTGATTAGCCTTTGCACTAGAAAGGAAAAGCCATGAGAAACTGTAACATTCTCTTGACTGCAAACCCAGGACATGATTTAGAACAGTAACTGCAGGGAACTAATAAATGGATTGATTGAATAAATTTCCACCTACCTTTGCAAACACTGTCTTCACATAAATGGGTAAGTCTCCATGGGGACTGCCATAGCCACCTACAATACTAAAGCCAAGGCCATCAGGTCCTCTGTCCAGAGTAATGGTCTTGTACTGAGGAGGTCTAAGAAAAGGGAAAGAGTATTTTGTCTGAAGTTTGGATTTAATATATAGAAAAAAACCATTACTCTTTTTAAGCTAACCAATATATTTCCCTTTCCGCTACAACTACAAATACTGTTATTATAAAGAACTGGCTATTTCACTTCATGTAAAACACCATAAACTACCTAATGCCTGTATTATTATATGAAAGTAGCTATTTCAAATACAGTGCTCAGGGCATAGTTATGGCTGCAATGTGCCACCAACAGTGCTTACTGGTGAAGTAGCAAGGCATTGCCAGTATCTCCAGATTCCATAACATCCACTTTAAAAAGCCTGTAATGTCTAAAATTAGCTCAAATAGTTTATGCTATTAACATTTAATTGCTTCTCTTCTAATAGATGACTGTATATTTGTATGTAGGTGTATATTATACAGATAATTTATAGGTGTATTTCCCCACATATACTTTGATAGTAAGAAATTTTGGAATTCTACTTTTCAAAGTAGGTATGTATCCTTCTTCTCTTTCCCCATTTCTAAAAGAAAAATGCCTGAGATTATGACAGAGTTTGACACAAAACTTGTTTACACAATGCACCTTGCAGAGTATCAGAAGCAGTATACCTTGTATACCAGAAACATTTGATACTCCCGACTGCCCAGCACTAGTGAGCACACTACGGAAACACAGGTACAACAGTGAAAAGAGAATTTCTGGGTGCACCAATTAATATCAGCTACCCAACTTCAGTGAGGCAATAGAGGCTGTAGAAGAAATCAGATCACATCACAACTCTACAGGGGAGAGTAAAAAAAATGCAGCACAGCAAATTGCATCACGAAAAATGCAGAAGAGGACCTATGGACCATATATGATATGATATGATATGATATGATATGATATGATATGATATGATTAACATATCAAATATGTTCATCATGACTAAGCCAAAAATGTCATCCATTATTTGCTAGAATTTGGAAATAGGTGGAATTTGGAATAGGTGGAATATCGTCTAAAGAGGGTACAGAGGCTGTACAGTCTATAGTTACTGACCCTAAATCATCCTGAAAAATGCCAGTTGAAGTTAGACCTGCAAATGAAAGACTGGACGTAGGTGGATCCTGCTGCTGACCAGTTATGACACTCACTTCTCCTCCAGCTACAACCTAGGAACAGAGGTTGGAAATCAGTGATATAAGAATGCTGACACTGAAATAGTTCAATGTAGCAGCTGGCAAAGCAGTATTCAGAAAATATTCAAAATGTCACTGAGGATTTTTTACCTGCAACTCAATAGTGCCTGAAGCATTTTTTAAGATATTAACAGCTTGGGAATGAGTCATGCCCTCGGTAGATGTTCCACAGATGCTAACAATCCTGTCCCCAACCTACAGAAGAAAATGTAGAAAATTGAACTCAGTTACATGGATTTATTTGTCACTTTCAAAATAGCAGAGCAACAAAATGACCCAGTATGAAGGCAGGTAATTCAACATCAGAATTAGCGAATTACACCAGTTTAGTATAATGAGTGTAAAAAGTACTTATGCTTTACAGAACTGATCCTAAAACTCTAGAAATACACATTAAAAAAAGAGGCATTTTACATGTCACCGGAAGACAGACAGACTGAAGTAGCAAATTATCAGAGATTCTGTTTGACTTCATCTTGAAATAACATTTTCCAAGAAACATGAGTCAAATTCAACCACCTTTGATGCAGATTGGATACAGCATGCATTTAAGTACAGTTTCAGATAAAATCTCCCACTCTAACTCAGAGCCTAAAATGTACTCTCTTTATCCTAAGCATAGGAAACATGAGAGATAAAACAGACTACACTACACCTGCACTGCAGGAATGACCACTACTCTCAGCAGTGGCACTCGTTTATAGAACACATCCTTCTGAACCACTTTCTATGCTTTTAATTTTCACAAGCTGACTAACTCTAAGATCCAAGACTGTTTTAGGACCTCCTTTAAGCTAGCACGTGCCAGCAACTACACTTTCCCATGCTACCAGAGTTCCTTCTTCATCAATCGAAACAGCAAGAATTCTTTTCAGAGCCAGAAGCACTTAGGACTATATCACTGAACTGCTGGTTTACTACCTGTCTAGAGTAATTATAGTGCATTACCCATGCAAACTTTACAGCCCTCTTAACAATTAACTTACTCTTAATTTCTGAGTCTGAGCTGCAACTCCATTTGGGTGCATCATGGCAATAAATATAGGAACATCTCCAAGCGGACTTCCAACACCTCCAGCAATGCTCACTCCGAGTGAATCTGCAGGGTTCTGTTACAGCAATTAAAAAAAAGATTAGATTTTTCTGGAAAGAAAAACACAGAGAACTGTAGGCTAACCTCAGAAGATCGCTAAACCCCCTACTGTATGAAGATCAGAATTCCTGCATCCAATAGATCAACACAAGCTCCCAGCTTAGTGTCATCTGCAAATTTACTAATGAAGGACTCAATGCCCTCATCCACGTCGTCTATAAAAATATTAAATAGAACTGGTCCCAATACAGACCCATGAGGGACACCACTGGTGACTGGCCGCCAGCTGGATGCAGCACCATTCACCATCACTCGCTGGGCCTGGCCATCCAGCCAGTTCCTAACCCAGCGAAGAGTGCTCCTGTCCAAGCCGTGGGCTGCCAGCTTATCTAGGAGTATGCTATGGGAGACAGTATCAAAGGCCTTGCTGAAGTCTAAATAGACAACATCCACAGCCTTTCCTGCATCTAGCAGACGAGTTACCTGGTCATAGAAGGAGACCAGGTT
>WBND01000328.1:862534-875263 GCA_013398595.1 Tychaedon coryphoeus
ATTGTTTTTAACAGAAGTTGCCAAATTAAGTTCAAACTGAGCTTTGGCCTCCCTGATTTTTTTTCTACATGCCCTAGCAGCTCCCTTAAATACTTCCTGAGAAATCAGTCCCTCCTTAAAAAGATGATACATCTTTTTTTTATTTCTAAGTTCCTTCAAAACCTCATTACTCATCCAGACTGGACATTTGCCTCGTCGACTCATCTTTCGGCACACAGGGACAGTCTGTTCCTGTGCCCTCAAGATTTCCGTCTTGAAGCACACCCATCTCTCCTGGACTCCTTTGTTTTTAAGGACTGTTTCCCAAGGAACTCTCTGAATAAGTCTCTTAAATAGGCCGAAGTCTGCCCTCCGGAAGTCCAGTGTAGAGATCTTATTGATATTTTTCCTTATTTCACCAATTATCAAGAATTCTATAATTTCATGATCACTGTGCCCCAAGCGGCCTCCAACCTCCACATCACCCACCAGTCCATCTCTATTTGTGAACAATAGGTCTAACATAGCCCCTGCCCTGGTGGGCTTTCCCACCAGTTGTGACAAAAAGTTATCCTCCACACACTCTAAAAACTTTCTAGATTGCTGTTTTTCTGCTGTATTAAGTTCCCAGCAGATGTCTGGTAGGTTGAAGTCACCTACAAGCACAAGGGCTGATGATCCTGAAACATTGTTCAGTTGCTTATAGAATAAGTTGTCCACCTCTTCATCCTGGTTGGGTGGACGATAGCAGACTCCCAGGAGGATGTTAGCCTTGTTGGCCTTCCCCTTAATTTTTGCCCATAGGGACTCTACTTCATCATCATTAGTTTCAATACCTATGACATCCAAAACTCCCCTTATATAAAGGGCCACCCCTCCACCTCTTCTCCCTTTTCTGTCTCTTCTGAAGAGCTTGTAGCCATCCATTGCAGTGCTCCAATTATGTGAGTCATCCCACCATGTTTCTGTGATGGCAACAATATCATAGTTCCGCTGATGCACCATGGCCTCTAGCTCTGCCTGTTTGTTACCCATGCTGCGTGCATTGGTGTACATGTACCTCAGCTGGGCTACTGATTTCTCCCCTAACACAGTCTTATCACCCTTGGGCCTGCTTCCACACAGCCCAGATGCATCCCCTTCCCCCTTCAAACCTAGTTTAAAGCCCTCTCAATAAGGTCTGCCAGTTCATGAGCTAAAAACCTCCTGCCCTTAACAGAGAGATGTATCCCATCTGATTCCAGTAGAGCAGGTGCCATAAAGGTTGCTCCATGCCCAAAGAATCCAAAATTTTGCCGATAACACCAACCCTTGAGCCATTTGTTAAATATGTGGGTTCTCTTATTCCTTTCATCATTTTTCTCTGCCACCAAAGGAACTGAGCAGAGCACTACTTGTATACCTGTCCTATCAACCACTTGACCCAGTGCCCTAAACTCCCTTTTAATCGCCTTGACACTCCTTTTTTCAATCTGATCACTGCCAGCCTGGAGTATCAGCAGTGGGTAATAATCAGAGGACCAAATTAGCCTAGGCAGTCTCTCAGTAATGTTTCGTACCTGGGATCCAGGGAGGCAGCAGACCTCCCTGTGGGATGGGTCAGGTCGACATATGGGGCCTTCTGTCCCCCTCAGAAGGGAGTTACCCACTACGACCACCCTTCTTTTTTTCTTGATATTAGAAGTGATAATCCGTTTTTTAGACGAGTCATAATTGGAAGTCTCACTGGGCAGATAATTTTCTTCTAAATTATCTGTCTGGCTCTCTAGATCCAGGGCCTCATACCTATTCTGAAGTGGCACCTGGCTAGGGGATGGAGGGCAGGAGGGATTATTGTCATTACCACCCCGAGCAGGGACTCGTTCCCAATCCCCTTCATCTACCAGATGCGCCTCTATTGCCTGAGAGTGAGAGGCATATGAGTCCTCAGACTCTTGGTCAGAGGCCTCCCTTAAAGATGGAAGGGCTGAACTCCACCAGTCTATTTCCCTTTCACTTTCCCTGATACTTCTTAATCTTTCAACTTCCTCCCTAAGCTCAGCCACTAGCGAAAGGAGGTCATTCACTTGTTCACATCGTAGGCAGGCCTTCTCCACAACATCCCCTGAAGTCACTGACAAGTTAAAACACTCTGGGCAGGAATGGGTCTGTACAGACACATCCTTTTTGGAGGGCTCTACTTGGTCACATACACCTGTACCAACCACAGATTTTGACCGGGTTAAAACCATTGTTTAGGAAAAAGCCCAAGATTAATCAACCAATATAAGCACTACAGCAAACTAGCAAGAACCTGCAGCCCTGCCTGCTTGTTCTGCCTGCGCGAACTGCTGCGTAAACTGCTGTGACCCTGTTTGCCTGCTCCTGTTCGCCGCGCTCCGGGTCACCGCGCTCCCCAGTGGTCTCTTACGATGAGTCACTCAGGAACGAGGGAAGCTCCACCTCCCGTTCCTGAATGGCCCTCAATTAATCTCCTTTACAGAAAAAAAAGTGGGTTATTAGCGTCTAAAATACTTTGGCAGAATTTGGAGTTTCAAAACAGAGTTTTTCTCCCAAAAATTTTTATTCCAAATAAAAAATTTAAGGAGTGGATTTCTTTCTTAAGAAACAAGCAATGGGGGTTTTGCCATCAGAGGAGGGCTGCGTCATACTGGTTCTTTGGGAGCATCAACGACTGTCTGCTGTTCGGAGCAACAGGAGAGGAGGAGAAAAACCCAAGTGTCAGGGGAGAGCCCTTGCTAGCTGATGCCCATCCAGCTGCCCCCAAGGGAGGCAAGGAGGGCAGGCAGCAGACTGGTGCTGTATTCCACTTAGAGTCCAGGTCATCAGTTAGAGTCTTTTGGTGCATGGAAGGCCCTGGCTCTGGTTGTGCTAAATAACAATAAAATTTCTTCTCAATTGTGCTAATTTATGTCTTGATGTTCTTATTTTTTCCTTCTGAAGCATTTTTGGGTTTAGATTTTCAGAAGAAGAAATTAGTATTAGCTGTCTAAAACAGTATTTAAAAACTGAATAATCAGTTTTGCTTTTCTTCCATAAACCAAGACTGAAAGGAATAATTGCGTTGTTTTGACAAGTGAACCAAAGAAGTATGACATGGAAGTCTTACAGAAATGCATGCATGAAAACTAGGCTGTCATGTTTACAAGGTGATTTTTTTCATTTGATGAATTTTTCAAACAGTCACTAGTCTGTAAACTATACTGATTTTTTTTTTCCAAGGAACATGAGCTTCTTTTGGCTGTCCTTTAAGGAAAAAAGTTAGGATTAAATATAAATACACAATTTTGATTGTGCATCTATTTTATGAAAACTCTTAACTTATTCCAAACTGTTAGCTTTTTTTCAGTAAGTATATATATCTTATCTATTATACAGTTTGTTTTACACAATCATTGATTGTTCGACATGGCAGTTGAATAAAATATGGGTTTGAGTTATAGGTATTGAATGGAGATAAAATCACATTCTGTGTAAGTGCTTTAGAAAAGAAAATGCTTGACTGAGTCTACTGTAAGTAGTATCATACTTGAAGAAAGAGCTGTATTTTCAGCATTCCTTTTACCTCAGTTCTGTAAAGCTCTGTTGAATGGTTTCCATTTAACTTCTACTTTTAATTAGTGTCTTTAATTGCAGTAACATCTGTTAAGTTTTATATTAAAAGGCTGACATTTCCTTAATGCTTTAAGAGATGTGTTTGGTTTACATCCAGGCTTTATCACCAGCAAGTGACTGAGTTTCAGCTACATCCCAAAAGGTTGCAAGTGTTTGAATTGTTATTTGCAAAGGGGTGTTCTGCAGCTTCTGAGAATTTAAGAAAACACTTTATCCATGAAATATTTCATATTGATGTGCTGTTAATTGAGATGTGCAAGACATTATGCTTTAGAGAACTTCCATTTTTTTTCAAACATTGCATTGGAAGAGCAAGACCAGAAGTGTGCATTTCTGCTACTTTTAAGTCTACACCTATGATGAAAACCAATTATCTTGACCTTGCATCTTAAATCTCTGATATTCTTTTTAAAAACGTGTTTTGTAGACAGTTCACATAGAAAAATTCCATCTATTTTTTTAGTAGTGCCTCTAGATAATAACCAACACTTTAGTTGCTTTGTAAAAGAATATCACGTGCAGGATAAATAACGTATTTATTACATTTTGTTGCCTAATCTGTGTACATCTGAATATCATATTTGTTCCTCATGTTGTTGCTGCAATATGGATAGTATTAAATATGACATGCTAAATAGTAGACATGAAATATACCGGTTATTAAGAAGGTTCCAGTTTTTATATAGTATTTTTCTTTAATTTTGAGAGTAAGTCATCACTGATGGTAAAATAATTTCATTATTTCTCAAAAAGAGGATGCAGAAAAAAACTAGAAAACAGGAAAAAAACAAACTGCTAATGCTTTACTTCTGATATAAAGACAAAAAGGTAGTGTATTAGTTTGAATAGGCTGGTGGATTTGACCTGTGTTTAGTAAACTGAGTACAAAGCAAGATGAAGCTTGGTTTAGTCTAGATTTTTATGTTTGCATGTATTTGCAATGATGTACCGAATTTCCAGAAAACAGTTACTCCTTGGACAGAAATTATAAGTATACAGAAAATAAGTTTACCATGTAATGTGTTTATTTTTAGTTACCATTTATAATAGTGAGAATTTTCTTTCTAAATCTTATAAGAGAAAATCAGCTACTGCTGTGATTAAGGTGAAATAATTGATTTTTTTAAACTAAAGAAATGCAAGATACTACGACACTTATCTCAACATTTTCTTTCCTGGTTTCTCTCTGTAGCAGTCTACGCAGAAGCATAGTAATCGAATATTTATAATAAAAATATCTCTAAAGAACAAGATGTTGTATACTTTGGTGCTTCTTGTCTGCATCTTTCTATTATTTAACCGTTTTGCTGTATTTGTTTTACAGATTCTAAAAATGGAGTGGGGAGGAGAGTATTCTTTTGATTCTTCCAATTTAGACTGTTTGTTGAATGTCCTCCCTGGAGAATTGGAATTTCAACAAATCCTTAGTGATCTTGATGAAAAAATAAAGAAGAACTCTTCCAGGTAAAGAGTATTTTATTTGTATCCAAAATACTAATGAAAGTCGTTGCCTTTGGAAAGCAATATGGCTTAACTTACCTTTCTTTTCTAGTAGTAGGTTAAAATTCTGATAAATATTTCAGCAGTAATTTTATTTTAACTACTCAAACATTTAACAAATTTTTAATGTCGTATCATTATTGTGCTATAGTCTCTCTCTCAATGGTAATTTTAACAGTTGTACCATCTTGATCTTAGGTTCTGTTGCAGTAGGTGTGATAGTGAAGGAAGAATATGTGAATTCCCATGACAGTTGTATTTTCTACTATGAGATAAAATTTTCTACTTATGAGATAAATTTTTATTGACTAAAAGAACTACAGAATTTGACAAAAAGCCAAATCTAAACTCAGTATGTTCTGTAAGCATTTCTAATGGAAGCAGAAAAATGAATTTAGTTAATATATGTATATTTTTTTCTTATATGATCCATTGTTTTACTATTTCAGTTAAAAATCTTGTGCTGCAATTACACAGTTTCTTACTACAGCTGATAATGTATTTCTTTGTCCACTTCCTTATAACATACTGATTTCCAAAAATCAGTGTTATAAAAACAGCAGAGTACTAAAAAAGTTCATTGTTGGTGCAGATTTTTTGCATGAATACAAAATTATCAGCTCAGAGTTCTGTGACTTATTAGCTTAACTCTTTAGTACTTTTGTAATGCTTTCATCATTGAAAGATGCTTTTAAGCAAATAAGGTTTATGTCCATTTGAAAAAATAAGCATACAATCAGACATATAACAAATAGCAGGATTTTATATTAAATTTTGGAAGTGCTCCCTTTGGATAACAGTGCGTCTTACAGAGAGTTGTATGATTTCAAAGAATGTCCTTAATGACATCTCATTTAAGATTGTATAATTTTAATGTAGCCCATGTTTGTCAGAGGTCATTGCTCCCAAAGAACCCCTAGAAGGATGAAAATAAACCATTGCTGTATCTCACTGAAAACTGACTTAGATAATTTCTCAATTATTGTCATACTGGATATGCTGGGCTAAGAGTTTTTTTTCGGGGGGGGGAGGGGGTTATTTCTATTACTCTTCCCTCACATTTTCATTTAAAAACTTAGTGTTTACTAAAGTACTTGCAATGTTAATAATCCCACTATGGCAATGTTAGTGAAGATCTGGTAAATATGCTGTTATGGACCACTGTGTAATACAATTTCATGTTAAGAGTTTTCCAGCTGTTGACATGAATGACATGTAGATACTTAGAGATTAGTTGATGTCATAACATAGTTAATTACACAGGTAATTAATTTTCGAGTGTCTATGGTCTTGTATATCTGAAAAAAAAAAGCATCAGCATTTTTAGCATGTCTGTTATCACCTCTTCAGCTACCAAATGCAAGTGATTTTGTTGTCATTGTGCAGAGATATCCTGAGAGTTAGAAAGATTATTCTCAAAATGAGCCTTTAGAATAAATGTTTCACTACTATTTTTTTGTTTTAATGTGTGAAAAATGTATTCTGCTTGTTGAGAAGTCATCTTACTATGGAAAGGGAAGCCAACTGTTCATTCTTTTAAGTGATACTTTTTAGCCACTTAACATTATATGTTACATTTTACATTAACATCACCACAAGTGATGTTTTTATGTCTTGAAGAAGGCTGATTTTCCCTGTCTTACCTATCTAGTCATCAAAATTAGAAGGACCTTTCACTATAAGTTTTGTAAGATCCAAATGATATTTCATTAAAGGTGAGCAGGAAACTGGATTAGGATGTGGTGAACCTCAATGCAGATCAGGAAAGTTTTGTATTTCTACTGAACTGACACTTAAGCTAGCTTTAACCTTATTTTCACAAGGAAAAACAGGAAGTAGTTCTGTACTTACCAGGTGCTATTTTGCTCCAGCAGTATGTCAGTTTCAGAAATTGAGAGAGTTTGAAATAAAATGGACAGCAGCTGATGTGACTTTTAAATTAAAAAGAGTCCTTTTATTGGTAATATATTTGAGGTAGCATAGAATGAAATAATTTTCATGTTACCATTGATCTTTGTAAGTGGTATGATAAGAGCAGCTCTGTATGATACAGTGATACAATTGAATACAATCCATTTTTCATCAGATAGATTTATGCTTTTATTAGACCACAGAGAATGAACATAATAGTATACATCATATATATATATTTTAAAATAAAACATTGTGTAAAAAATTATGAGGCAAGAGTGTATAAATCTTTCAACTGCTCATTTATTGCCTTCTAACTGAATAGGTTTTATAAAATTGTGTGACATGACAAATCAGATATGGTTTTCAGCTGTTGAATTACCTTCAGTATTTTTGTACTGTACCAATTCCATTTGGTGCTATAACAGCAAAAAAAAAAGGCCATCTCTGTGCAATTGTTTTATATGTAAATTTTAATGTATTAAGTGGTTCACTCATTCACTGTTATGTAACAAAACTTATTACACTTGAACGTTAAGTTTATTTTTACAGCAGTTTATAGGAACGGGTGAATATGAACTCTCAAAACTATATTCACTGCTGGCCAGTTTTGGGTACAGGGGTAGTCTCAAGGTTATTCTCAAGCATGAAGTTGTATTCATCAGGTTGGCCTTTTGTCTTAATTCTTTTCTTTCACATTTACTTTGACTTTTACTGCTTATCATAACTGAGTATTTGGATTTTTCTTCCCAACTGGTGGTTTAAGAATTACTAACATTTCATTTGTGAGCAATCCACAGAACTAAACTTGCAACTTATATTTAATACTTATAAGCAGGAAGTAACAGTACAGAGCTTGAAACAGGGAGCCACAGAGGTGGCTTCTGTGAGAGTCTACTAGAAGGAAGAAAAGAGGGGGAGGAGATGCTCCAAGTATTGGAGTAGCGATTTCTCTGCAAGCCATGGGGAGGACTATAATGAAACAAACTATCTCCCTGTAATCCATGAAGTCTGTGGGGGCGTGCAGAGATCCGCTCACAGCCCATGGGAAAAGTGCTCATTGTAGAGCGGATGGATGCTAAAGAGAGCTGTAATCCAATGGGAGACCCAAACAGAGAGAGAGGGCCCTTGTTTCAAGAGACAGAAAAAAACAAGGCCCTTGCTTCCAAGCTAGAGCAGCTTATCCTTAAAGGACTACACTTCATGAATTAGTGACTCACGCCATGGCAGTTTTGGGAATACTGTTTTGACCGTGCGGAGGACTCACGCTACAGCAGGTTGGGCGGGACTGCTATTGGTGAAATTGGAAGAATTCATGGAGAGCTGTCTCCCATGGGAAGGACCTCGTGTCGTAGCAGAAGAGAGACTCCTTTCCCTAAGCAAACTGAAGAAACATTTTGAGTGATGAACTGACCAAACTCCTCCACGCCCTGTCTCCCTGCACTGTTGGTGGGAAGGAGGGAGGGGCCAGGGGATAAAAAGGTGTTTTAAAGGCTTATTTTATTCCTCGTTATCCTCTTTTGACTCTGTTAATAATAAGTTTACTTTATGCCTTTAAGTTTGAGCCTGTTTTGCCCTTAAGAGAGTTTTCTCCCGATCCTTACCTCGACTCATGAGCTTTTTGTTCCGGTTGTCGTGGGTGTCTGGTGTGTTAACCAGTGTCAAACCACAACAGACTTCAACCTGACCTAATTAACAGCAGTTTATTGTAAGGATTTTGAAGAAGGTCTGTTTTGAAGGGCTGCAATGAGGTCAATGCTAGTAAGTCAGTTCCATCTTTTTGCATCACTGTTTGATATAAATTATGATAATTATGTGAGTGCTAACAAGATCTTTACCTTGTGAATCGTAGATCTGGGAAGTGTCTCAGTAAGGATGTTAGTATGACATAGTCCAACTGTTCATCATAACTCTGCTGATTTGGCAAGAAATGCTTACCAATATCAAAACTTTGCAACAAAGGGATGGAGGAGTTTCAAACAGGATATTAAGTCAAGTTATCTCATTCCATTTTCCTGTATCAGAACTGACGTGTGCAAGAGCTCATGTGTTTTTAAAATGAAATGTGCTGCAGGAGTTTTCTTTCTGTTTTATTTTGAAGAAAATCTTGGCTTATTCTGCTCTTAAATTTTCAGGAAGCAGCTATGCCTTACATTCCTGTTAGTCAAGAGATTTATCAAAGTCTTGGCACCTCCAAGAGTGTTGGCACCTCCCAAGAGTGGTTGAGTGTTTGGGAGAATTTCAAGATGACGGCTAAATGCAGAGGAAAAAAAATTATGAATTTATCAGTTTTACTCGGACCTGATAGTTATCACAGCTTTCAAAAGGACTTTACTCTTTTTTTTTTTTTAGGTTAATGTAATTGGCTCATTGTACAAATGTATTACTTTAGTGTTTTCCTGAGAATTTTATGCCCATAAAGATATTAGAGTAACGTTATTAAAATCTTTGTCAGAATAGTAGTTGGCCAATCACTTTACTGTACCAATTGCTAAAAATAAGTAAATAAACTGAGGAAGAAATGTTTTGTTGTTTTTTTTCCCTGTGCAGACTGTGTTGTCTTTGTACATAATCACTGAGTCCGGGTTAGTCATTCCCTATCAACTTGCTAGCTGGGCAGCACAGGTGCTCAGAAATTGGCTGTTTTTTTGACACACTATTTCTTTACTCAAATATTCAGTGATTGGCACTGTGTCAGTAACCTTAGATGGTTAATTAGCTGTCATCTGCATGTACAGAAATGGTAATCAGATCTTTGACTGCCCTGCAAAGTATTCCCTTTCATTTCATGAGCGTATATGAGATGATGGATTTTGAACCCTCAGTTGCCACTGTCGTGTTTTGGTCAAAGGAGTTGAGAAACTTATGTTTTACTGGCTGTCTTCTGAAATAGCTTACCTCGACAAAGCTTGTGACTGAAACATTTTAAGGCTTTAAAACAAGAGTGGAAATTAAGGTGGGCAGGCAGTGGTTGGGTTAGAGCTGACTCTTCTTATATGGTTAAGCTATTGAGTAATTTTCTCTTGCCGAAGTGTAGCAAAGTCATCACCATTCTATTTCTTCTGGTTTCAATTATACAGATACTTTGCAGTTAGAGTGGATATGTTTTGTAAGTAGCTAAATTATAGATATGCTGTAGTTTCTAAGGTCCTTTAACCAGGTGCTGTGTCTTTGCTTTACATCTTAGGGTTCAAGATCAAGAGAAGATTTTAACAGTGAAAATATCTGTGTGAATTATACTGCTAGAAGTCTTGCTCCAGATTTTTTACGACTCACAGCAGCTCCTCTGATACACAGATTTCCGAATGATATGACTTTTTTGTACAAATGTCCTATACCTCTAGAATTCAAGCTTTTAATTGAGTAATAACAGTAGTTTTATAACACTCTACATCTTCAACAGAGGTGAAAATAATGATCTCATTTATTTTGAAACAGTCTGTTCTGAATAAAAGACATGTAAACTGATTCTAAAGCTGTTTCCATGAATGCGAGGATCTTAAGAATAAGGACCATGAGGTTAAAAGATAATTTCGCTTTATAGCTTAGCAGTTTAAATTAACCAATGTCATTGTCATTTTATGGCTGCTCTCTATGCTAGATGAAATAAATTGAAATGTGCTTGTTAGAAATTGAAAGAAGTTAGAAGATCATACTTCAGCCTACTCATAGAAATGTTAGGCAATGGAAAATGATATATGGAGAGAGCAATACTTATTCTGATACTGTATTTTTAAAAATAATGTGTGAAACTGTATGATAGTGTGATAGTGCTTACTCTGTACGTTCCATTACAGTACTTTTTAAACTGTTTGTCCATTGATGAAACCACTTAAAAAGCATTCTCTCCAGATGATTAAGTTATTTGTAAAAACGATCATTAACTTAATAAATAAGAGCACCTAAAGTCACTTACATTGAGATTGTCTCTCTGGAGTGTGGGTGCTTACCAGTGTTTCTCCAGAAAAGCACTGCAATGTGGACACAGATAATATAGCACAACTTTGCTTTGGTTTGTTAAAGAACTGCGAACACTCTCACCTGTAAGAAGGAGAAGGTATTTCAGTCAAATAATTTTCACTTCATTCACTTGCATGATGGTATGCTAGTAGTACTAGCCACAGAAAATATGTGCCCACAAAGGCTCAAGGTACTACTTGTGTGGGACTTAAGATTTGTTTCTTGAAAAATCAGTCAATTAAAAAAATAAAGCAAGATACGACCATAACTATCAGGTTTCTTTGCTACAGGGAAAGGTTTGTTGTTTTGGTTTGGTTTTTTTTTTAGCTTTTACGTTCCACTCCTTCTTGAGTAGTATGATGACTGTTTTTTTTTCTATCTGTATCTGAATAGTTCCAAAAAAAAGGTTGAGTCATCTGTGGACAAAAAATGTATTGAGGACTGTTGAATTTGCATGTCCATATTATGTATATAATGTCAGTTGACATCATCTGGATTAATGCCTCAGTATGTTCAAAAAAGGAGCTAATTTGCTGCTCTGAACTTAAAAAAAATACATTTGTACTTAATGAAAAAAGATTATTGGGAAAAAAGAAACTTAGCACTTTATATGACTTTTTAAAAAATTGTACTTTTAAGAGTAAAATTAATTAAATACATTAAGCATGTTCTTCACATCAAAATTACATTTTTGTTTGCAGTTTCTGAAACTTGCAAATTTCTTTTCTAAACCAGGAAATCAAGGTCTCATTCTACCTGCACTGGTGTGAAATTATAAAGTTTTTGATAGGTGATGAGGATAATTTTAATCATATTTAACAGAAGTCTTTTACTTTAAATGCTTGCTTTATGAACTCAGATAATAAACTTTTTTTTTCCCCTAAAGGTAACAAAATTCCTAAATATTAAATTCATGTAATTCATGTAACTATAATTAACGATGTTCTTGTATTACTGAGTGTTAACAAAATTCTTAGTAAGATGCAGCAGTGGTTTTGAGACCCTGTTTACCTACAGTATTCTTCATGCTGTAAATAAACATGATGTTTATTCAATCAAAAACAGCTTTGGTCCTAATTAAATGTTTGTTTTGGGAGGATAAAATGATTAAATAAAATGAACATAGTTACCATGATTTATTCTTGTGGAGGAGGTAAGGAGCTGGGGAGTGGCACTGAAATCTATCCATATAATCCCCTTATCAGTATTGGAGCCAATTACCAAAATGTCTCGTCTTGAGAAGGCTGTAGCTTATTCGTACCTTGTAGTTTATTAGCTTGCTCACAGAATCATGTCAGAGATACGTGTAGGAATTCACTCATAATAGTTGTAGTTTGATACAGATTTAACAACAGCAGTGTCATTTATATTGCACAATGCTGTAATCTATTTGAGTATGTTTGAGATACATCAGCGCACCACATGAAGAGCCTTTGACAGTGTCCCAGGGGCCAAAGTGTATGAAGAAGGCATTTAGTTTCATAGTTCTGAGAACAGATTTCACAAGCTAAAGAGATACTTGCCAATCTTTTGTCAAGTTTAAAATTGGAATTTATTGCTGTGCTATTCAACCTAGTTTTGCCTGGATCTAAATTCTATTTTCTAGCTGAAACTGTATAAAATATTAAGTATTGCTTTTGAAAAAAATATAAAAATTAAATACCAAAAAGGTGCTTTTATAGGAAAATAAATAGATTGTTTTGGATTTTATTGTTTTGTTTTGTTTTCACCTAAATGTCCACACAAATAGAAATAAAACAATTC
>WBND01000328.1:876178-924010 GCA_013398595.1 Tychaedon coryphoeus
CTTCTCTTTTTTTTTCTTTTTTTAGCATAGAAAAGTGTCTTAAGGACCTGCAATCAGACGTAAATGAAATATGTACTGATGAAGTACTACAAAGCACAACTGACTGCATTCAGTGGCTAAATAACTGCAATTTTAGTTCTCTCAGACCTTCTTCTACAGACCATGGAGAGCTACTGGAGTTCCTTAAGACCCTGGTAAAAAAATTTTTTTAAAGACTTTAATGTTGGAAAGTTGGGTATACGATTGAAGGTAGGAGAGTGGGTGGGTGAATTCAATTAGTTTTCTCATTTCAGTTTTTACTGTTGTGAGGATAGTTCAAAATTCATGTCTACAGCAGGGTGTTATGTTTCCTTTTGATCAAGCCTTAAATAGACAAATTTGGAACAAAATCTTTTCACAGATGCTACCATATGTTCAGCACTGCTTGGACTGTTTTATAAAACACATTGATAAAAAAAACATTGGAAATTACTGACTGCACTGAGGCTGTTAGTGTTACTGCATGTTCTTCAGTTGTATGAATATGAATTTAACTAATCTAGTATTTGTCACCATCCTTTATGCATTTTTTAACCATGAACTTCCTACCTGCTACAGAGGGCTAGGTGTTAGATGCCCCTTCCTTGGAAATGTTCAAGGCCAAGTTGTACTGGGCTTTGAGCAGCCTTGTCTGGTTGAAGATGTCCCTGCTCATCATTGGAGGATTGTACTAAAAGAGCTTTAAGAAAGTCCCTTCCAATCCAAATGATTCTATAATTTTATGCTTCCCAATGATAAACGTGAGAGCTACATGCTTTGTTCTACCAAGTTATACAACTAGATGCAACCAGAAATCAAATTTCACTTCAGTGAAAAGTACTGTTATTTTAGATTGTATTTTTAATCCAAAAATTTTATTAAAGGTTTTCATTTGAATATGTGTGGAAGTGGAAGTCTGGGAGATTGAATTGGCAAGATAAGTGGAGGTTGATCCCTCTGTAAATGGTGGTCTTCAAGTTTATATATAAACTTTTTACGTGTGCATTTGATATGATACATATATATAAGGTCAAAACAAATAAACGGTCTCCAATGATTATTCTTTGTCACTTCCATGACATGGTTTAGTTGTGGACCATGAACAATTTTGGGCTAAGATTAGCTATAATGGAAGAGGAAAACTGTAGAGAAGTGGAGTGTTTTCCCTGGCTAGAGCACAAGCTTAATAAAATCAGCTCTTGCTTCTTTTAACTATTTAACTCTTGTTGCTCTTTCGGTCACCATTGATTCCACTGGATACTGTCCGTGTCAAATGAGGAAGTAGCTTTTAGAGACACCAGGCCTTTAATGTTATTGTGATGAAGAGTGATTTTGTTCTGACAAAAGTGATCGGTATGAATGTTGCTGTTAATAATCATCCCACTCAAGGGTGTCAGAGACTGCTATATGTCATACTTTATCTAGATGAAATTAGAGAATCCCAGAAAAAGCTGACTATGAAGTTCTTGTTTTCAGGAGTCTTTTGTTACTCCTCTTAGTCCTCTTAGATCCTTACTGAATTCCCTCAGAAGCTGGCATGGCACTGATGACTTATTTGTGTTCATTCCCTGCTTACTTCCTTCTCCAAGGTCTATCTATTCAAGCCATATGCCTGAACACCAGATGGCGGCATTTGTTTGGAAAACAGTAAAATGTCCCCATCTTACACAAAATGTGCTTTCTAGCTCTCCAGCTTCCCAGGAACTTACTAACTGCATGACAGTCTTGCTGTGAGCTGTAGTATCCAGTTAAGCCTTGAGAACAGTTCTGTGGCAGGCTGCTAAACAGACAGCCAAGTTAGAAGCCTGGAAGTCTTAATTCTGCACAGTTTATCGTGAAAACATTTTTGGAGCTCAGTAACTTTCTATTTTCAGTAACATCACTATTTCCAGGCTTTTGGCTTCTTAGATAATCCAGTCTGTTGTGTAGATGGGATTACAAATGAAAAGTGTATCTGTCTGTCTGTATCTGTAGCACTGACTGTACTGCAGTCTGTCTGTAAGAAGTCATATTCATAGCAGATAATCTTCAGGTCCAGAAATAGGTTTGCAGTAAACTATTTTCAATAATATTCATCATTAATAATATTATTATGATCTGACCTTTCTTAAATATATATCTATATCCATTGAACTAATTAGATAATTTCTTCTTGCATGCTTTTAATTAAGTATATATAACTATTCAGTAACAGGAACTTTCTTTCTACTTCAGGACAGTATTCTTATTCATTGTTATCCTTTGTTATGTATGTTTATTTTGTTAGGAAATTTATTTATCTTTAAAGGTGCTGAGACAGTTAAAAAATAGTAAAAATTTCTTCTTGGGCATTGCCTGGGGTTCTGTGTTTAGGCTTATTGTTGTTATCATGCATTTGTAAATTCTTATGAAAATACCAAGAATTTCTTCATGAAGCCTGAAAATGTTAATTATGTGAAATTTTGTCATTCTGTGTACTGTCTTGTAACTCAATATTTAAAAGCTGAATATATGCACTAACGCATTGTTCAGTAAATTCTGTTCCTGCTAAAATAATGACTCTTTTTTTAACCAGGCCTTCATCTTACTGTACTTGTTTATTGATATGGTAGGTAGTTATCCATGCTAGGCAGTAGTCCAGCTGGTAAACTGCAACTGGTTTTCTGTATTTTTATTGAGCACAGAAAGCACTAACTTTCTGTGCTCAAAAGGGAACTTTTTATGCTTCTCCAAAATCTTTGGATACTAATTTGGATCTTCTTCTGTTGAATAGTGTTGGCATAATCTTTTGCAATATTTTTAAAGTTTAATTTTTAAATCAAAAATCTTGTATCAATATAGGCAACGTGTGAAGACACCTGGTGGCACTTTTCAGAGCTTCAAAGTTCACTTCAGGTCCTCTTTCTGAGTATCACTAAGACTAAAATGGCATATGCAAGCTCCTGTTTTTAATGCTGTAGTTTTAAATTGCAAAAGGCTTGTAACAGTCTTTTGATATATAAAAATATTTCTGCTTTGCCTTAAAAAACAGCAGTAGGGATTTGCTTGGAAGATCATTTGGTTTCACCATTGAAGGCATCAGGTTCATGCACTGTTTTGACAGCTTCTCTTGCTTTGTACATTTCAGAATGTGGTATTTGAGCATTATTCATAAAAAAACCCCCAACATTTAAAGTCCAGAAGTCTACTTGTCAAGAGACAACCTTTCAACTCAGTGGTTAGTAATCAGGGTTTCAGTTTACACTTTGAAAGATATTTTCTTTGGGGGCCACTAAACTCCATAGAATAGTTCAGCAGATAATAAAAGAAAACTGGATCAGTAATATGTATGTGCATTTAGATATATATGATTTAAGATCTGAACCAGTTGTGCGTATTTTTATTACATGCACATGCTTTTGTAGGATGATATTCAACTGATAATTTACTTTATTTTTCTGTGTTCCACATATCTCCTGCTTGTAAGTAAAAAGAATTAATAAGAATTATTTTGAAATAAAGATCTAAAATTGAAGAAAAATAGGTACTCTGTTATTTTTAAGATTTTCTTTGTAAGAGGCAATCATGCCCACAGTCTATTATTCAGAATTAAGTACTGTAGTGAAAGTGGATTTTTAAAATTTTTGTCAAGAAACTCTGGTCAGAATAGAGGAAAACAGAAAGGTTAAACCTTTAGGTTTACCTAAAACCTAAAAACCTAAGGTATGTAACAGAAACATCCAGAACAAAGAATAGAAGTTCGATTCTAGTTCAGAAGTTCTGTATTTAAAAGTTTTTGTGACTTTGAAACATAATTATCTACTGACAAAAGCTTGCTCTAAGGGAAAAATTTAATATTGTGCATTCGGAAATGGTTATATTTATGCAGTACCATACTCAAACTTGAATAATTTACCTCTCTTTCAAAATGGGAACAGAAATGGAGCTAGTAATTTCTTCAAATACTATAAGTTAAATAAATCAGCAATGCTGGAGGTGGAAGGTAGCAACGGTTTCTTTACCAGCCTTGCTTTATAGGGCGCAGTATGACTTGGAGACTTCTACTGGTTTCAGGTGTCTAGCACAGGGCTGTTTTGGATGTATGCTGAACACAGAATTGATAATACAGAGATGTTTCTATTACTGCTGAGTAGGGCTTACGTGGAGCCCTTCTGCTGTCCATTCGGCCACACTGGTGAGAAGTTGGGGGTGCGTTGGAAGCTGGGAGGAGACACAGCCAGGACAGATGGCCCAAACTGACCAAATGGATGTTCCAGACCATGTGACATCATGGTCAGTATATAAAGTGCAGGGAAGAAAGAAGGTGGTTATGTCTGGAGTGATGACTTTTGTTTTCCAAGGAACAGTATTGTGTGATGGGGCCCTGCTTTCTTGGAGATGGCTGAACACCTGCCTGCCACTGGAAACAGTGAATTAATTCTTTGTTTGCTTTGCTTTTGTGAACTGCTTTTGCTTTCCCATGTTAAACTGTCTCTCAACCCATGAGTTTTATGGCTTTTACCCTTCCAACTCTCTCCTCAGTCCTGCTAGTACAGGAGTGAGCAAGTGGCTAGCTGGGCTTGGTTGCTGGCTGGGGTGAAACTATGACAGAAACTCAGATAAAGGATGCCTCTGAGGTGGTTTGCCATAATGCTTTTCTCTGTTGAAGAGAAGCAGGGGGAGATGAAGGAGCAGGTGGGCGGGCTTCTAGATTCTCATCCATTAAAGACTTTGCTACTGAAACTAAGAAAATCAAGAATACCACCAATTCCACTCAGTTTTCTGTGGTGGTAGTATTGAGCTGTGACAAGAGGAGCTGCCATTTGCTGTATGACCTCTTGAAGCTGAAGCAGCTCTATGGTCAAAGATCCTAGCCCTGGACTGAGAGAGAGCTCTTCAGACTTGAATGAAGGAACAGCAGCCATGTGATTTCACTTGCTTTAACTGACTGCTTTCTCCAACCCATACAGCATAGATGTACATGGAGCTCACTAATTTATCAGTCTGCATCTCAGTTTGATGGGATACATAGCTTCTTATTCTTCTGTCCTGTGTGATCTAAGGCTCTTTAATTCTTAACAAGTTTTCAATTTTAGTTCTTTAAGAGAGAGTCCTGGGAAGACTTTCTTATCCTTAGAATGGTCTTTTTGATGATTGCCTGCTGAGCCATAGAAAGGGACTATTTTATAAATTCCTTGCTTGGTTTTATGAGAAAAACCTGTCATTATCTGGGTAAATCTTAAGTAATTTTTTCATACAGTTTTCTTTAAAAGATGCTATGACAACAAAAAGGCTGCCAAGGGTTTCCTGTGAACTGTGGTCTAGAATTGATGGAGAAAAGAGGTTGGGGATGTAAAAAAGATGAGAAGATGAATGTGAATTATTGGCAGAGGTGGATAAGAAAATTAATTTGCGTATAAATCCTGTTTTCCACGGGTTTTATAATTTCTGTTGCTTGCATATCTTATTTGCTGTTAGGATAATTAGTATTGGAAAAAACATTTTTACTCTAGTATGAAGCTGTTCAATTAATGAACCTGAATTAATAAAAATTTCTAAAATATTGTCTGATTTACCTTTGTTAGCAAAGCTTGCTGAAGAATGAAAAAAATCAAGAAGAAATGGTACTTCACTTCCTTCTGGATCTCTCTAGTCAGTGTGGTGTCTCATTTCCCTGTACGGCAAGCGGGACGTCTTTTGAGTTAACATCTTCCCTTCATACCATTCAGGATGATTCAGCTGTGGATATGAAATCTCTTTGGGATGATGTGAGATTGCATCTTCGACAATTTTTAGTAAATAGACTACAAAGTCAAGAGGAAACAAACCCTAATGCTTTGCAACAACAAATGGAGTTTAAAACTCAGTGTGTACAGCAGCTTTTGTTTCTTTATCCCAAATCAGAAGTCTTATTGAAGTATCAAAATATGCAGAATAAACTGGTTAGTGATCTTCTACAGAACTGTATTTTGTCTAGTTGTGGTGAAACAAATTTTGATAAGGTGGTTCATGGTTACCAAAGTTCTATACCCAGATTGTGTGCAATGATAAAAGAAGATTTGTATATACTAAGTGGAACTATTGGTCCATCTTCGTCATTAAAGTTTATTAATGAAACTTACCTGGATACCATTACTGAAGAAATGACTGTTCTTCTTGAAAGACTTTGTGAACTGCAGTTCAAAGAAAATGCTCTACACATAGTTAAAGCAAACAAGAGCTCAAAGAAGCATAGAGGAACAGTTCACACTGTGGGTTAGTAGCCTTATTTTATGTTCTTTGTAGTTAGATATTATTTTAATTATGCTACCTTTTTTTTTAATATACTTGATTATTTTCTCTGAAGAGAGAGACCCAAAATTAGTAATTTCAACTTTATGCTTTAAACACATTACTGCAGTTGAATTCTAGACTGTGTCAGAATTGTGGTGCAGAAGCGAGAAAGAGTAACTCATGTAATTTAACAAAACCCTATTATAATCCATTGGATAATACTGTCATGTCACAGTAATTTTTTTCAGGCTGTTTTACTCCAGCTGCTGAAATACGTACTAGAATAAGAACTATTTAATCCAGATTTAAATAAATACAAACTCTTCACTCTTCTACTTTTTTTTTTGTGAGACATTTAAAGGAGATTATAGGAAAGACTGTATAGTCATGTGTCCATGAAACATACTGATTCACACATCAGAGCTGACCCAAAAGATTACTATGCAGATTCATATTCTCAAACTAAGAAAAAAACCTATTTACATTTTCTAGTCTAGTGAAAGTACAGCAAGTTAGAGTTAATACCGCCTCATCATTTCTTTTCTTTCCAAGAAATGTCAAGCAGGAGGGGAGTTTGTTGTTGATATAGTGTTTTCTATATTTTATTTTTGCTGTTTTTAAGTCTGACATGCTAATTTCCAAAGGCAAGAACCAATGCTTTGGAAAAAATAATACAGAATAGAAACTTCCATAACAATATTGCTCAACTGTATGTAATTGCCTTTTCAGTGTAGTGTTCTGAGCATGCCTCTGTGCAGGAATTGTTTGTTTAAAGCTTTCCATAAAGTGATTTACAGATAGAAAATATTACAAGTTTAGAATTATGTGAAAAATAGATCAAAACAAAAGATCTTTGAATTCTGCAGCAAAGAGAAAGGATTAGTGAGGTGATGATTTGTCAGGTCTCTACAGAAGAAGATTACACACTTCTGAGTTTTAAGGTCAGCATATGTGTTAGTGTAAGTCAACTAAAAATTGCAGAGGAAGAAATGAAAAGAATTTTTCAGCAGGAGCTGAAATATGGAGGAATATTGGAACCTGTGAAAGACAAAGAAAAAGCATGCAGACATGTAAGTTGAAAAGTTGAGAAGTTCAGTGTATGTACTGGTGGAATGCAGTGTTGGTGGGAAACAAAAGAAGTTGCATCAGAGTACTGTTGAAATATGAAATAATAAGAAATGTGGTTTTAAATTGCATAGTGAGATGTGAGTCTTCAGTGAAAAGATTCACTGGCAAAAAAAATTACCTGTAGTGAACAGAAGTTTGTAACCTAATTTTTGTTTTAGTCTCAAAACAGCTCACAAAGATGGGGAAGTTCAGTTATCTCTGTTTTACATCTAAAACACGGAGTTTAAAGTGATCACAACTGTGTCTCTCTGAAAAATCGTACTTTAACTCTGTATTACAAGATGGAAGAAAACAGTCATTCAAACTATTAACATCCTTTGCTTAATTTTTTTTTTGCCACACGATATGACTTTGCATGTTTTTGTGCCAGATTTCCAGCCACGTTTCTTTTGTGTAGTCAAAATACAGAAGAAGGTGGAAACAAAGTAAACCTTAGGACTTGCTTGCAACCTTAAAACATTTCCTGCAATTAATTAAAATGTAACTTCTCTATGTCATAAATATTAGACCAGATTTTAATTTATATTGAAAATTCATTAAATGACAGATTTCAGATGCCAGCAGCTGTCTCCTTAGCACCCATAAAATGTGTTTAGAATTTATGTTCATTAACATTCAGTTCTTAGGATTGCTTTCTTCACAGGGACTGTCACAGTCATGTCTTCATGTTATTTTACTTCAAGAAGTTAGTATGGGAAATATTGATTTGCCTACTGGTTTCCTACTATTCCTACTAGTTTGCTGCAGAAAACTGCGCTTAGAGACTTCAGCCAGGGAAAATATAAGGCACCAACAGTAAAATCAGAAATCACGGAGCAAAAACAAAATATAGGTCAGAGTTGTGAAGTTTTGAGTGTGATTTTGTTTTTTTTTCATTTTCTGGATGTCATAGCCTATTATTTGGTATTATTCATCAATTCAAGCAAAAATTATCCTTGTATCATAACTAAAACAGTTATTACTGAGTAGTTTATTTGTATGTGGGCTCATATGTGAAGAGTTTTTTGGAAGGAGATTTCTCTCCTATATATGTATGACTATATTACATTGGTACCACATGAAGTTATATAAATGTGTTTTTTTTCCTTTAGAATTAAAATGTTCACAAGACAGTTCACAGTGAAATAACTATTTGGGAAATATTTTAAGAGATTTGTAATGGTGGACAAGTTCTTAATGTCAAGTAATTTTTCCTGCTTGGAACTTTTAAAATCTGGTAATTTGTTGCCTGTTTCTTAATGTCAAGTGACTTTGTCTGCTTGGAACTCATAAATTCTTCTACTCTGTTGCCCTCCAACAAATTAGAGTGGAAATTTATTTTTACATAGGTTAGGCTAAAAGTTTTAATAGATTGCCTTGACAGTGATACCCAGTTTGCCAAGTATCAGAAGGACCTCGTGCATAATTATGAAGGGAAGGACAGAAAGGGAAGGTTTTTTCTTAGCTGAAAGACAGATGTGTTTCTTATTTTTTGATGTATGTTGCCTCTGCCCTCTGGGAACCCTCAAACCAGCACATTTCAGAATATGAAAATAATTTAATCTAGGGCATTCTGTTGGGACTGTTATCCCAGAGGTGATAGAAGGGTTTGTATTTGCTTAGTCCATCCTCAGGGTAATGTGGTTTTTAGTTGATGTTTGTTGTGTTTTTTTTTTCATAAGAAGTGCTGTAATTGATCCTACTATACTGCATAGCAAAAAAAAATAAGAACCTCAGAAAACTTTCTATAGACAACCTATTTCTTTTGGGAAAATAGAGGTAGTGTATAACAAGCTTTAATAAAGTTATCTTTAAAATATTACATATATAATAGTCTATTTATGAAGTAAGGAATTAGCATTTTTCTTTCCATTCTGTACTAGAGCAGTTACTTGTGAAATACTCAAAAAAGATTGTTTCCATTTATCAGTACCTAGGAAGTGTGTGGCTTGTCAGGGAAGGTGTCAAAATGGCATGTGAAAAGAGGCAAATTTTGGAGCTCAGTATCCTCAGTTGCCAGCTCTAGTGGAGGCAGGTGGTTTTATGTTACATCTTGATCCTCTTACCTGTTAGATCTGTGCCTCTTATTACCTTTAACCTATGTGCTGGATTCAGCCAATAGTATTTGGGCTGTTACTGTAGGAGGCTTTTATATAACATTAATTATAATTTCTCTGTGTATTCTCAGAACATAATAGTGTTTCCAACTTGCTATAATAATATGCAAGGAATGTTTCCCAACCCACTCTCTCAAGTTTTTTTGATTATTAGTGGGATTTTTTTGTTTCAGACTTTCTATCATATTAATCGTTTGCATCTTTCAAAAGTTTATGTAATGTTGTGGTATTTAAAAGTATATAAAAAATAATTGATTGACAATACTTAGCATGGAAAGAATCACAGCTGGTTTTCAGGTTATCGCTTACAATTTCGTCCTTTGATTTCCAATGTGGTATTTCTCAGAAATTATTTGCTGTAAGTCTGTGTATTGTAATTCTACGTTTCGAACCTTTTTTATGTTCCTTTGTTTGCAAAAATATTAAGCTAGTTTAATCAGGCATGACTAACCTGTATTAATTTGTCATCTGTTAGATGAAGAAACAGCTACTCTTACATGTGATAAGATATCTGCCAAAGTAACTTAAGCCTCATGGAAATATGAACAGTTTATGTATTAGTGGAGGGTTTTCTCTGTCTTTGTTTATATAGTTTTTGTATATAAACAGAGTATAAATATTTATGTAGACTAATTAGCTGTTTTTTTTATTTCCGGTGGTTAAAATAAAACAGAGATTAGAGCTTTATTTTTTTTGACATATTCAAATTTATTGACTTAGGATTTTTAAAACTCACAAACTTTCCAGAGACCCTTAAGCATTTAAAATCATAACTGAACTTTGTTTTTAAAATCTGAGGCAATAGATACTGTTTTGCTAAATATCAGTCGTTCATTATTTTTAAGAAAAATATTATTGCAAAGTGGAGGTAAACTAAAGTGATGCTGGTTTGACTAAGCATATTTTTAGCTAGAAAATAATTAAAATACCTTCAGAGATATCTTTAATATTAATGTATTACACTTTTACCCCAGTATATATAATTTTAGTTAGAAGTCCAGTAAGCTTCATTTCTCTTTTCTTTCTCCAAAATATAAACCAGAATATAATTTTCTTTCTTCAGAATATAATAAGAATATATTTTAAATCTATTATCTTTAAATGTTCATGAGTTCCTATAGAATATGTTGTGTTTATGGAGCACCTAAAATGGATATGGAATATAGCTAATCTTGAATAGAAGGATGCAGTACCATTTATAGGAGTTGCTTTTGTGCAGTCGAGCTGAGAGCAAGAAGAGAAAAAGGCTCTGGAGTAACTTGTTGAAGTGAAGACAACTTTGGGATGCTAAAATAAAGTACTTGGTGAGGAAAACCTATTTTAAGCTCACTTATATTTACGTATTGCCAGCAATTTGCTAAAGAGCTAACTTGGGTTTTGGGTTTTGCATATTTAACTTAAATTTTATTTTTCTGCTATGTTTATGTGCGTATGGTTTTATTCCCCCTAGTTTATAATTTCCTCTTTTTGAAATTAAGAGCTTTAGTTTCAGACTTGATTTTTTCCTTCTGTATAATTTACATTCATTTGGTTTGCAATCTCAATAGCCACTGTTATGGCCTACAATCAATCTTCTATAATTTTTGTCTTTTCTAGCAAAAATATACTTAGATAGTATTAATACTTCCTGGTTTAGTGACTGCATGATTTAAAACACCCCAGCTCTTCACATCTGGGAATAATTTCAATAACTTTCATGTAATTCATCTCCTATTTATATCTAGAAGTTAAAGATTTCCAAACTTGGATTAATGTAATTAATGTTTATATCTTTGCAACTTTTTTTGATATTTCTCTACAGATAACCATTTATTGCAGATAATTTACAGTATTTGTGCTGTAGTTACAATTGATTGTTTTTTTAATTGTAGTCCACTATCTGGTTTTTTTACAATTATGAGGGTGAAAGGGGAAAGTGTTCTAATCACTTGACTTGTTGGTGTTCAGTCATGAAAGTCCTGTTGCATCTTTCTTAAGTGCTGGAAGGTACATAATTCAAAGTAGTCCACATGGATTACAGATGACATCAAGCATGACATCTGGCTTCTGCAGATCAAATTCATTCTATTGTCTAAATCCTTGAAGTGGTACAAGCAAGCTTTCACTTTACACAGTTAAATGTGTAATGTGTTCCTAAGGGCCAAATGTTTAGAATTACGAAGTTTCAAAATTTAATTACGGAAAATATTCAAAACTGACTTTTTTCGTAAATTTAAACTTCAGGGTATTTGAAGACCCACATAACCATTGTAGTGATCTTTAGACATTATAAAGACAAAAATAAGGAAATTATAATAAAAACTGATACTTCATCCTCCTTGCTTCCTTGCATGTCTCTCTTCATGTTTCTTCTTACTTTGGGAGACACAATAACCTGCTCATCCCCTCCTGTGGACATGCTGGTTTTGTTTCTGTTTGTGCACGACCAGCAGTTTCTTTATGTGCTTCCATTATATTGCTGCCTGCTTGGCATCTCATTCTGTCATCTATTTCTGGTCTTTCTGTTCCATTGCAAACTGCCTGGCAATGTAACTTCTGTAGGAACAGGGCTTTAGGGACCTATATAAAACAAGATACTGAAAGAATGGTACCTGTGTGCAAGTCACCATTGCAACTACTGACCCCTTGAGCTGCTCTGCGCATATATTCGCAGAATTGTAAGGGTTGGAAGGGACCTGAAAGATTCCCTGTCAAGGGCAGGAATGCCTTCCACTAGACCAGGTTTCTCAAAGTCCCATCCAATCTGGCCTTGAACACTTCCAGGGATGGGGCATCTGCCGCTTCTCTGGACAAGCTGTTGCAGTGCCTCATGTGCCTCACAATCAAGAATTCAATCCTAACATCTAATCTAAAGCTACCCTCTTTCAATTTGAAGCCATCTCCCCTTGTCCTGTCACTCCCTGAGTCTCCAGTTCTTCTGTAGCCCCTTCAGGTACTAGAAAGGGCTGCCTGCTCTCTTCTCCATGCTGAACAAACTCAACTATCTCAGCCTGTCTTCAGATACTGTGAGGTATGGCACAATTATTGTCATACCTTACACAAGTGGAGTAAAAAAACGTGATTTTCATCCATGAAAGTTGGTGATATAACCGGTGTCATGTAAAACTATAGCTCTTCTCCTTTATGCAGAGTACACAGAATGACAACAGCAAAAATGTTACTACATAGGGATTGAGTAAAAATGCAATCATTAGTTGTTTTGTTTTCTTTATACCAGAGATCACCAGTTTTTTATTATGAACCAGTCAACATTGAAATATTTAATAGGTTTGTCACCTGTTTAAAATAATGGAACAAATAGTGCTGGTGGAATTTAAAATATGAAGTTGAAACTGAAAATCAGTGGACATACTGGTTGATATGGTACAGATTTCTGCAGTTTTCTGTCTTTGGGGATCCTATAAAATTTTGACAGGCATAACAAGATCCCATTACTCAGGGGAAGCAAAATAAATATCCTTAAATTTAATATTGGAAATAATGTGTTTTATAGCTTCTTTGACACATAATACTTATTTCTTATCCTTGCAAATATTGTGTTTGATTTCTTCTGCACAGCTATATTAAAGGAAAATATGAATAGTACTGAGAAGAAAATAAAATCATCTGTTTGAACACATAGAGTTGAAGTTTTAATAAAATGGAAATACACTCTTAAAGGCTATATGAACATAATGTCCATAAGACCACAGATGTGCTTCTATTGTGAGAATGACATTTCATAAATATTACAAAAGCATTAAGCTTGTTACATTTTAAGCTTATAGTAGGTTGAAAGATAACAGTATCTAAGTTACTAAAATGTCAGATGAACTGGCATAATTGCAAAGTGGGTAGTGAAGACCTTCCATCTTTTTAGAGCATCTTTTTGCTTGAAATTGCATATTAAGCCTAAATTATGACAATGGGCAGTGAAATTTCCTTACTTTTTGTCATATTGAAAATACGCCTATTCCAAAACTTTATTATCTTGTTATTTACTTATAAAACTTTGCTTTTACAATTATTTAAATATTTTTTAAACATTAAATTCTTGATGATCTTTTGGTTTGTATTTTTTACGACTGTTGTGTCCTAAAGAAGTTCTTCCACTTCATCTTTTTAAACAAGTATTCAAATCTATTCAGAATTCTTCAGAGATTGAAAGGCACATGGTTTCATTCTTGGTATATTTTTTTTCAAAATGTTTTCACAATTGGTTAACACCAGCTAATTACCTTCCTTTGTGTTTTCACGGCATACCTGCATTTTATTCCTCAGAATAAAGAGAACATTTAACTCACTTTGCTCTCTAATCATTGCATTCTCCTCACAAGTGGAAAAGGTGAAAACTGATTTATTCTATAGTCCGACATTTTGTGAATGTTCAGAAGTCGATTTGACATTTATATACTGTAGTTTCCTCTTTAACAGTAAAAAGTGACAAAATCTGAGGGACAGTTATCATGAAAGTCTCTCTTTTACTTCAGAATATGGGCCTGCATGAGGAAGACTGTGTAAGACTATGGCAGATTAGAGAACACTTCAAAACTGTCTTTAAAATATGCTCCTGCAGAATTGATTCAAAGAAAGTTGTTGCAGGAGTCTTTTCAATGTGTCCATCTACCATCATTAGTCACAGGTTAATGAGATGGTCTTGTCTGATATTTGTCAAGAAAGACAACCTCTTCTGTTGTAAAAATTGTACAGTAAAATTTCAAAATTATTTTAGTTACAATAGTTTGTTTGGAAAAATAATAAAAGTGGTTGAATTTGGGAGCAGTGTCATGCCCACGAGATAGTTGTAACATATTAAATTAGAATATTATTACCCTTTTTACAGAGACTTAGTCTTATAATTTTTAAAAACCCATCTATCTATCTATCTATCTATCTATCTATCTATCTATCTATCTATCTATCTATCTTCAATCCAGGGCCACTGTATATACTGAGTTTTTGAAAAACAAAGCTTTCGGTCATTTTTTTAGTACTTTTCACTACATTTTCTGAAAAGAGCAAGGTAGTAGATATATTCTGGTCTATCTGACCTCGAGGTTAAAACCCAGGCCAACTTCTTAATTAGAAATCTAGCACATAGTGCCCAGAAGTATTATGGACTGTCTGAAGTTAGATCAGTTACTGGTCTCAGATTTTCCAGAGGAGCTTCCTTTGCCTCAGTAGATTCACATGCTGATCATCCTCTGGCTAAGAACCAGGTCTTTGTACTCTAGCGCAAGGAACAGTGTACTGATTTTCTGTTCATGTGCTGGAAGATTCCAGCAATTTCTGTAACACAGAAATTATGTGTTCTGTTACGCACCATACTATCAGTTTGTGCACAAAAAAGTGTTTTAATTGTATAATCTCAGCTCAGTGAGTGAGAACTTGTATCTTTACTGATATGTGATTAATTCTTCCTTTGTATATTAGTCTTGCTACAAAATATTTGTTTAAAAATATGAATTTTTAAACATTTCTCTAGATGTTTTTAAATGGCAACGTCTACCTTCTTTTCCATCTGTCTAGATTTATTTTTGATGCTTATATTCCTTGGAAGAGTAATCATGAGAACTTTGTGGTGACTTTGCCTAACTAGGATTTTGAAATACAAAGGCGCAGGAAGGAAAAATAAGAGTGGTAGCTCTAGCTGTATTTTTTTATCTTATTTGAGCAAATTAGAGCTGGCTCTGTTTGTATCTTGGAGTAAGAGAAGCAGAAATGACACAGATACTTAGATCTATTTTTAAGGAAATACATAGTATCTAATATCATGCATATTCCTAATGATCAACACATGATAGAAATTACTGATTGTTTGAAGGTTCCTAACAATCTAATCTGAGTAGTTCCAGTGTAATGAACCAATCTATGAGAGACCCAGCCTCTGTGAATGTAGATGCAGAAGCATTGAAATTCAGCTAGCAGACATATACATTTACAGGCATTAAAAAAAATGCAAGCCAGATTAAAGTAAATATGTTGATTACTGTGTTTTTAAATACACATTGGAATTGTCCTTTATCAGCCAAGTATTATAAAATGGTTTGCAGGGAAACATATGCAAGTCCTATGAAAGTTAGAATTCATGAGGTTTGACAGACCTGGCAGTCCTTAATTTCTCTTTCAGCGAAGACTGAGGAAGATCAACTTTTAGAGTTCTTCAAAGACTGCTGTTTCAGTGTAGGTGCTAATTTCAGTTATTTTCAGCAGGCTTTCTTAGCTTTTATACATTCTTAAAACATTCTACTTTGGTGTTTTCTATGTGTGAGTTGTGAAGACTTCAGAGAATGTGATATCTCCCTCAGCCCACAGTGTAGGCAAGAAAAATCAAAAAATGCTTGTGGAATCAGTTTATGTCATTGGCAAGGCCAAAATATTGTTTCAGATCTCTGAGAAGTATTACTGAGAGCATAATTTTGTCATAAGATATTTCCTGCAGTTTTCAAAAAGAACTTTTTGGTAATAGCTACTACTTCAGAAGAAATTATTAATTGTAGAATACCCCTAAAAAACTGCTAGAAACAACTACAACTATTGTCTATGTACAAGTTTTAAAGTAATTTTAGTTGAAGGGATGATTTTAAAATGTCTGCTATTTTGATAATTATAAAAAAATTAATGGATTTCAGATGCTAAATTTCTTAAATGGACCAGTCAGTTGATTAGTTCTAATTCAGAAACAGAATAATTGTTTAAAGTGTCACTGTCAACCAGGAGTTGAAGTGTATGCTAGGAATGTCTTGTAATCTGTTAGAGGTTATGCAGACTTTTGAGAATTAAGGAGGAGGTTGAGTCTCTGGTTTCAGAGCAAACTGAGATAGGTATTTGTGTATAAAGTAATTTTCTAGAACATGATTACAAGGCACTTCATCCGCAGAGTGCTTCTGAAAGTCTCTGTAGTTTGTTCCTTAGGGTTGTAAAGGAGCTGTATGCTGTCAAGGAGTCAGATTTGTGACTTGTTTAAGATGACAACATAAATTTGAAGTTAGAGTGTGATTCGATGTTCCTGTTCTCCATCCTGTGTTTCCAGCACTGGTCGAACCTTTCATTCATCAGTTGGTCAGTAAACATGATTTACATGATTTAAATTAAAGATTTTATTTTGGCCAAACTACCCGTGCAATGTTCATTTGGTAGCAAACGTCTAGCAACCTGACATGGAATCAACCTACACTATGAGGTCGAAACTAATCTCATTTTGCTGGGAAGACATTATGGAGCAGATTTTAATAAATTTCAATCAATACAACAAATAAAAATAAAATTTAAAAAAAATAAAATTAAAAAATTTAAATTTTAATCAGTTTCATGTGTAGTGAATCTCTTTCAAAAAGTTAGTGTGGTTTTCACTGAGATGGTTTGGTATCTGGCAGTGCCATCTCTGTGAGAGACCGTCAATTAAATATATGCAAATTTGTGCAAGCTTATCATGTTTATACATTATTTGACATCTCTTACTTCACTGCATTTTTTGCCACAGGCACAGTATGGATGTGTAGTGTAAGCATTTATGAAAGTCACAAAGTAATGGAGATGTCTAATAAGAAAATGTTTCTAATTTTTAGATCTGTGACTTTTTTTTTTTAATGGACAAAAAATGCCAATTTGTAGTTTCTTTGTGAAGGCTGATTTACCAGATTATCCTGGAACTCCTGGGTCTCACTGCACCTAACAGGGAGCTGCAAAGCAAGAGGTGTTTAAAAAGCTTTAACCACTCAAATAACAGTTTACATCACTAATATTTCTTTCTAGGACTGTCAGTTTCAATCAGCAGGGAGCACATGTGATCAGTCTATCTGATAAATTTGTCAATGCCTTTTTAAAGTAGGATTCCCAAATTTATTCTATCCAGCTCTACTCTCTCCTTTCCTTTTTCACCATTTCAAGTAGAATCTTGATAAGACAGAGATACAAGCAGCTGTGTATAGCTAGCTCAGGCTATAACTAATTTGTGCAGAAAAAAATTAAATCAGGAGGTAAATTATTTCATGATTGCTCATTCCCAACAGAGTTGGGCATCATTCTGAAGAAAATATCAAATAATTGGTTTCAGACCATGTCAGACACATGCAATTCCCTGCTCTAATGGCTATGTGAGGTAGGACTAGGCCTCAGGGGTCACCAACAAACTGAAAATAGCTTAGTGCCAGGCGCAGCAATAGAGAGACAGAGCACATAGGAAATGAAGTGGCAATAAGTGCAATCTATAGGGGAAATGCGCTTCACTTGGAATTTAATGTATTGGCTTAGAATCTGGCAGTAAGCCATGCAACAATTGTTTACATTTCTGTCAGCATCTGCATCTGTTCTGCTTTGTAAATGGCACTTATCTATGAGTGAGTAAATGGTGGAATAAATAACAACTGTTAAGGGATTTCCTTTTTTTTTTATATTCCATGAAAATTCATGTTACAAACAATGTAGCCTTAGATTAATAAGAAACAGACATTAACAGGGTCAAAGGGATTTGTTTAGGAACATTTTATAGCTTCTTGGGTTTGCAGTAATTGTGTCCATGTGACTTGAATGTATCTTGTAACATATCCAAATTAAACTGTTAAAAAATGCTAGCTTGCAGTGATTAAGATGATTTTTTATAATTATCTTAAGTGCTGTGTCTAGAAAACTGCTGGCACTGTTTGTAATAATTTAGTTCTGTGTAATACCGTGTATTGCATCTGTTGTGCAGAAATACTAAGTTGTTTTTTACAGTATAAGCAAATTACTGATTATGTCTAGCAATACGAGTTATTTAAACCTAGCAATTGGATTAAAAATTGTATACCAACATGTAGTTTGAGAAAACTGTGAGTAGATGTCCATAAAAATGGAATATATCTTTACTAAATGCAAATGAAAGAATAATACAACTTATATACAAGCTCTGCTTAGGAGATAGTGTGCAGATGAATGCTGTCATAAATGCAAGATTATTGTAATAGTTATAGCATCACTTAAAAGTTAATACTACTGAGATCTAAGGAACACATTATTGTTAATGGAATTTATGTATGTAACTCCCTGTACACGATTTTGAAAATTTGCCTCTTGGAATACCCATATATACAGTGACTGTCAGCAGCTGAGATTGTTTTGCTTTATTAGGCTATTTCTTTTTGGATTTTAGCAAAATGGTAATTCCATTTATTATGTATGCAGGTTGTAGTTAGATTTTTAATTTAATCTTGCACTATTTATTTTTTTATTTTCTTCCTTATATAGCTTTATTGAATGAAATTCCTGACATTGCCTACTTATGTCTGTAGTAGAGCCATATTATAGATCAAGTCTTAGAAATGGGGCCAGATGAATGATATTTAATGTATTGTGTATTGGGAAGGTAGTTTATCGTATAATTGTTAAAGAGGCATTTAGACCCTTGGTTCCTGCTGAGGGAGAAATCCCCACTGTAATCACTGAAGAAAACAGTCATCAGGTTGCTTTCCAATGATTCCACCGTAAGTCTCAGAAGCAGTTTAGCCATGTGGCTTTGTAGAGTAAGTAGTAAAGGCTAATTAATCTGAGGGCAACAATGTCATAATGTAGCTATTCTTTAACATTTAGAGCCAGCTCACTTCTGATGCGGGTATTTCTGTGCCATACGTTACTGTATCACGTGCCTGGATGGGTTGAAATTATCAGAATTAGGCACTCAGTTGTTGCAATGTTGTGAATTCAAAATTCTTTAAAACATTTGAGGTACCATGCTCATTAAAAAAAAAAAAGAAAGAAAATATTAACAAAGTTACATTTAGTTTATGGGTCTCATTCATACATGTTTTCTTATGCCTTTTGAGATTTTAAGTGCCTCCAGACTATAACCAAGGGAGTTGGAACACTTTTTTTAATGGTTTCAAGAGCTACAGCTTTGAGGAAAATACCACTTTTGAAACTTGGTATAAAATCACAAGTTAGCAGATACACATAGGTCATCTAGATCTAGCTGAGCCTTATTTCTCATGTGTCTCCCTTTTCAGAGATGAGGGAAAAATCTTTAAAAGTGCTAAGATTAAGGCAGATACCTTGTTACTGAATTTAAGTACTTAGGAGAAGGTCATGTACAATAATCAAGTGTTTTATAAAATGTCTTTCACTTCGTGTTGCTTGAAAAATGGTTTAATTAACTTATTATCTGTCTTAGAATTCATATGGGCACCTCTCAACTTCATCACTGGTGAAGTAAAATTCTACGCTACCATCTGTCCAGCTACATCCAGCCAAATGGTCTCTGGTAAAATGGACAGCTTTATTCTTCAACAAGGGTGGCATGTCCTTCAGATCTTAGGAAAATTTCTTCAGCTTCAATACATTCTGCTAACATGAAAGACCAAACCCGAAAATAGTACCCCTGGTTTCTCCAGTGTTGAATAACTGCATCAACTGCCTTGGCACGAGCACATGAATCTTGCACAAATTAATAGATATCCAGTACTGGTTTTACTTGGGTCTTCTTTTTCTATAAGAAAAGCTTTCTAAGAGTAACCTTTTGGGTTACAGATTTGGGTTGACAGACTTCTGGTGCCTGTTTTTTGATAGTTGGGGTAGTAAACCAGCATTCCTGAATAAAGTAAACATTCTGTAAGTCCCCTCTGCCTCTATGTGTCACGAACTCAAGAGTACAGATTATCTAAATGTAGAGATGTTTATTGCATGAAAGTTTTGAGCTTATTCCTTTGCTTCATTCCAGTTTTGTGCAATGAACCATCAAGATTTGTTTACTTGCTACAAATAAATGCAGAGCAGGTTCAAGTTAAGTAATTTTTTTTTGTCTTCTTCCTCCTATCCCCCAGAAAGAACTGCAGTCTAGATAGCAGAAACCTCAAGTACTCTTTTCTCATCTTAGCAAAATAGTTGTGCTGTCCTCCATGAAGCAGAAAGGCAGTGTCCCAGTTTTTCTGAGGTTTTCGTCTGAAAACTCAAGTTCTTTAAGAGCTATGCAGCAAAGCCTTGTGCGCTCTAGTGAGCCTGAAGGCCCTGACCAGTCTTTTCAGGGACCTACACCACAGCCCACTCAGGAGATCTATTTCAGCTGCACTTGGGTCCTCAGTCTCTGCTTGAACTACATCACAGGTGTCCTGACATTCATCTCCCCCAGAGCTGTGGACCTCATTGATTCAATTTTCCTGCCTTGAGCTTGAACCTGCCTTATCATTTTGGTTCCACTGAGTAGTCACTGAGCTGTGCCTGACTGTGGTTACCTTCAGCAGACCAGATCCAGACTCAAAAGGGTGAATTAGCTTCCTGACTTGAACTCAGATTTATGTCATCACCATGAACTTGGCTGATGATCTAGAGTCTTGGTTGAAACCTATCATCTCAGAGTCTGCCTTACTTTGTATCTGTATGGGGCCCTGGCTGACAAGGAGCCTGTCCTCAGGCTGTATTATCATGCTTGACTCCCTGTTCCTCCAGACTTCAGTGGTGCCTGACACTGTGTTTGATTTGAATCTTTTCTGGTGTAGCTAAAGATAGCTAATTTTCCTGACTTAGGATATTTCTGCTAGCAGATTTGGCCTCCAGAGCAGTTTAGGAATCATCAGCATAGGCATTGGTTTTTACAGCAGTATGAGTGTGATTCTTGTTTTGCAGAGGTGGAAGCCTTGGGCTATGTTCAGGAGCTCAGGACCTTTTCTTAGTTCTCTGTGTTTGTTTAGGTCCTGATCTCAACTTTTTTTTGAGCAACATTTGCAAAATTAGCTCATTGGCACACTGACAGAGGCTGTAGAATGCACTTGACCTCTCTATAGCCTCTGTAGCAGCCTTTCTGTCCATTTTTAGAAATTATTCTCTCTAGGTATTGCTTTAGCAGGAAGCCGACATGTCCTGTTGTTAGGAAGTGCTATGAGGTACTGTTGATGTTTGTCTGTATCCAAAGATGCTGCTGCAGCTATTTCCTTGTACAAGGATTACATGGATTATAAGTCAGACATGCAAAAAAAATCAAATTTAGATGAATTATAGTAGTAAATTGCAGGTGGTTCAGGAAGGAAGTTGGTTTGTATCATGTAACTTACTCCATTTCCTTTCTATCCTGCAGTTAGACTGGAATGCCATTGCTTAACTGATTCGCGGCTGGCTGAGATCAGATTCATGAGCTTTCAACCATCCTGTGTATGGTCCTCTGTGGATTGGATAGGATGCTAACAGCAATTTCAGACTATTTTCATAATGGAGGGGTGTTTCTCTTGCTGTACTGTGTCAGCTGGATAAATGAGTTTATTAGTTTTCTCACCTAACACTCTAAGTCATGATCCATTCAGTAACATTTTCAGGGTAGGCATATCCACTCTATGAATATGGCCAATTTTCCTCCGAACAGGTTGATGTCACTGAGGTTTGGCTGAACATAGATCACAGCCTTCATGTCTGTTTCCCATCTGTCCACATGACACATGTTCTCTATATGACAATCTTCTACTAGATTTCTAAACCTGTTTTGAGATGTTCTCTATGTCATCCATTGGCTGTTAGTTCTTAAAGATTTTTGTCCTGTGGTTGTCCAGTCAGAACAGTGTCAGAATACAAGTGCTTTTTATTCTACTCTGCCAAAACATGGACAGTGATGTGCTTATTCAAGCAGGCTGGTCAGTGGTCTTCAAAATTAAATGTTGCCATCAGTATTTTAAACCTAATGATCTGGATGTATATAAGGCCTTTTAGTCAAACTTTGGATACTTAGGTCTATGCACACTACTTGTATGCATTGCTAAATAAATGAGTTTTCATTTCTGAGAAGCAATAAAACTGAACTGTATTCTGAATGATCATTGAAAGTACAAGTTTTTACTTTTTCTGAGTTTGGTAATGTATTCTGAAAATAGCCTTACTGTAGTAAACCTTTGTCTTCTACATCCACTTTCAGTCTGAAAGGAAAATATCATTTGAGGCAATCAAATAAGTGGATGATTTCCTTGTTCCTCTATAGATGGGGCAGAAGCAGGGTTTTCAAATTATAGGAGATAGAACTAATGTTTTGTTCATTTTTATTATGTGTTTTGTGGTTCTTACATTGCATACTCAGGCAGTCTTTTCATGTTGGTTAAACTCAGATTATATTCTCTAGTTTTCAGATAAGGAGTAAAATCCTCTAAATAGCAGAAAGTGATTTTTTTTGTAGGTTTAAGACTTAAAATTAGAAATGCAATGGTAGATTTTTTTATTTACTCATTATTCAGAGAGGAAAGAGCCTAACAGAGGCAATTATGCATAACTCTTTTGAAATTCTTAGAAATGCAAGTGACTAACTTGAATACATCTGTTTGGAACTTTGAGGAAATTCAGATGTGGATGCAAAACCTGCAGTCCAGTCTCTAAGGCTGCAAAACTGGAATAGCAAATTACAGAATTAGTATTCAGAGTTCAGCTCTGCTACTTAGATCTATGTCTATTTAAAAGTGCTTTGTAAATGCCTAAAAAATATTTAGGAACTTTGAGGGAAAAGGAAGGTACAAAGTACTTAAAATTTGCAAAGGTAAGAAAGAAGATTTGGCACATAAAAGTATATCTCAATCAATTTCCTTTTGTTTTCATTTTTCAGAGCTTCCCTTTCAAAGTAATCTGGCTCTCCCTCTGACACTTTCTGGATTAACTGTTCTGCTGATGTTACATCTGCAACAGAACTGTGTAGGAACATGGCATCAGCTCACCACAGTTTCCATAGAAGTGCAAATTTGTTACATTTAAAGACATTATAAAATTAAAGCACTTAAATCCATGTGGTTTGGTAATACTGAATTTGAAACATCTCACAGTCATTTATAGTCTGACTGTGCTGAAATCAGAGTTCCCTGGTTGATGTGACATGATTATATGTTATGAGTGCGTGTGTTAACCTTTCAAAATAAATATTCGGTTTCTTCTTTTGAATACCAAATGCTTATGGTTATAATACTTGCTGATATTTGCTCACTGACAGTCTCACTTGTTTTCAAACCCCACATATTTAAAGTTATGGAGTGTCAGATTGATGTTTCTTTCACTCAAATGTCATATTCATCAACTGTATTGTGCTAGCAGGTTGTTAAACAGACAAGGTGACTTGCAGAGTGACAAGTGATGTGATGTCCCAAACCATTAAAATTCAGTAATGATGTGGTTTTTTCGTTTTCGGCTTTTGCAACACAGTGGGTTTTCTGTAAAGCACAGGTGAGAACATTTCTGAGTAGATCTATTGCATGGAAAAAGCCTAGTTAATGAATTACAAAACCTGGAATTCAATTGGAACCTCACAGATAATTCAGAAGTGCTGAAGACTTAGGAAAAAATAATGTAACAGTATTTTATAATGAGAAAAAGATACATTATGTTGTAACAAAATTTTAATTGCTTGTTACATTATACTGTCTTACATAATCGGTTTTGCAGGTTCTTTTTTTTTTTTCATCTATAATAAAAGCTATTTTATAATTTTACTTGAATAGCCTCCCAGGAATACCACAGGAAAGGACGGAACTTCTGTTTAACCTTATATCAACTCAAATGTCTTTCTCAACTTATCAAACTCTTTTTATTAATGGAAGAAAAAATTGAAGAGCTCTCTACAGAAATTCTGCTGCTGCCTTCATTTACAGAGAGGAATAGGAATGTTCAAGGTAATGAATGTTTGTCCTGATCTATTAGTTTACTTTGTGCAAAAGAATAATTTTATACTATTTTAAACATTAATTACCTAATTTATGTCATCGTATTTTTCAAATAAACGTGTTACCATATCCACTGAAAAAGCTTTTGAAATATGCAGATTTACATTTGAGCACAATGACTTGGAGAAAAGAACTGATCACTTTGTATAAAGATGTGATGTACTAACTGTGGATATTGATGGAGAGCCATGATGAAAAACTATAAAATAGTGTAACAAGATATCTCCTGCTAGATTCTCTATGAAATCCTCTGTCTCACTTAGGGCACAATATTTGGAGTCTGAATTCTTTGAAACTGACTTTTTCTGACTTTTGTAAGCAGCCTTTTTCAAGAGAGAAAAGCACTGACTTAATTATCAGTTTAGTTGATCTTCATGTATATGAAACTAACTGCTTAAAGATATAGTCCTTGTTTAACCTGTATTTCTCACACTTACTCATATGTACTATGTTTGCTAGCATGCTTATCCTACTGGCTTTGGTGGGTGTGTTACAGCAGGAGGCTCTACATCAGTAAAATGATGAAACCTCTGGTTTACATTTGCTATTGGTTCCAAGCTCACTCTTTTTTTCATCTAACTGTATTCAGGAGACCCCGGTATCGTGAAAATTCATGTGAATAAAGCCTTCCAGGAGTGTGCTCATAAACTTTCTTCTACTCTGCAGCTTCTGCCAGTAGAGACTCCAAGTCATGAGAGAGAAGTGGTTTCAAGAGCTTTGATTCTATTGCAGGAAAAGATCAGACCAGAAATGAGGCCAGGCTGCTCAGGGAGAGAGAGGATACGTGAAGTCAAATGTTCACTATCTCTATAGTAAAGCTGCAGGCTGAGGAGAAAGATGTTTTGGGAATGATGTAGTCTCAGAATACTAAATTGACAAAAATAAAAATATTAAGTAATAAGAGTTCCAAGGCACACATTTTTTTGATGTATTCTTCACGTGTAATATTGACACTCCAAAATAAAGAAATACAGGTTAACCTATATATTTTTAGAATATACATCAAAGCTCTAATAAAATGTGCTTTCCATTTTTGCTGCTGACTTCAGTGTATTTCTGGCTCATTTAGTCACTTGGTTTTACTAATTCGCAAGAAATGTTAAGCTATTATACATTATAATTCATGTTTAATGGCCTTGATTCTACAAAGAGGTGTTGGAATAAACTTGTGGAGTTCTCCTCATATATGCGTTCAGTAAGGGCAATGATAAATGTCCTTTTTATTACTGTATTATATGAGAAAGTGTAAAAGAAAATTCAAAAAGCCTTCAATGCGAAATTTATTTGATATTTATGTGACTATATTGTAAGGCATGTGGTCTCCAGTAATTCAGAGAACTTAAAGATTTCAACATTAGCAAGAAATATTTTACTTTCCAGGAAGTAAAAATTATCCTGCAGGCATTTTTCCAAGCTTAATTACATCCAGAACTGTTTCTCCAAAGAGTGTTAAGTGGCCTTTTTTGAGAAATGTTCTTTTAGAGTAATCATGTCTGTACCAAGTCGGTTCTTAATTGGTACCGCTACTTAAATCTGAATGGGAAATATTATTAGATCTTGTAGGAGGCAGTCTTGTGGATAGAAGGTACATTCTAAAAAAGCTATGGAATTCATTTTACCCTGAAGAACAAGTGAGGGTAAATATTTTTCAGATGCTTTTAATGAAGTCTTCACACATACTTTTATTTTTAGAGTTGCTGTTCTGACCAGGTGGTTCTATTCACAGCACTTTGCTCAGTGATATGTTTACAGATAGTATGTGAAAAGAGGACATGTCCAGAGAAATTTTTGACTAGAGGCCTGACTAGAAGAAAGGTTTATGTTGTTATTTTAATTTCATGTTGTTGGAACTCTCAGTTGTGGTGAAGTGAAAGATGATTTGATGTGGGAGAATGAAAGTTGTGTTCCCAGTAGTGCCGGGTTGTGTTAAGTACCAAAAGGGATTTAAGATTGTCTCTGTTAATGCCCTATATTGGGTTGATAGTCTTACTGTTTTTAACTTATGATGGCTGAGTTTTTTGGTAAGAAAGATTGGTTAGAATCTTTGTTTTATTTTCATCAGAACACATTACGATAGCATATGATAACACATTATAGACGATGCAATGACCATCTTCTGTACTTATTTAGAAGCATTATACTAGAAATCTTGTATAATTTGACAGAGTCAAGAGTGTAGATATGTCTGAAGCAGCTTTAAATTAACTTGGGTGCAAAGGTCAGGTTTATAGCGCAGCACAGGCTGCAGAACCAGCCTGAGAAGCAGAGAAAATAAGCCTAGTCTGAAGTGTGTGCTGATGGTGCTAGACAGTTAACCTGTACTCTCAGAGGGTTAAAGCTGGGTTGGTTATATCCAGCCTTTCTCTGCTGAGGGATATCTGAAGTGTCAGTGCTCAGCAAGTAGTACTGCTGGCAAATTAGGGAAAGATGGCCGATTCATGAAAGGTAGATGAATGTCCAAGTCACCTGAAGTTCCCCTAGGCATTGCATAGACAGAAGCCTTGTACTTGTTTCCTTTATTTTTTGGTCGCTTTTAGTATTCATGGAGACTTTTAATCTATGTAACTCACACAGAGATGCAACAAAAATAATGGGATTTTTTAATGTGCTTGTGTCAAGTAGTGTGTTTATGTGTATAGCTGTTTCAATGTCAATTGATTTTTTGTTTTATATTCCACAGTACTTCAATTTTGGTGTTTAGAACATGTATAAAGTTCCATCAGAAATAAAGTAGTTCTTTGGATGGTTCCTCTTTTTAATTTTTTTTTTGTCCCAAAGATGGCATCTGAGTTTTATCTAAACCAGAGGGTTTCTTGGCCCTCATTTTTCCCTAAACCTAGCAATGACAAAGAGCAACGGCTGCATAAATTGGATGTAAGAAGAACACTTAGGGTTTATCACAGAAGAATCAAAGATTTCGTATCTTCTGACAGATTGTTTGTACTCTTAGGGGGTCTTAAGAGGGGTCAAATGGCTTCTAAGGGTTGCTTAGCTAGATGGTTAAGGGATTGTATTAGAGAGGCGTATGTAGTTAAGGGTAAAGAGGCTCCCAGGGTTTGTAAAGCTCATTACACTAGGACTATAGCTGCTTCTTGGGCGGAGAGGTCGAAGGCTTCCACATTGGAAATTTGCAAGGTGGCCACCTGGGCTTCTCTTCATACTTTTTCATTGCATTATTGCTTGGATGTAGTCTCTTCTGCAGATTCTGCTTTTGGTAGGAGGTTGCTTGTGAACCAAAAAAAAGAACAGTGAAGAAAAGAAAGACATGTAGTTCAGAGTTCTAGCTGGCAACAAGACAAGTTTCTTTGCAGCTTGCACAATGGAATCCTATGAAGACCAATTTAGGCCGTTGAAAATAGATGTTAGAGGGAAGTACTGCCTACCAGTGTTCTCTGATGGTAACCCCATGGCAGACAATAGCACCAAAGGAAACAGTGAACCAGAGTGAACTCTGCAGGGAGATGGATGTAGAGAGTTTTTTAGGTGATACGGATAGGTCTCTCAGTTCAGTTTGAGAGTTCTTTATCTGGCATCTTCTGGAATATACTCAGAATCCTCATTTTCACAAATTACTTTGCCAGATTGGAGAAGAGAATTCTCTAAATTGCATTCTCCACTCTGAGTTCTTTTCACTGTTCTCCATCCAATTCTTCCTGATTTTATTTTTTGACTTTAGCAGCAGTAACTTACTGTTCCTCAGTGAGCAATACATACACACCAAGATTTGATGTTAATTTAAAATTATTTGTGTTATCTAAGCCAGTTTTTTAAAAAGATAGTATAAATATACATTTTATCTACTACCAATGTGTTCTTCAAGTCATCATTTAAATCAAAATAAGGAGGAAATCCTGCAAAGATTTGGGCAAACAAGTGATGGTATGGTTTAGTTCCACCCCAAACATTAGTGTGACATCTGGACAGGACTGCTACTCTGCCTTTCAGAGAAAAGGTATCTGTATTTTTCTGTCATTTATTCACAGTGGCGCATAACCTCACTTCATTCTACTACAGGCATTGAATTTCATGCAATTAAAGGAGTAACCATCAAGAAAAAACTATTTAACCCTTCAATCTGCAGGTATCTTGTCATGCCTACTGTGATGAGACAGTCTACTTCTCTATTTACATTCAGTTGACATACATGGGATGTTCTGACATACCTAGTACTTCCAGCATCACAGCTTCTCTTTGAAGCAATAAGGAACATGTTTTTCTACAATCAAGAGTTAAGCAGGAGATTTGGGTTTAGAACTTGCCAAATTGCATTCTCTTTCCATCTTTAAGTTAGATTTTTCTTTCCTCTTGGGTTTTCAGAAGCCTCTTGTTAAGACTTCTAAAAAATAAAAAAATATCTAACATGCTTTCTTCTCTCTCACTTTTTTTCCCCATTTCAATGAGAAAGATGAACTTTGGATTATCTGACAGATCAGATAATAATACCAAGAAAGGCTTTTTCCAGTGGGGTGCTTGTAAACACTGTGGGCAAAGTTGTCAAGTCTGTCTCATGGGGCTGGGAGGAGTTGCAAGAGTCTTTCCTTCACACACTAAAGATAAATCCTTAACTCTATATCCATTTCTGGAAGGTGTAATAAAAGAAGTGTAGAATAAAATTTTTGAGGTGCATTCTCCTAACAGACTTCTATTGCAAAGTTGCAATGTTGCAAAAGTTGCAATTGAAGATTTTAAGAAGTTGCAATTTTTTTGCTTTGGTCTCAACATAAGATGTTCAAATATCTTCTTTGACAAATGCACAGCTTCAACGGATCAACCCAAAGTGAAGATGGATTTACACTAGCAGAGAAATATGATTTCAGAGGTACATTTTATGCATCGGGGTTAGTACAGTTTGCTCAGTACAGTACAACGAGTAAAAGAAGATAGAAAGCCAAAGGTTTTTTTGACTCATAGTTAGTCAGGGATTTTTTTATTGTTGTTTATGTTTCTGGAAGAATGGTTCTTCCCACTCCTGCAAGATGTATTATTTCGAGTATGGTTTCAATAAAATTTCTGACTGAGCTGGCTGAATCCAATTTGTAAGGTACTTTGATAGCACTTTTAGCTTATACACAGATAGTGAGTAGTCATACAAAAGCTTTTCTTTGTTTACAAAGGATGCTTTGCTATTCTATGCTGCATGGAAGATGATGTCACTATGATTGTTCTTGTGGCCCTAAATGCTATAAAAATAGGAAAGCTATGGAATTCTATAGAAAAAAAAAATAGAACTTCTTCTAAGAAATAAAAATAATTATATTTAGAATGCAAGAGGTGTCACTGTCATTCTTCAGTCTTTGTAATCATCATTACGAAAACAGAAAAATACTGAACTGGAGAAAGAACTAAATAAATTGTAGATAAAGGGCACCTAGGCAAACAGTTGTTTTGAAGAAAAGAATAATCCCAGACAAATTTTAATACAAACAAGGAAAGCTGTCTGAAGAGTTTTGATTTTAAGTGTAGCATTGGATAGAATCTTCTTCTCATCATTTACAATCAAAATTATTTAAGCTGTCTGGCTGTTAAACTAAAGGAAGTACACAAATTATGAGCAGTCCAACAAGACTAGATGTTTGTAGAACATCAATTGAAAAAAAAATATATACATATATATAGCAAGGATTTGTGGTTAGTCCAATCTTCCCTAATAATGAAGGATGGTGAAGGTGCCGAATATGCTCTGGAAAAGGAGCAAATATGAGAAAATTACATGTTTTCCTTCAGCCCCCACCTTCTTTCAAAGCATTCACTTTTCCTGCTCTCTTTCTGCAAATTCGTTTCTCTAAACAATGTGAGAAGAATCACATGCTGCATTTCTTTCTATGTGTGCAAATGCAGTTTGGTAAGTGCTATTTAAAGAGAGTCAGAGAATTTGTCTAGAAAAATGGCTGCTTAGATAGGTTTGCTTCCTCTGAGCCATGCCTGCCTTCCTGATTGCAGTGGCAAACTAATTTGGGCTGAGTAGCAACTGTACCTTGAATAATGCTGTGCTTCTCTTTCCCAGGAGAATTTGCTGATCAGGGCAAGATAGTCAGAAGACAAATTGTAAGGCCCTAAAATCCTTGCTTGATGATGCTTAGAAGGGCTTGCGGTTTTTTATATATTCTCAGTTAGACACACAGTACAAGTACCAACAAGATATTCTCAAGAGGTCAAAACAACAAAAATAAACTTTATTGGCAACTTCAGGATATCAAAGAATTTTGGCAAAATATTTAGGGCAGCATTCAATCAACGTAAAACATTTTTCAAAGCATTAACTTAGCTCATTCAACTTTGCAAACTCTTAAGCCCATTCAATTTTAAGTTACTCAAAAATTTCAAGAACAGGGAATTAGATGAAGGAGAAGAAGGTAGAAAAGATACAGAAAAGAATAAACATAACTACCACTCCTGGTTCCAGTGGTGTTCAGCTCACAGAGATTCCAAGAGGAGGTAGAGCCGAGATGTGCTCGCCCTGTGTCTCAGGTTAAATACCCTTTGGCCTTCCTGGGTGCTTCCCCAGGTGGTAGTTCCAGTCATCTGGCTGCTCTGGGGCTGGACTGGGCTCCAGGGGCAGGGTGTGGAGCATTGCCTGCAGCATGCCAGGGACTGGCAGCCACTGTGGGGCTGGGATACAGGCTCTGGGGTGTGGAGTGTATGGAGCAATGCGCTGCCTCACCAGAACAAAGCCTGACCTGCCTCTTTCCCTCACACACAACCCCCCAAAACATTTTGAGGAGGCAATCCTTCTAGTCTCCCACGCAAGTGAAGAAGTCACAGGATAGGAAGGTCATAATTTGTTATCTGTCTCTGTGGAAATAGTATTTGAGAAGAGGGTTATAGTAGCATCTGAAGAGTGGAGGCTTTATGGGGGCTGTGCCTAAGTGTACCATGTTCAATACAAAGTGTGAAGGCAACTTTTGCTAGCTGGAGGTTAAATCGAAGAAGATTAAGGCCAGCCATATTAAGGCCAGCCCAGATGAGATTTGGGGTAAGCAAAAATTTGAGAAACCAAAGGAAGTTAGTAAAATATGGGAGACTTGAACCTGGGGCTTCTTTCAGAAGACCAGTGAAGTTTTTAATGTGTGTAAGCCTACATCACAAACATAGATACGTATGAGTATAAAGATATCCTTTGGTGTTATTCTTGTATCTCTGTAACTCAGAATCACAAAGTCGTTGAGGTTGGAAGGGACCTTTGGAGTTCATATTGTCCAACAATCCCTGCCCAAGTAAGGCCTCTAGAGGCAATTGTACACTATTATGTCCGGATAGCTTTTAAGTATCTCCAAGGATGGAGATTCTATAACCTCTCTGGACAGCCTTACAGTGCGTGGTCACCTTCACGGTAGAAAAAAGTGTTTCCTGATGTTCAGAGGAAACCTCTTGGCTTTGCATCTGTTTGTACCTTTGACCACTGGCCCTGTCATTATGGAGGACGGATTCTGGCCTCTTTGGACCCTCCTTTCAGGTATTGTTGTACATTAGTGATATATTCTACCCTTAATTTTCTCTTCTGTTGGCTTACAGTCCCAGTGCTCAGCCTGTCCTCCATTCCCTTTGTCATCTTCCATGGCCCTTTGTTAGACATCCTCCAGTATGTTCATGTCTGTCTTGTACTGACTAACCCAGGACTGTACACACCACTCCAGGTGTGGCTTATCAATGCTGAACAGACAGGAAGAATCATTTCCTTTGACCTGCTTACAATGCTTTGCTTGATGCAGACCAGATACCAATCACCCTGTTCAAGTTCGTGCACTTCTGGACCCCCAGGTCCTTTTACGCAAAGCTTCTCTCCAGCAGGGAGAACTCCAGTGTGGGTTGATGCCTGGGTTTGTTCCTCCCCAGGTGCACAACTTTGCTTCTTGGACTTTATGAGGTTCTAGCATGCCAATTTCTCCAGCCTATTGAGGTCCTTCTGCCATCCAGTTTGATGTCAGCTGCAGACTTGCTGAGGGAACACTATGCCCCATCATCCTGATCATTAATGAAGATGTTAAACAGGATTGGAGATAGATTGCCAATTACTGGCATCTAACTAGACTTTGTGCCACAGATCACTGCATTTGGGGCTTGGCTATTCAGCCACTTTTCAACTCACCTTACTGACTGTTTGTCCAGTCCATACATCAATAGCTTGTCTACATCTTGTCCCATAACAAGATATTATGGGAGACAATGCCATGGGCTTTATTGAAGTCCATGTAGACAATATCCACTGCTCTCCCCTCATTTACCAGGCCAGTCATTTCTTCCCAGAAGTCTATCAAGCTGGTCAAGCATGACTTCCCATTACTGAAGCCATGCTGACTGCTCCTAACGAATTCTTTGTAATGTGCCCGGAAATGCCTCTATTACCTTTCTTGGGGTTGGAGTGAGGTTGACAAGACACTGATTTCCTGAGGAATCCTTCTTGCCCTTTTTGAAAATAGGAGTGACATTTGCTTTCTTCTAGCCTTTGGATTCTTCTTCCAGTTGCCATGATTGATCAAAGATTATTGAGAGTGGCCTTGCAACGACATCTACCTGTTGGTGATGGAGGGACAGGGACATCCAAGTTTAGACCAGAAGCCAATTCTATTGAGTATACAGGCGTTTATATAGGGTGTTGCTTGTATGGCACTTATATAGGGTTCTATTTTTGGTAACAATTTCCCATTGGTTACACACTCTTCATGACCTCATGTCATCTGGTATCATTATCTTACCACAAAGCTTCTCAGCATGTTTCTTGGTCCCTTCTTCCCCAGGGAGCATTTATCTGTGTGTGTCTCTCCCACAGTTTCTGCTCAATCAGGCCCAAGATATCAGGCCCCTTTATCAGTTACATTGTACTCTCTGTTTTATTCCCTGTATCTGCTAGCTCCCTCCACACTTGCAGGTGCATCTCATGGGGGCCCAAGGATTTCAATGTGTTGAGTTTGCTCAGTTATTCTCAGACCTTATCCCCTTCCACCAAGAGAACATCTTCCTTGCTCCAACCTTACCTCCTGGTCTCTGGGGCCTGGGATTCCTGAAGGCTGGTCTTGATAGTAAATACTGAGTTGAAGACATCCAGTCTCTCAACCTTTTTCTGTATTACCAGGTCCCCCCATCTTGTTGAGCAATGGGCTCATGTTTTTCCTAGTCTTCCATTTATCACCTGTGTACTCATAGAAGCCCTTCTTGTTGTCTTTGACCAAATCAGTTGCATTTGAGCTTTAACTTCCTTAACTTTTTCCATACTCAGAAGTTACATGTCCCTCCCAGATTACTCATCCTTACTTCCACACTCTGTATGCTTCATTTTGTATTTGAGTTCGGCTAGTATCTTCTTGTTCATGCATGCAGGTCTTCTCCCAATTTTCTTTTTCAACTCTCTTGAGCTTGGCAGAGGTGATCTTTGAATATTAATCAAATTTCGTGTGTCCCATTACCTAAGGCCTTATCCCATTTGACTCTCCCAGGGAGATATTTGAAGAGGACAAAGTCTGCTCTTCTGAAGCCTGGGGCTGTGAGCTTGCTATCCACCCTCCTTTGTGCTCTCAGGATCTGGAACTCCATTACCTCATGGTCACTGCAGCCGAGGCTGCCCTGGACTTTCAAATCCCCAACAAGCACCTCCATTTGTGCTTGTATCACTTGGAATAGGAATCATCAATGCACTTCAGGAAGCCAGATTTCTTGAAACACTGATAAAAGTGAATTCAATCCCAGATATTTGTTTGTCTTTTGCAAAACTGGGGCAATATCCCACTACTCTTAAGATTTATGAGTGAGCTTTGTACCGGCCCTTCTTAAGGCACTTCTCTTGTTCTTTATGTTTTTTTAAACCATAATTTTGCTTATGATAACTGCGCTAATTAACTGTCTTTTAATTCTTATTGTATTGGTCTTTCCAAATAAGTAAAAGCTGTAAAAATATATTAGTGTTCAATTGATATAATTCTTTTAAAAAAGGGGAATTAATTTCTATACAGCTGATCTAGTGTTGTAAGAAGAGGTGACTTCATAATCAGTATAAAGATGCATTACTGACAAAACAAACCATATTTTACGCATTATATGTGCATCTGTATAAAATACAAGTACAACCAGATGTTGATTTCATCATGTTATATAAAAGAAACTGTATATAACTTGAATTTGACTTTATTATAACATTAGTATTTCCGTACATCTTCTTGAGGGTTTTTTTATGCTCCATATTGAGGTATCAGAAGATGTTGTAGATTGCTGACTTTTCTACAGAATTAATCTTAACTTTGATCTCTTTTATCATACTGTGCAGGAGTTCTGAAGAGAGCTAGTGGGGAGCTTTTAATAGGAGAAACCAGAGCAAATGAAAGCAGCGTACTTCCTGAACAGTTACTTCAGGTAGAAGAGGTGAGTATGAAAAAAGTCTTGCACTTTGTATGGGGTTTTCTTTTGTGTGTGTCTTCAGTGTAAACTTTCACCATGTTCATTATAAACACCTATTGCTGCAGTTTCATTACTTCAGCTACTCTAATTACTTTTATGTGCAAAGTTTCAGTTTAGATGGAAAAAAATCTTACGGCTTTCAAAGAAGTGGTCGGTATTTTTTAGTTAATAACAGAAAAAACAGAATTGTAAGATACCTCATAACAAAATGGGAAAAAATATTACTAAATTATGATAGCTTTCTCCGTATTATACATATAATCTCAAAGAATCTTGAAGAAGACTTATGAAGTTCTTTGAATTTGGTCATAATGGTTCTTCCTAGAGATATAGGTATTCATACAATGTCTAGTTTCTTTGATGCCAACGAACTACGCTGTAATAAGCGCTGTGCTTTGTGGAATGTACGTACAAGATTTTTTCTATCTGGCTCCCATTAACTACAAAACACATTTTTATTGTTGATTTTCTGGCACCAAATGCTCCATCAAGTCTGATACTTTATGATAGTGGAATTTAATTTCTTAATGGCTTGATTTTAATGTTGAACTTTTTTTTTAATTGTGCTTTGGATTGGTGTGTGAGACTAATATTAACATGTACTACAAAGAAGAATATTTTAGCTAGATCAGGATGTTCTTGATTAAAAAAAAAAAGAGGGAATGCAAAAGTGAATGTCCGTAGGGGCTGTCACTGTGCTTACGAGAGCTGAATGTTGCTAGTGGAGAAAGGGAAAGGAAGGAGGATACAACTTTAAGTTGAAGTAAACTGAAAGGGCTTTACTTTGTAGCCCTTCATTCTCTTCCAATTTAATATTATACTGCAGAAATAGTTAGGAATCTGTCTTTTCTATTCTCCTACTGTGCCCTCATGGTGGAGATATTTACTGAACTTCATCTTATGTCGTTAAAATATGTCTCTTACCGTGGTGCAATTCTCAAATGACCACTTCTGGAAAGGTTTAAGTCTGATGTAAATCATAACAGCAATGCAAAGTCAGTTAATTTGAAAAGTAATGATGTCCTACTGTGTCTACTTCTGGCAACTGTTACACTCCAGATTATTTCAGAAGTCTCTGTTTAAAGAAGGCAAGGAACAGATGTAAACCACAGTAAAAGCCAGCATTGGCTAAAAACTACAAATCTCTATTTAAACATTTGATTATTTTCTAAGTCCAGTTCTAGAGAAGTTAAATACAGTGTGCCTGTGTTAAAACCAGCTCCTCTTAAGTGTTTCCCATTGAGATTCATGGTGAGTAACTTCCAGTTGTTACCTTGCAGTGAAAATTATTACAGGGTACATTGCTAGATTACTTGCTACACTATTGAAAATATCTATAATTTCTTTGACTGTTAAGATACACATTAAGTAAAGATTAAGCACGTTTTGTTAAAAGCTGTCTTGTTTAAACAGGAGGGTTTTTTTTTTAAAAAAAATGATGACAAGTTTAATGTTGTTATGCCAAAACACTGCTTTTAGTATGATTTCAACACTAGTGGACTATATTTTAAATTCTTTAAATTAATTTCAAGATATGACAGTGTCGTGTAATTTATTTTTGAATATGCATTTAATTTTCAGACAATACTAACACTCAATAATGACTTTAGATTGATTTTATTTTAATATGTATTTCAGCCTATTTTACTGAGTTTTGGCTGGAGAAATGCATTTAAAGACCTGTCTTCTTCTGTGGCTCACTGTATAACAATAGCAATTGAGGATTTTTCATCTAAAATTCTTCAACATGAGCAGAAAGAAGAGTTTTCAGCTGCAGGCTGTGCAATGAGTCTTGTAAACAACCATCAAATGAGGGAGTCCTGCAGAGCAGTCCAACAGGAGGAGCAACCAAAACGAATTGCTAAGGCAGGTATCAAAAGATCTGAAGTTTGAAGGGAGACAGAATGCCAAGGCTGTTTGCCATCTATGCTTTGAAGTACTTACAGTACTATTAATATTCTATATCTTACATAAATGGAATTAAGAAGAAAGTGAGAGGCATTACAATGTGAAGCTGAACAGAGCTTTATACAATAGCCCATAGTTTGTACTTGAAAGAATTAACTTTTAAACTTCACTGGCATTATTTTTTTCAGCCAAAAAGTTCTAAAGCATTCTGATTAGTATCTGCTCTGTTACCAAGTGGTTCTATGGGAAAATACCGAAAGCTTTGAAATACGGCTATAAAGGGATTTCCTGTATTCATATCATTAGACATGCCATTCAAGTAATTGGCATAACCAGTAATAAAGCCAATTTAGAGTTATTTGATTTGGCTGAAAGGTGATCTAATTAAATTCCTTTTGTAAGGAAAGGTATGTTTGAAAGACTTTTTTTAGTAAGATTTGCAACTATTATAGCAGATTTGGATATCTGTTAATGAATTCTTGCTTGAAATAACACTTGAGCTTTGGGGAGATAATTTTAGGGAGATTAATATATGAATTTATGAAGAGATGACATGTTTGTTTCCAAATCCAATATTAAGAAATGTGTTTGTGTATTTTTCAAAATTAATTAGTTTAGAAAATTATCTTTATTTACAAGGAATTAACCTTGTGCTTTGAATGTATGTTTAGTGACATCAAAAGCAAATGAAGGCATTACTAGCATAAAATGGTTTTAATTTTCCCCCTAGTATAGAATATGCAGCTTTAAAGCAAGAAGGAATGAAAGAATATTTAATTTACTTTAAAGAAATGTTATTCCTCTGTTTAAGAGATTAAAGTGTTTGTAAAGCTGATTCAATATATTTATGTTTCATGCCAATTTCATTATTCAAGCATCTGACCCTAGCGTGTATAAATTAAGCAGTGCTGTCAGAATACAAATAACTTGGAGCCACATTTATTTCTCAGTTTTGTTCTGACATCATGGAAGAACTCGACACATTGCTTCCATTGGCTTTGGCCTGCAGAGATGATTCTCTTCAGGAAATTAGAACAAACTTTGTAGAGGCCTGCAGCAAAGTGGCAACAGCTGTTTTGGCAAGACTGGAGGAGAAAAGCAAAGATGTTCCCTTGAAGGCTCCTCTGCAAGACCTGTATGCTTCCCTTTCCACAGCGATATATGTCTTTCAGCATTTTACAGTGTACAGCAATTTAATGAGAGAAACAAGCAAAAAGTATGTCATTTTTACTTAAAATGTTTAATTCAAACATAAATAATATGAAACTTCATTGCATTTTGGTGATACAGTAGGGTGGTAGTTTTCCAAATTGCATCATATTTTTTTAGCACATGCGATATGTGTACTATTTACTAAAATACCTGAATCAACCTGATAGTCTAGAGCAGTCATTGCAAAACAAATTATTTATGTGTAAGATCTGCATTTGATTTGCAGATCAATTTTTTTAAATTATTAAATTTGAGAAAATAGGATTGACCAGGGAGCTGAATGTACTTTGAATGTACTGAATGGCTCTGCTCTTATATAAATAAAGTGCTAAGGCCTTGATTTCCTTTTCTGACCTTTGCAATGCCTAATTTTCCTAAGATCTGATTCAGCACATAGCAATTGTAGAGAGCAATATAAAAATACATTTCTGTGCTTTTTCCTACCACCATGTGTATTCAGACATAAAGAAATACATACATTTTAGTTTTAGAATTTAGTTTATTATTACATGCAGAAACTGGAGAAGATATGAAGTAGAAGTGTAAAGTCAAAGGCAGTGTTTGCCTTTGTGTTTGACCTGGAGGGAAATATAACTGCACTTGCTTTTAGGAGATTTTGACTTAAGGTATTAGGAGTATGTTTGTCCACATGTTTCTAGCCATGTGCAATTTAAAAGTAGAAACAGTGTTTTTTGGGAGGGACCTTGAAGTAGCACAAGTTCTAAGAAATGTGTGATTACTAAGTGGTTATATATACTGTTGAGCTGCTTTCCCTCTGATATTTTACTGTCTCCTGCATGAAGTTTATCTTTGTGAGTGGGAAGTCTGAGCCAAAGTATTGCTCAGTAATTCTACTTAGGTGTATTATCAAAGAGTTTTAGTACATACCTACCAAAAGCAATCTCTGTACTCTGTGCTTATGTTTTCTTTGTCACACTCAGTGCTGATGTCATAATTGCTGATGCAAGAATGCTGCAACTACAAATAAGTGCATGACAGATTTACTTGTCTCAGAAAATAAGATTAAGTAATTTATTTCTCAGTGATTGGTTAAATGAGAATTTATAGACAAGCAGACATATTTTAAGGACTTTTGAAACAAAACATTGCAAAACTGATTGCAAGCTTCAGGACCAAGAGGAAATGAATGATTGATAGCTACAAATCCAAATTACTTGCAGTTCTAGGGATTGTTATCTTGTAGTGCACAGCCTTCCAATCATTGTCTCTTTAATCATTCTCTCTGAACAGACCCCTGTTCCTAGTGCCTGTCCAAAAATATCAGGAATTCATCAACATTCTCCAGTTTCAAGTTACGAACTACTGCATCAGTGTTTGTGCTACAAGCATTTTACAGGATGCTGAGAGCCACTACTGGGATGACTGCAAAGCTTTTTACGAGGTGTGAGGTTAACTTTACTATGGCTCCCTTTTACAAAATATGTTTTAATGGTTGCCAGCTCTCTGACTGATCAGAAGCATAAGATTATTGTTTTTACATAAGGATTATTGGAATTTACTATTTTGAAATATCTATTATTGCAGGCAAGTATCTCTAGAAATGATGTAGAAAAAAAACCATAGTTGTTTAAAGATGAGATAGAATGTTACCATGAAGTGTTTGTGTCATTTGCTTAATTAAATATTTATTGTGTGTCAAGACATTTATATAGAACTCAGTAAAGAGTACACCATCATCTTAATCTCTTAAGAACTTTATCCTTCTTTTAGAAAATCTTTTTCTAGGAAGTTTTTAATTTGATTCTTCAATTTTTATTTTCAATTGGTTACCCTTTTTACTTTTTGTGAATAAAGGGGGTAACAAAGAAAGATGGTCAATATAGTTACCTAAAGCATTCAACAATGTATTTCTGAAATAACCAGTGCCATTTCACCTGCATATTGAGGTCATGGGTCTGATCTATAGCTATAATCCTAATTAAAAAAATTAATATATTATTTTCATTTGTTACCTTTTTTTCCTTCATCCTAGTTAAGTACAAATATAAATTGACATACACTGTTTGAAATTATTTTCCCTTAATTTCAGGGTGAAGTATTATATGGGGTTTTAATCAGTGATAACTGAGATTTCTTGAAGATGTCCTGCCTTGTGTAATTTTCTGTGTGAGACAATTGGTGTGCTCTGTAAAGCATTTTCTAGAATTCTTACATTCTAAGATGGAAAGAAAATTCCATCTGATACATGTAATCTACAGATATAGTATAAGAAGCTACTCAGTGACAAAATCTGGGCTGGACAGGGTATGTAGACCATAGAGTAATTAATCAAAATGTCCATCCCTCAAAGATAAGTAAATAAATACAAACAATTTTGTTTAATGATAGGTGACAAGGTAAGAAATGCAGTGGCTTTTGGCAACTGCTGAATCATGATACGATCTTCATTGTCTGTAGTGCCTAGGGTCTCCTGTTTATTGGTGACCCAGTAACTTCACCATGGAGAAATAGTTGTCAGATGAGAAAGAATATGGAGTAGCTGAAGAGTTTTATCGTAACTCAACAGAACTGATGTGTGTACTAAGGAATGATGAAAACTGGTGTCTCAGCTCTGCATGTTTGCAGGATTTGAGGTGAAAAATATGTAATTTTACATCATCGCTCCTCTTTTTACTGGGCCAAGGGAGATAGCTCATGGGTGGACCATGATCTGCTCTGAGTTCCTTCAGAGGTGTGCTTCTGAGCAGATGTTACTTCAATTGACGTCTTGTAGGCATCCTAAGTGGAAGAGATTGGATTAAGATCTTTTGCTTGTTACAGAGACAATTCCCTGCTGAAATTTCCAGCTATGAGAGGTGGCTTCTTCCAACATATGAGCTCAGCAGGAAGTGTGCCACTGGGCCAGCTCTCCAGTTTATGTTTTTGAATGAAGCAGACATCTGCTGTAGCTGTGGGAACTTACGTTTCCTAGCAGCCAAAGAATAAAGAATTGTCTGTTCAGAGATAATACAGAGTGGCTTATGTAATAAAACACAGCTGCTTGTTTCCTCATATAACCTAAATAGAAGCTCACATCTGTTTTTATTATATGAAGCCTGCAAAAATAACAGATGTTTATCAGTGGAATTGTCTAGAAATGGCAACAAATAAAAACACAGGTCAGAAAAGGGGAGTGAATCTTATTTAAATCTTCAGTAATATTGTTGCTTCTGCAGTGGAGGTACAATACTAATAAAGGGGAAAAGAGCTATTACTTATATAAACCAAAGCAGAAAAAGTGAAACAATTTGCATTTATAATTACAAAGTTAAAAAGTAAAACTTGTCAACAAGCTCATTTATTTTGTTCTTTGACATAATTTTTGCAACTTTTTAATATAAAATGCTCTTCAAATATTATGTCAGAAAAAAACCAAATAGTGTCAGCTTCCAGTAATCTGCTAATGCTTATGCTGATGTATTTAAAAAGAAGCCAGGTTATTCTTGATTTTCATTGTTAAAGAATGCCTATCAAACTCCAAAAGCATTTTTGAAATTGTGGAGTTATTTTATATTTCTAATAATGCTAAAATATCAACAAATTCTTAAAATATTTCTCAGTTCCTTTGGGATGTGGGAACTGAAGACTGAAGTCTCTGTTCTCAAAAAAAGCTTGATGATAATGCTATTTGCTGAAAAGGTATTAGCTGAAATATTTAAACATGAGTTTCCCTGTGTACTTTTTAGAAATATTATGGATTAACTGCTGTGATTTTGACTCCTGTGTATTTACTTCTGTGTTTTAATGGGACAGCTCTGTTTAGACAATGAAATATTAATGCCAATGCTGATTCCTTGTCAGAAAATGTTTGGTTTCAATAAATTCAAATTACAAGAGGAAAAAAATCTTAGTAAAAAAATCTGGATATCTCTTATTATTGGTTTAATATTTCAATTGTTCTTTTCTCTTCTCTTCTTGCATATTTATTCTATATAACCAAGGTTTTATAATCATGGTTATGCATAGTATTTCTGAAACTGAAAAACATATGCTTAAATAATTTAAATAATTATTTCCTTGAAGACAAAGAAACTGCTATGTTAACTTTATCTTTTTTAACTTTAACTTTATGCATACAGAATACTGTCTATGTTTTTATTCTAAACTTTCAGCACTATGGGTTTTGAGGATAGGTTAATTGAGGATATGAGAGTTCAAATGCTGTGGTTTTATTTTGTGGCAGAGCTGTAATTTTGTGAATGAAATGCAAGGTGTTTCCTTGCAAATAAAGACATCTCACATCTTTCAAGGACCATTCTTGGCCATCATATTCCTGGAACTCTTTGGTTATTTCCTTTCAGATGAAATTAATTAGACCTATAGGAGTTAAATTGACATTTTGGAAGGTGTGCTTTTGTTATGTAACATGTGTTGGTTTTGATAGGGTGAAAGATGCTCATTCTCTATCCAGATGTGGCATTACTTCTGCTGTGCTCTTCATCATGATCTATGGACTATTCTACCTCCAAAGACAGCCCAGGAGATTCTTACAGATGTACTAGAGCGATCTTTGGATATTCTGTCCTCCAGATATTGTCAGGTGTGTCCAAGTTACAAAAGAACACCACAAATCAGGTAATGGTTGTATATTTAATGCACCGTTTTGACAGATAAAAAGAAAAAAAAAGTTAGTTTTCTATTATTCACTGCTTTGATTCGAATTTCAATGTTAATGAACATGGCAGAGAGGATAGACCAAATCTATGCATTTTGATGTTTGTTTTAATAATATATATTTTGTATATTTAAGTATATTTAGTAGTTATATTGCAAACTGGGTGGAATCAAAGGCCTCTTTCAACTCGTTGTGAAATTGTCCCGCAAACTGCTTGATTGGTTTGAAAGCCTCACGGTGAAAGTGCATTGAGGATTAGTCGTGCAACCAAAAATGTGGACAGAATTAGCAATGTCAGGATTAGAAACGAAGCTGTTGATTCATTAAGAAAATTTAAGTTTTCCAGTATAATTTGTGTTTTTATAGCACTTTTAAAGTGAAAGAGCTACAAGGTCACAAAGATTTGTCAGAATGATAGTGGTGTAGAAGGAGAGAGGAGAAAGAGGCTATTCCTTTTTCTATCATTTTAGGAAATAAGAAGTTGGAAGTTTTTCTTGTTGCAATTCTTATGTTTTGCCAGAGCAGGTCTTTTTGAGAAATGCTAAAGCAGGTATCTTCAAGTGGAAGTATACCCTGCCTTTGTCCTTTCTATCCAATGTCTTGTTTTACTGAATAAATAGGTGTATTTCTCCTAACAGAATGCCACAGAATTACAGAATGGATGAGGTTGGGAGGGACCACACTGGGTCATCTGGTCCAGCCTCCCTGCTCAAGCAGGGTCATCCCAGAGCACATAGCACCTGGCCAAGTCCAGACAGCTTTTAGATGTCTCCAGTGAGGGAGAATCTACAACCTCTCTGGGGAGTCTCTTCCAGTGCTTGGTCACCCACAAGTAAAGAAGTTCTTCTTCATATTCAGGTGGAACTTCCTGTGCAGCCGTTTCTGACCTTTGCCTTTTGTCCTATTACACAGCACCACTGAGAAGAGTTAGAGTTTGTAATTTTAGAGGTTTAGAGACACTAAGCAGGTACATATTCTGTGTGAGCTAAGAGTTACATGCTGTCATCTCAAGTTTTATTATGAAAAGGAGTATTGTTATGAAAACTCAAGCACTTGCACAAGATCACATTCTTGAAATGGGTGGGAAAAACCCAAAGTTTTATTCTACATACCTATCTGTGTGCTCTATTCCTGCAATAACTTACTGTAATCAGGCTCTTTCTCCTGTATCTTTTGGTACAGAGAGGTTTCCTGAAAACTTGCCTGGAAATTTTTTTAGGGAAAAGTTCCCTGAAATATGAAAATGGCAATATTATTTAAATGTCATATTCGTCAATTCTATGTAAGTTTACTTAAAGCTACTGAACAAGAAAGAACTTTCTCCATTGTCATTTTGTAGAAAAGTTGTGTATTAGTTAAGGTGATTCTTGAATTTTTCACTAAGTAAATTGAACTATCCAGTCATGAATAAATGAAAAAAATACTCCATATAATTAAATATATTTTATCAAAGAATCTTTACAAATTATTTAATACTGTTGTAGTTTGTGATGGTACCTTTTCTCCCAATGGTTCTTCAAATGGTAGAGAACTGATATGTAATATGGACAAATGTCTGTTTATGTGTGTTTGCCTAGATTTTTCCAGAATAACATGATCCTTAAAAGTGCATATGATCACATGTGCATCCATGGCTTTTAGGTACTTAACTACTTTAAAAAGTCCAGCCTTATACCTCCCATATTTTAGTGTTATTCATATGTCTCCTGTATATTGTATGTCACCATAGTTTTGTGAGGTTATTTTGTTGTAGCTTGGGTTCTTGCTATTGTTCAGGCCAATGACATAATCCTCTGCCAACCAGTATCAACAAGCAACAGACTCAGAAATGTTCCTGATTGTACAATGTTGCATGGAGTTAGTTGTGCAAATTGAAGACTAAGTTCCTTTGTTCCTATTTTTTTGCCCCATCAGGATTTGGAAATAGTATGAATATTTTAATTATAAAAAAACAAAATTTATATTTATTTCTTTGTAGTTTAGAAGTAAATTGTTCATGCCTAGTGACACTGTCCTTTGAAAAAGAACATTTCCAAATTTTTAAGTTGTCTTTTTACTAGTTTCAATAACAACTTCTCCGTGAAAGAGTTGATTTTTTACAGAGTAGTGGGTAGAGACTTCCTGCATTGCTGAAGAAGAAATTTGAAGTCCATGCTATGATTCTGGTGTTTTATCCTGTCAGAGAAAATGTCTTGTTTAATTGGAATTTGCCACTATCAAGATGTCTTAAGTGATGTTAATCTTGGGCTTTCTTTTCCCTACAGAATTGATATTGCAGCAATTTTGATGTCCACTGAAGATATGCTCTGGTCAATTTGTAGTTCTGTGCAGGAGTTTCTAAATCCACACAAAGACAGAGATCTCAAGATCTATAAAATACATAGCCACTGCAATAGTCTGATCTCTGTGCTGGCTATTTTAACTTCACCCCTGAAGAATTTGTATGAGTGAGTATGAAATAAACATTCAATTTGAGATAAAGTTGGTTTTTGAGCTTACACGGGTAGATCTACAAGGTGAATTTTTGTGTTGAAATCAAATGCAATGCCCAGTATTGGCACTTTTAAATAGTCTTTGACTGTTTCCTAATTTGACCCCATACTTATTTTTGTGATTTTACCTAAAGCCCAGTTATATATTTTTATTAGCTTTAGATCAAACTCCTGCTGTACATTTCTTTTCTGTTAATAACGTAGACCATTGTGAATGTCGGGGTTGATATTCCTCTGTGACAAAACTAGTAGAATTTAATTAGTTATCACTGCCCCAAATTCAGAAATTTTTGTTCCAGTTAGGACATTATTATATTTAAATATGGTCTTGTTGATCTGAAAACATTTACTACTATGTTACCAAATACTTTGGCAAGGTTTTCAAGGACTTAGTCATTCATCAACTGAAAAAAAAAATCACCCTACTAGTTCAGATTTATCTACTTTAGGTTTCCAGATAAATCAGAATGTTCTGATGCCATCTGATAATGTTTTTTTAGAAGTATTGGAATGTAAAAATAATTTACTAAAATGATCATCTGGTTACATGACCAGTATGCTTCAACAAATACAGTTAAATATGTAAGAATATTGAATGACTATATTTATAAAATAATGTATTTGCAAGTCACAGCTGTAAGAAACGGACGTGTAACTTGCACTGAAATTGGATCTGAGTCTTTTGTTGAAAAAATTCTTCTGTAAATTTGGTGTAAGAGACAATACAATTTGTGAGATCACAGATTAAAAAAAGAGGAATAACAAAACCCCAAACTAATGAAGCCACATCCTATTCAACTGGCTTTTACTTCATTATTCAAACTAAGAAAATTCTAGGTAACATTAGATGGAGATCTCCTGTATATAAGGTGCTTTAACTAAAATTTTTTTTGTCTTGGGCTAATTTTTTGTGTGGGGTAATTTTAATATTTGTGGGCTCTGAAGAACATGCAAAAATGGATTGTTACTGGATATTTGATCTTATATATATAGGCTTATGAACAGATAGCAATTTATAAGGTGGCTCAGATTAGGTAGTCCTGCTGTGGCAGTAGAAGCGGAGACAGGAAAGGACATTGCAGTAGCTGTAACTGCTTCTATTGTCAGTTTTGATTTTCCATCTTTCTTTTATGAAAACCCTTAAAATTATAGACCAAAATAAATATGGAGTATAATTTGTTCCTTTTAGTGATTCTAGTCTCCTCCACTGATCAGTGTTGTTTATGTATTTATGTATATGTAACATAACAAGAAATGTGTGCTTACTGGAGAACTCACGGGGTTTCAGAACCAAGTGCCAATAAAAAGCTTGTTTTTTATTTTATGTAAAATGCTGCGGGTAAACAACTTGGTCATACAGCTTTCATAGTTAGGGATGTGAATTTCATCACCTGAATTTGCTTATCTGGAGATCAAAAACTTGACATGTGCAGAATGTAGCAGCTTTTTTAATTTACTACAAAGTACTGTGCAAAATATACCACCAAAATGTGGCAGTTTTGTTTGAAAAGAATACTGAAAATTGTCATATTTTTTTACATAGTTACAAAAACACACACTATTAACCTGAAGACCATTTCCATATAGATGATGCATGTTTTTGAGTAAGTAAAATTGGATTTTTAAAATGAACTTCTGTTCAGAACTTGTGGTTTCACAATCTGTGAAGCCCCATTATCAAAACAAATTTTTATATTGTCTATTTAATTGCAGGCAATTAAATGTTTGTCATGTAATCTAACCCAGTGTCCGGAGTACAAAGAAAAAAAATGGTTTAGCCAATCAGCTTCTTAAATGACTATATTCAGTTGGAAACACCTCGATACAGTGAATTTTATGGATAGTACCTAGGTCTACTGTTTACTGGGGTATGCATAGTTCATTACATCAAGAATCTACCAATTACAAATTTAAAAGTTATGCCTCATTTTAAAGGAACCCTTTAAAGGAATATTAATCTTTCATCAATTCTCTCTGCAATTATATTGTATAATCACAATTTCCATCTGTTATCTTGGCTCTATATCTTTCAAACCTTTGATAGAATCAACTGGAAGTGAAATCTTTTCTTTTAAATCTATCATGCTGTCTTTTGCTACTGAAGTTTTCTCTTAAGTGCCTAGAAGTCATTTAATCTGTAGACTTTTCAGGAAAATTCTGTGTAATCATGTAAGTGGCAGTGATGAAACATTGTTTTCCAGGAGTTGCGTAATATTTTGGCTCATTTCCAACTGACTAGAGAGGCTGTATTCTCTATTGCTTAATGGAACTAAAATTATTCAAATTTTTAAATTATTTTGTGGAAATTGAACAAAACCATAATAATTCTGAAAAATTAGTAATATCTTTAACTTCAAATAAGGTGATTCTATTTTCTCATTTCCTAAGCTTTTGGTTTAGAGTTTCTTTTGTATGACAAGGTTAGTTAGATCTGGTCCAAAATTCACCTCTGAATCTTGAGTCGTCATTTAATACTTGTTTTTCTGTGCTTCATTTCTCTTCATCCTTCTGTGGCCTTCCTGAAGTGTCTTTAGCATAATGGAAATGTTGCTTGGAAAGGACTGCTGGAGGTTGTCTAATCTAGCCTCCTCCTCAAAGCAGAACAATCACCAAGAGCAGTCAAGCATGACTGTGTTAGGCTTACTCAACTGACATACGCCAGCCTCCAGGAACTGAAGTTTAACAAATATTTGTGAAGCCTGCTCCGCAGATGTGATGCCTTAGTGCAAAATGCTGCCTTATATCTAGTGTGAATCCTCGAAGCTGCTGGCTGTAATTTGCTGTATCACGTCAGCCCCCACTGAGAAACGTTGGTCAGTGTTGTCTTTGTAGTTACTTTTTGGGTGGTTGTAGGCTGCCATTAGATGAATTGACACTTTAGCCACCTTTTCACCAGAGTACAGGTGTCTTGGGCCCTCAAACATTTCTAACAGATGATTCAGTTTAGTTTTCTCCAGTTTTCTCACATCCTCCTTGAACTGCAGGCCCAACAGCTGGACAGAATATTCTAGGTAAGGCTTAAACTGTTGACAAGCAGATGAAGTAAATCACTGTCTTTGTTTTAGTTGCTGTGTTCCTCCTAATAGAGCCCAGTGTGTGGTTTGCATTTTTTCTAGTGATGA
>WBND01000328.1:937058-1013335 GCA_013398595.1 Tychaedon coryphoeus
ACAAAATAAACTATTTTGCAATTGACTTGGCAGATTTTCTTTTAACCAATATTGCCTTATCATTCCTGGATGTAAAATGGAAATGGATTATTTTGACAAGCAACAAATAATAGAGGAAGAAAGGAAGTGGTGCCTGTATAAAATAAGTAGCTGAATCCAGCAGATGCTGACATGAAAATGAAGGATGAAAGTGAATTCTGAGTATTTCTGCTAGATTTTCTCTAAATACACAGCATGCCAGTGGAACAGTCTGTGACTTCTGGTTTGATAATCATTATTTCAAGGAATCAGGAGTTTTTCTTTGCATAATAAAGCAAACAGCAATTGCTTTATTGGATTGTACTGGCCCAATACAGGATTAATACCAGAGGGGACCCCAGCAGACAATAGACACCTGGCTGCTTATGAATAGCAGATAAGACAGTGGTCACTAAGAAATTGTCACTGAGAAACTGTCTGCAAGGCACGTTCCAGACCTTCAGTCAGTCCTTGGGTCTCATGCATTTGTTTAAGAAGAGATAGTAGTATTAAGTCGGTGACAAATAATAGAAAATACAACGTGCTGCTTTATAGTCTTAAAAAGAATCTTACTCATTACCATAAAAACTTGGGACTCCAGTTGTTACAGAAACTGATTTTGTCTTTCTACACACAGTCTTACCTTAAAGTGAATATTAGCATGTGAAGGTAAACTGTAGAGAAAACTGCTTTCACAGCAGGACCAGACTATTGGTAGTTTCACCTGATGTTTTTGGCTTGCACAATACATATTTGAAAAGACTGCTAGTAGACAATGTTGTTTAGTCTGTACATCTCAACCTAGATGATATTCTGGGCCCCACTAAAATTTTGAAATAAGCATTTATAGTAACATTTACAAATATTCTGTAATAAGTCTAAGGCTGCAGATCTGAAATTAGGCCCAAATAAATGTGATTTGCTTCAAAAAGAGATCAATTACCTTGCACACGTAAGCAGGTTGGGGAAGGGAAGATTTCCACCAAGAAAATATAATTGTGTGGTGCACCATTATACAGCTTTCTAGACAGTAGTAGGTATAAAGAGTTTTCTTAAGACCATTCTTTTATTAACCATTTTCTGGGAAGAGAACTTGGAAATGTATTTGTAGAGCTGGAAGATATTTTTTCCCCACTCCAATTCCTTGCCCTCTTTGAAACAATTCTCTAACTGCCATAATATATAATGTGTCATTTTAAGGTAAATTTTAAGTTCTAATGAATTTTTAATTAAACTTAATTACATGTTAGACACATAAGAGTAAATAGCACTGTTTTTTTGTGAATTACCCTAAAAGAACAGTGAGAAGTGGTAACTTCAACAATTGACCTCATTTAGGAGACTGAACTGTTAGTGGCAGTAGTGAATTATGGAAGAAAATGTACATGCCTTAGATAAATTACCAACTCCATCAAAACTCTGGCATTGTTAAAATTTGTAACAATTTGACACTTTTATCTCAAGTTCGTGAGGGTCATTCTTTTTTCTTGTGGTTTCATTGTACTTTGTTGTACTTTGTTATACTTTCTTCTAATGACTCCTTTGATTTAAAAATCCTGTGTCATGATCTATCACACAAGTGAAAATACTAGCAACTGTTCTAGTCCCATGGCTCAATGTCCTGGTTTTAAGGACAGATATCTGCCAATAAAGACAGAAGCTTCTCTTTGAAACGGAGAATGTAAACCCCCTCCCTCCAAATTGTTATAAATTCGAAATTAAGGGGCTCTCAGGCAAAGATATGGGAATTAGGAATAACAATTCTTTACTGGGAAGATTAAAATAGAAATACAGTAATACAAAGAACAATCCCAACCCTGACAGAGTCAGAATACAACCTGACACCCTGTCAGTCAGGGTGTTGGTGGCAGTCCGATCAAAATGGTGGCTACAGTCCCCTGCAGTGGCAGCTGTGGTTCAGCGAAGCAGTGCTCCTGTAGAAGGGTGCAGCCTTCCTCCAAAACTCCAGGGATGATGTAGAAAAGGTCCGGCTTCTCTGGAATCTAGTGGAAAGAAAGGGTAACTTGCTGTCGAACTGCTCCATTTTTATCTAGGTAGGAAAGGCTTGGTTCCTCCCTCTGGCTGGAGCATCTCCCAATGGTATGATGTAATTTTATCAGTCATACAGTGGGACTAATTGGCCCAGCAGCAGATGATATCTTCCTGGAGGGAGGATGGGTTGTGGAAAAGATAAAGGTGATTGCCCCATCTTGTCTTAAAGATGGCCCATTAGCAGATACTGTGTGCCACGAGGATAAGGAATCACTACCCCACCCGGTTTTAACAGATGGTGATAGAACACACATTTCTGGCCACATCAACCCAACACACTCAACCACACACCATTTTGGGGAAAAATAGTCTTGCAGGTCTTGGTCACAAGACCTAAAATACTGGAGGTATTCTGACAGTAATGGATTTTCTCTATTGGCCATAGATGAGACAGATTCCACAGAAGTCACTAACTCAGAAATTCATTGATGGAAGCTTCTTCTCAGATAATTGAAAATAAATTGTTTGGAGAGAAAAAATTCTAAATGGATTTGAATGAAATTAAAATGCTATAGCACTGATGACATATAAATATACAGCTACAGAAGTAGTTTACTAATATGTTAATAATCTATGGGCAGATTATATAAGTGTTGTTAAAGCCTTTTTTGCCATGTTGAGCTTTTTAGCTGTCATAAATTTAGGATTTATTTGACTCACAGGTCGCAGCTAATACAGGGCTTACTATTGTTTGGAATGTATTAAATTGAAGTGGGTAGGTTTATGATCTGGGTTTTGTTCAGGATAGGAGTAATATGACCCTGAGATTAGCTTAGTCGGTTAGAACATGGTGCTGTTAGCAGCAAAGTTGTGGATTCACTCCCCATATGGGCCATTACTTAAGAGTTGGACTTGATGACCTGTGTGAGTCCCTTCTTACTCAGAGTATTCTTTGACTCTTCCATGAATATATGATGTAAAATTTCTCCTCGGAATTTACAACTAAAATAATACACTTTCTGCCAAAATGAAGCCATGCTCAAAGTTACAATAGATTTTAGTTGTCATTGGGGAGGAGCAGCTTGAAAGAGAAGTAAAATTATCTACCAGGTCAGATACAGTAAAGGAACAGAAAGAAAAGTCAGTGGCAGAAGGAGCACTGAGGATGTAGTGTACTGCAGAGTGCATGCTGAAGGATTTGATTCTATAAACAAATAAAGTATATATTTTTTGTGTTCTTTATATCCTCATCAGTTGCAGTGATTTAAAGAAACCTTTACATTCAATAAAGAAAGCAGAAGTTTCATGCTCTTTGCAAATTAAAGACCAGTATCAGAAATAATTTGTTCCATCATCAAGACCTCTTTCTAAGTGAAACAGCATGTATGAATTTGAGTTTTGTCTACCTCTTTTGGTCAAAAAAGACAGAATAACTGTGTCTTGGCTGTTGTGTGGCTGGGGAGAATCAAGTCTAGAGTCAGTAACAGAGGACTTTTTTAACTCGGCAAGGTTCATTTTATGGCTAGACTAGTCAGATATAGATACAGCTGAAAGAATGATAATGTTAGCTAATTACTGGGTGGTATTTCTATCAGTGAGAAAGAAATATGGGTAAATTGCACTTGTAAGTCTGCCTTTCTGAAGTTATATTTTTAAAATACATGGTAGTATCTCAAGAGGTTAGTGCATTATTTTGTCGTAGGAAGAATGATCATTGTGAATGGTTATGGCATAGCTGTTATTCAATAGATACATAATTTTCTTATAGAGATATTTATAAAAAACAACAGCATTCTAATATGTTTTGGTATCTTTTATGCACATAGAACATCATGTTATAGGGAAATAACTAACAACTTAACATATTATGAATGCTAAGTCCTGCTAAAATAATAAAGAAGCATCTTCTTTGAGCTACCTATGGGAACCTTAGCTTCCCTTCACAAATTAGCTTTTGCTATACAAACTCAGTCAGTGCAAAAAAGAGAAATGTATAGAGAGAAGCATCACGGGAAGTAAGTATAATACCTATCGTATAAATTCTGTTCTATGTAATAATTAACAAGAAGGCTGCATTAGAGTTCAAAGTGAGATGATTATTTAATGTTATGACAGGCAAGCTAATAAATGTAAAAGAAAAAATCTAAGGCAAGAGAAATGCACGTATCTTTTGGTAGACTCCTAATTCATAATATTTAAGCAGCTATACTGCTGTGTTTGCTAAACTTTTCAGATGACATTATCCTTTAAGGTCCCTTCTAACCCGAAGTATCCTGTGGTTCTATGATCCATGCCTGCTTATCAATCAGAAAACTCATTTAACTTGAGCTTCCAGGTTGTTCTTACAACAAGGACAACATTTACTTCAGGGTAAAGCAAAAAAATAGCTGATGAATAATTACATATCTTGTTATATTTAGCCATTTAGCCAATATTTAGAATGATTTAGTAGTGGATTCATGAAGCATAAGAGTTGCATTATACAGTAGTTATAACTGTATGTATATGTAGGTGTATGTATAGCCCTTTCTATAGCATAAAATTCTTTTGTGCTCCTTTCTCTTTATCTAAATCTTTTGGTAGCACTAATTGATTAGAAAAGTTATTAGTAAGTTGTGGCTCAAACTTTCCATGTGGCATGGTCAAAACAAATTTAGGCTTAATTTTGAGTCATAAGCACCATTTAACAAATTGATTTCCCATCATGTACTGCAAAGACAGTTTACATAGTACTTGAAATGTTAGCAAACCTCTCCCTAGAATTTGGTTAAATTAATTTCAAAAAAAAATACTTACAGTAATAGAATCAGAGTTCATTTCAGATTTTCATCTCACCATTTGAACTGCTTTTTCTGCTTTGATGGTTATTTCTTTGTCATACATATCCCTGGTTTGTGTGAGTAAGTGGAATCAATTTGATTCTTCACTTAGAAGCATCTGGCATTGAAAACAGTATGTGTCAGCTCACTCAGCTCACAGGAAAAAGGAAGCGAATTAAAAAACTATCTTGTTGCTGATCTGTCTGCTACCTTGGGAAAAAAAATACAACACAGCTTGTTGGTTATGAAATCACAGATCGTGGCTTTCAGCTTTCTATTACATCCTCTGTTTCTACTAAGGTTGCATACTACCTAGACTGAATGATTTACAGTATTATATGAATTAGTTTGTAGGAATTCAGAAGAGAGTAAAATGACATTTTTTTAGTTCTCAAATCATTCCAAGATGGGTTGAAAACAGTGATTTTCCATTATGGTAGATTTTGAAGGCTCCTGTCTTTCTCTTCCACAGGTTGCTAAAGGTAAATACAACCAAACCTGCAGAAAGCAGTGACATTTTGTAGTATAATTTTATCTAAATACTTTTTACAGAAACCATTGTTTTTGCAAACTAGAAATTTAAATTAAGAATATTTAAAAGGTTATGGTTCTGGGCATTTCTTATGGTTGTTAATGTTGAAAGCATATTTTACAAACAGGTGTGAAGCTCAGGTCTTCAACATTAGCACAAGCAAGTCAAAGTCACTGAATTGCATTGATTCCTGGTGTTTTAAACACATCCTTATCATGCAGCTGGGAGATTGTGTTATAATGATTATCAGAAACATTTTTAAATATTTGTAAGAAATTATCACTGAACTGTATGATAACCACTACTTGTCTTTAAAATTGGTATCTTAGCAGGGCTGAGATTTTGTTTTGTGGAATTGTTTTATTCTGAATTTCATCTTACACTGAACAAAGCCAGCACATTTTGGGGAATGTGGAGCTGCTACTTTTCTTTATTTTTTATATCTAAATAGAATTTTATTATTTTATATGACTATTATATCAGGAAGAGGAGTTAAGCAGTAATAGCTTTTTGACTGTGATTCTGCAGTTTCATTCTGATTAATCTCCAGTAAATAATCAATTTCCAATTACAATCAATTTCAATTTAATTTTGAATCAAATAGTTATATTCCATAGTTTAAAAACATGCTTGAGTCTCTTTTTTGTTGGCTACATGTAATTCAGGAAGACAGTCAACAGCCATTAGGCAGAGAAAGGTCAGATTTCAGTATATGTATAAGTGTTACTGTTTGAAATATTATTCAGATACACTTTGCAGTTTGTTTTGGTTAATACTATCCATTACTGAGACCTTGAATTACTTGGAAACTATTGGAATCATGCTTTTGTTTATTTTGAAGGAAATGAAGCATTAAATTGTGATGAACAAAGTTCTCTCCTGGAACAGGAAAATAACACAGAGCCTACTCTGATTGAAACAATCTTCACAGTATTGTCTTACTGCACTTTATCACCCAAATCTCTTGGCATTGCTTTTGAGTCTTACATGGAAAAAGAGCTGCTGTGGAGCTGCTTATACAATATGACAGGTATTTAATTTATTAATAAGAATTTCAAATCTGATGTTAAATACTGTTTCTTTTCAGACGTGTCGTGAGCATTATTTTTACCATGATAAATCAGGTGACAGTATGTTAGCTTACTTCAAAACTATAGTATTATTGAAGAGTTCTATGCAGTCAGGCCATGGTAGGAGTGGTGAAAATTTTGAAGAATGGAGAGGTTCCAGACCAGTGTTATTGACCAGGAGTCTGATGACCTGAAGTGTTTGTCTTACCCACAGACTGGCTGCAGAGCATTTTTGTAGGTCTCTACCAGTAGAGATTCTTCATCTCTATGCATTTAACAGCTCCAGACCTTTGCCACGGTTTAAAAGTAAGGAAACATGGAAGAGTGGAAAAAGAGAAGGAATGACTTCTCCTACTGAGGGAGAAATAATCTGCTGACAGCAGGCACTCAGCCTCTCAATTTTCTGTTGAGAGGGAGAGCTGCCCTCACAGTTAGAGCAACTAACTCTATCCCCAGGGAAAAACAGTATTCAACCAGAAAGAGATTTGAGGTTTGGAAGGGTGATACTGCAGATTATGGATTAAAAGCAGGAAGGCTCAAAAGAAGAGGATGAAAATGGGATAATGCAAGAGGGGAATTATGAGCATCACAAAATTGAAAACAACTATAAAAGCTCTCAGGTACTTCTCAGAGTAAAATGGGATTGCAAAAAGTAGAAGTTTAACGTGTCAGAGGAGGAAAAACAGAGAAGTGGTGCCTGGAAGTTTCCAGAAAGACATGAGTAGATCAGCAAAAAGTAGAGGGAAGCGAAAGTATGAGCAAAGGATCTGAACATCTAACATGTCAAAACACATCTCTGATATGCTCTGCAGCACTGTGCCTGACAATTGCAGCTCCATGACAATGGAGAAACTGCAGTTTGCTGTGCTATTAAGAATGTGGAGAAGATTGATACTTGTAATGTCAATAACTGTATTTAGGATAGTGTGTTTTGAACATGCAATCTCTGATGACATGCTGTGCTTCTGTTGATGACTATTATTTGTATGTATTTTTATTTCCAAAAATACATTTTCATCTTTTTTTTTTTCCTTTACTGTGTGTAGTATAGCACTTTGGGTATAATAAATGCAACTTCATTAATACAATCAAAACAAGGAAGTAGAAAAAAAATATCTGTTTGCCTCATTGATACCTAATAAGTACTTAAGTGTTTACCATATTAAAAGGAATATATAAAAATATTCCATATAAAAAGGAAAATATCAATCAGGTTAAATAGAATTTTTATAAATAAATAAAAAAAATTATAAATAGAAAATAAGTTGGTTTTTTGGCAGTACTGTATTAAGGTGGTACCAAGATGCTGTATATTTTGCATTATACACTTTCTTAATTTATAACAGACCAATTGGTCTAATTTATTGTGAATCATAATGTTACTTTTTTTCCATAAGTATTCTGAAAACGCTTTTTGAAGAAGTGACTACAACTGACTACACTTACTGAATAGTTAATAATTTTTCCTTCTGAAGTTTCCAGTTGTGGTGAGTCAGAGCCAGAAGTGATCAGATGCTTGAAGTTGACTTTGATTAATTCAGTCAAGGGTATAGTGAAACAGATAATTTCTTTGATGCATTCATGGGAGGCAACAGAAAACTATGGAACATACCAGCACAAGCAAATAGTTCCTGAAAGTTTACTGAAAACTGTTCCAAAGGAATGGAATTATACTCCTCGTGAAATGAAGAGAAAAGAATCTGGGAAATGTAAGTGAAATTTATACGTAATATTTATATATGTATAGAATACATCCTATAAGCTTCTCATAAGAACTTTTAAATCCTTTACTCCTTTACTCTAAAACTGGGCAGTTAAATTTTGTGAGTGTTGTAGCTTGACAATGAACAGACTATTTCCAAACATCCTGTGGTGATTGCGTTTTTTAAGTACTTCGCATTAAAATTCAGTTATTCTTTCTTGAGGCTTACACCCATACATATACAAACAAAGTTTTCAAAATAATCTATATTGTAGTATTGATAATAATAGTGCTGAAGATGTTTTCAGCATCTGGCAGTACTCAGATGGGATTCAAAACCAAGTGAAGAATAATGCCTACACTTTGGCCTCAATGACTGTAAACAGTTTTACTTTTCATTATCATCTTTTCATTCAGGACTCTCATTCATCCCACCTTTACAACACAGCAATTTATGCTTGAATAAAAAAGCACTGAAACTGTTATGGAATATGCTACTTCTTGGTTGTTGAAACAGTTAGTAAAGAAAGAAAGAAAGAAATCTCATATAACAGGAGGTGTTTTGAAGGTGGTTAGATGTAAAGCTGATTTCTGGCACTTTCATGGCCCACAGTGCCTAAAGCATCTGTCATTTCATGGCATGGTTCAGAAGGCTAACTTTTGGAAACATTTCATGATAAATTATTGCCACCAAAATATTACCTGATTATTTTCAATACTCTAGTATCAAGTTTTGAGTATGTAGATTGTGGCCAAGATAGAGCATAAATCCACTCTTTTTTTTTTTTTCATGCATCTTCACTGCACTCTCATTTTAATCTAGAAATTTTGTATGGCAATTTAAGGCTAATTGCTATGCATGAACTGATATGCAAGCTGAGAGGTAAGACTCTAGGCTTCAAGACAATTTAATTTTTTTATGTGTGATATCTAGAACAGATATGGTTTCTTTTTTAATAAAATAAAAACGTTTGGAATGCAGGTGCAATGGCATAGGTTTTTCTTAAATTGTTTGGAGATTATTTGGAAATTGGTGCTTTTTTAAATCTTGACAACTTTTCCTATATTTTTCATTTTAGATATATTTTGGGTTTTGAGCAGCATAATTTCTTTGTAGTTACTTTTGTAGCTACTTTAATTAGGGAGTCTTTAAAATGCAGTGCTATCTATATGCTTATATGAAAGATGATAAACTGAAGTTTTGTCATTTAGAACATAGAAAAGGATTGATAAAAAACTAGAGATTATAAATGTATGTAATATTCTGATGCACTTAGTGTAATGCTTCAGCTTTGAAGTTGAAAAAATATTATGATTTTGAAGACAACTTATTACCATTCAGAATACCTAAGTACTGTCTTTCTCATGAGTCCTGTAATGGCTGTGCACAGCAGGACTAATTGCTAAGAGAGTCACAGTTCTAAATTTTCTGCTTTTAATTCATGTGATTGTTCGGTTTTTGTGGGATTTATGTGCAGAGAGCATAATACAAATGAAACTACGGTGTTGAGTACTTAAACTTTTTACACACTTTCAGTACGAAAATTAGAAATTATCATACAACATTCAGAAGCAGTTAGAACTGTACTATTAATGTTAATCGTATCATCTTTTCTTTCTATTTTTAAGGCTTCACAAGGCTTGCAGCTCAAGCAGTATCTATTGTAATCAGCAAGTTACCTACAGTGATTGCATGTTTGCCTCCCCCAATTAAATACTTCTTTTTTCTGGCTGAGAGAAAAATGTCAAGAAACTTCGCTGAATTGAAGAAAGCTGGTCTCCTTGTCTGGAACTTAATTGTAATTATATGTCGGATATTTGAGGATGGAAATACTGCAGAATTTTTAACGGGTGTAACACTTGACAGATGGAGCAAAGAAAAACTCAGTTTAGTTCGTGTGTGCTTAGAAAGTATTATGGGAAAACAGAAAAGTGGTCCTAAGCAAGTGACCCAGAAGATTATACAAAGCATTGAACAGCAGAGACCAAACTGGATTGAAAGCCAGTTGCTGAAGGCAAGAAAATTGAGCATAGATGGGTAAGAACATAGGTTTTTTTCAAATGCTATTATTTGTTCTTTATTTTACTGGATTATTGGCATGTTTATGGCTACTGCTTAATTTTAAGGAAAAGAGATGAGCAGTGATCTTATATGAAACAAATTAGTCCTTAATATTGATGGGTTTATACTATGGTTTTGTAATTTAAGTTCATTGCTGAAACACTAAAACATGGTTGTTTCTTCAGAACGGTGTGTTCATAGACAAGATGTCATGATGAGCCAAAAATGTGGACAAATCCATTGTTACATCTTCCAAAATGTGAACATTTACTAAATAGATTTATAATTTAATTTTAAAGTGGTAATTAAATTAAGAGGAACTGTGAGAAGTTTTCAGTGCTCATCTGTAAATTAAAAGTAAGCATACTTTAATCTAAAACATATCAAACCCTGAAGCAATAGGGTATATCAAAACAGGACAAGAATAATATCCTCCTGTGCCTTTCTGAGAAAGTACCAATTTTTTTTTCAGATTTGACATTAAGATCTTTACAGTGATTTTTCAAGGAGCTGTGTACATGTCAGTGTGTTTGTAGTCCACTGTTTAAATGTTGCCTTCATGTATCATGCAGAAGTACCATTCATCAACTTTGCAATATTAGATTTACTGGAATTACATGACTTACTGAATTAAATTGTAACTGCTGAGAGTAAGATTGCTGGTTTTTTTCAATGAGTATTCATGAAGGTTGCAGTTGTTGCTAGCATATCAGGATTTGTCCATATAAATGAATGATTCAGTGATTGTAGGTGAAAAGGTTTTCATGCAGTGCTTTAAGGGACAGCGTGCTGTTCCTATGACCAGTCAGTTATTGTGGGTAATAAGCAGTAATAGTGTCGCAAAAATGCTCATTGGCACTGACCTTTGTTATCTTCACATTTCCATTTGATTCTAATTTACAAGATCTAATCCAATAACTAAAAGATTGAAGCCAGATACCAATAAGTAAAGGAGNTTTACAAGATCTAATCCAATAACTAAAAGATTGAAGCCAGATACCAATAAGTAAAGGAGTTGTAGAATAAAAAACCATAATGATAATTTGTAGATTGATACTTAATGCAATGGTCCCATAATCAGTTTCTAATGCTGCTGAGAGAATAGGCACATCTTAAAAATATAAGTATAGGAAGACAATATTGTGGATAACCTCTAAAAACTAAAACTTTAGTTAATTTGCTGGTCTTCTGAAGCTGAGAAATTTAAGTTAATATGCTACTGTATTTTCTTTTGCAAAATGCTACAAAAACATTGTGTTATATGTTAGGTATCAGATTGTGGAAAGTAAATACTGGAAAATGTTTCTGTATGTGTACAGTGTCAGCCAAAGAGAGAACTAGCTTGTGACTAGGCCTGGTAATTTTAAGCTTAGGACAATGAAGGATACATTACCTGCTCTCCAAGTGAGCAGCTATTTGATGCAGTTATGAAATTGACTCACCTGTCTTCAGTTGCATTTCTGCAATAGAAATCTAATATGAATGTTGTTTTTCCAATTTTCATTGAAATATTATGAGTCAATATGTGGAGGGAAAAAAGATCCCATTTATAGATACCGGAGATATGAAATTTAGAGAAATGTTATTATAAATGCAAATTACAAAACTAATATATTAGAGCTGAAATTCAAATATTCAATTAAAGTAAGTAGCAGCCATATAATTACTAAACTAAAAGCAATCTTTCAAGAGGAGATTTGTGATTTTCATGAATGAAATTACTATATTGTAATTATACTATATACTAAGTTGGAGTTATGTACATGTGTATAATCATTCATTAATCAAATTATTTTCTGATTTAGCTGGATGCATGTATGTATTTATATTTGTGAATGTTTATAGACTTCTAATAGATACATGTGAAAGAAAAAAAGACCTACACATTTCAAAAATTTATTTGGGACTCTCCTACAAAGCCATATAAACATCTTTGAAGTGTAGTAGGTTTTTGTAAGTAAAATTCTTGCTTGATTTTGTGTTCTGGTATTATTATCAGGATTTCTACTTACATAAAAAGTCTAAATAATATATATTGACCTAATTTTAAAGAATATTTCAAAAACTATAGTCTTCATTGAAGGGTTCAGAAAACAGCAGTTGCACTCTTTGCCTTTCTTGTGTACTGCCTGAAAGTATTACTGTTCATTAAAATAACCTTTACTTTATGGCAGCACCAGAGCTGTAAACAGTCACGTTAGATTCTAAAAAACACACGTCCTGAGAAGAAAAGAAATGTCTGTCTTTGCAAAGTAATTTGTTGAATTGAAGATTATTGTTTTTCATCATGGTGACCCTGACCTTGCTGGCTGGGTGCATATACAGATTAAGATGAATGCAGTTATTCCTTGGCTGAGGTCTGCCTCTCTCAGGGCACATTCTTGCTAATGACATGATTGATAGGCAGTCCCAAATCCAGAAAGGAAGTCATTAATCATAGTGCCGCCTGAATCCAGTCATCTTCACCTGTGCAGTAACGGGCAGTAAAGAATACAGTTTGTGTGCTGGCACTGATACATTCCTTTGTTAGAGGTCCTTAGCTTTTTCAGTGGTAGTTGCTAAGAATTTTGACAAGAAATTCAGGTTATATCTGTACATGGCATCAAATATCAGCCTTTAGTGTGCTTTAATTTAAAGATCAATTTCTTTGAAGCTTTTCTGTAAAGTACACCATAATAACATAGTATCACTTACTTACATTCAGCAAAGAACAAAATTGTAGTTTATATTTTGAAACTATTTGCTCTGTAGGAAGTTATGAAACTGCATGTGGAAGCAATATCAGCTTTAATGTCCGGCAGCTGTGGATCATTTCAGAGAGCCTGTAGGTCAAACAGCAACTTTCAGAAGGACTGGCTTTGTAACCATGGCACACTTCCAACAATAAACTGCAACCACAGTGGTTTTGTTTTCAGGTTTTTGGGTTTCTTTGTTTTTTGGTTTTTTTTTTGTTTGTTTGTTTGGGGTTTTTTGGGTTGTTTTTTTTTTTATGTTTTGTGTTTTGTTTTACTTCTAAACTAATACAATATTGATTTATATTTTTATTAATTAATTGAGAATGCGTCTTTGGTTTATTTCAAATTAATCCAATAGTGTCTGTAGAAAGGACAATATATTCTTAATCTTTCAAGTTCTTTACACATACATGTCTAATACCTTTGTTGCAGCTCTAGTCTTTGAGAAAAATTTTAGTACTTTTTCTTTCTTAGACTTTATTGCTAGCAATACTTAATATAGTAACTTGTGTTAGTGGGCAGAGAGTCTGACAGTGATCAGAGATTTGAATGCACAATTGTGGAGGCATTTGGGAATGTCACCTTCAGATTTTCATTGGTAGAAGTTTCACACAAATGTAAGAAAACATGTAGGGTAAAGAAATGCAACAAGTGTCAAATAGGTACCTTTTAAATGGTTAACAATATACCAGTGGAAAGAAAACTACTTCAATTTAAAACTTCTAACCTATACTTAGAGTAATGGCTACCATTCTGACATGTTAGTTAGGCTTTAATATGTGCTGTGACAGGCAAAGAAAAATGCACAAGAGATCGAATGTAAATGCCATTTCTAGTAGCATAGATACTTCTCTCGGGGAAATGAAAATATTTGCTACTTCTGTATCCTTGAAGAGTGTTTTATGTGTTCATCTTTCCAATTAAGGTGATTAAAATTAGTATAATAATGTTATGTAGCATGTATTATGTGAGGGATATATGTACAACTGTATTTGTGTAAGTCAAGGGTAGTTCTAGCTGAGTTGGTACTAATATTTTGCTTTTTAGAAATTTAACTTAGAACTGTATCTTTTCTATATTCTAGTGCCTCAGTCACAGTTAAAGATGCGACGTTAGAGGAAGGAGGTATTGCACTTGGATTCACTGAGCATAATATAAGCATGATGGTCCTGGATATCTGCCACAAACCAGGTGGTAGGAAGTACCTGAGGCAAATTTATCACATCATCCGGCTCAATGAGGTAGGGAAACGGCCTTTCCACAGGGCAATTAGGTGTGTACTGGCCTAGGGCAACATCTGCTGGCAGCTAAGGGTTAGTCAAGGAGGTGATAATTGTTCTTAAAGTCAATATAGGATCCTGTATTGTGTTTTAATAAAACCTATTCAGTTTAGGCTTTTTGTATTTCTACAGAACCGATGACATTACTTTATAGGAAACACTGTAGATTTTATTTAGATATTTAGATAGTACATCCTATCATTTAATGTTGTAGACCATAGATGTCTTTTAGGAGTCTGAGCACAGTAAAAACAAAACAAAACAAAACAAAAAAAAATCAATGGAGGCTGTTGAAGAATTGAGTGTTACAGAAAGTAAAATTACACATGGGTAATTAACGCTCTTGGTTTAAACAAACGAGCAACTCCTGTGGCTGTACAGAGGAAGTAAATGCATCCACATGAAATCTTACTCAGTTTGGACAACTCTGTTCAAAGTGCTTTTAAAATTACAAGAAACAAATTCAGATTTATTTGCTTTATTTTGGCAAAGTGAAAGAATTAACGCATTATTTCTAAGGCTGTTCTAAATTGCCCCAAGTTACTAAAAGCATTTAAATTTCATTCACTGAAATAAATATGGGTTTGTTTAAATTGTATGGTAACGCAGATCTACCCAACTTAATTTAGAAAGTTCTGGTTTTAGCTGTAATGATAAATTCCTTGAATATATAAGCAGGTGCTGTTAAGATCCTTGCACATGTACAGAAGGGTTTATAATAAAATACAAAATATTGCAAATATACAGATGTACAACATATAGGCAGAGGCCAGGATTTTTCTCTGAAAAACCTGGTAGCAGAAAACCTTGACTAGACAGCTGTATCTGTAGGAAGGCCATAGAGAGCACCTTAGTACTGGCACTGTGCTTCTGAAAGTCATATCCAACTGTTTGGTTCCTAAGTACAAGCTTAAAAACAACCTTTATGAATCTACCTTTGGGAGCATTAGAAGCCACATAAGCATATATGCAGAAATGGCAACCTAACATTAGTATCGTACAGAATCTTTTCAAGTTTCAATTTCCTGAACAATTAACTGGTTTAGGAAGTGAAGTGAAAATTATTACTGTAATAAACAAAACCTTTTCACCTGGAGCGTGTTCAAGATTACTTTTAGGTATAAAAAAGTGAGGAAAAGGTCACCAAAAATAGGATATATAGTGCAGTAGTTAGGACAGTTACCTAGGGGACAGCATATTCAGGCTCAAATCTTTATACTTTTTGGTTTATACCAGGGAATTGAATCTGTATCTCCCAGATCTGAACTAATTCCCCAAACCTCCATACCATTAGTTATCAACATGGAACTCCTTTTTCCCCTGTTGGAGTTGTTTTGCCTCATAGAAATAGTGGTAAAAATGCATTCTGTAACTTGTAGGGTCCAAAATAGAATTATACTCTAGCTGAAGGAATAGAAGGCACATGCTGGGTTTTGGAGACCCTGATCTAACATCTGACTCCTGTGAGTATTCGGTTATTTATACAAAGTGGAGCAGCTCCAATAGGAGGTATGAGGCTAAGAGAATTAGGTGGAAGAGGGACTTCAGCTTGATTTTCCATATCCCACATGTCTCTCCTTGAATTTCTGCAGCTAGTGAGACCTTTTTTAGAAATAGAATATTTCTCAGTGGAAAAAACTGTATTGATTTAAAGAAGAAGAAGAAGAAGAAGCAGAAGAAGCAGAAGAAGCAGAAGAAGCAGAAGAAGAAGAAGAAGAAGAAGAAGAAGAGAGATCCTGACCAGCTTGAGTTACAGGATTTAACTCTATTACTTTCAATTGCCTTTGAAACCATTACAAAACATTTTAATGCTTAGCATGCTATTATGATAATGCACTTTTCAATATTATTTTTCAAAACTTAAATTATATTTTATGTACCTGTTTACCAAGAAATAGATTTGATTGTCTATTCAAAGGTTCATTCTTTTGCTTAAAGACTCCTTGGAATGTCAAGGGATTGTGTTCTTAAAATTAGTTTAAAGATCTTTATGCTACACGGCTTAAAATGTGTAAAAACAAAATGATGAGACAGAAAATTGTTGTTCTAAGTAATATGCCTTAGAAAAGCAGGTGAAAGGGGATATGGATTCTTGGAAGCTGGATTTGAAAATAGAGATACGATTTTATAAAAAAATTTAATAGATACTGTAGTACTCAAAACAGCTTAGAGCCTTTCATGTATTTGCCAAAAATAATAATTTTAAAATTAATTTTTTAGTAATGACAACCAAAGAGATAACTCTTCTGAGCTGTCATGCTCAATAATGTTCTGTATACTTGGTTTGATTCCCAGTCAGTTTAGTGAGGATGTAGTTCCCATGTTTACAGATGTGATTTCATATTTTCACATTTTTGAAACATGACCCTTTCAGAGCCTGCAGTATTTACTATACTAAAGGAGATCTTAATGTAATATATTTACTGTTGTTGAGTAAGTGTCTTAGTCAAAACCAAATCCACAGTATTTTTTTAAAGACAGAAAAATACCTTTACTGAGGTCAGCTATATACCACTTTAATTTTTTGAACACTGGCAAGCAGGTGTCACCAAAATTGGTCAAAACCTCCTCCCTAACACCACTGTAGCATTAAGAAGTGGACATTCTTGATTACAGTGCCAGATGCTGCAGGGATATCTCCGCCAAAATTGTGCACATCAAGTACGGAAAAGCTCCTGCTTTATATACATATTAATTGCTTTTCCTAGAATGAATGTACATATAATAATAATTTCCTGGAGATGTAACATGTTCCCCCACCTTTTGCACGTGCATTCGTCTGTGCCGGGGGTCCCTCTGGTGGTCTCTGGTGGTCCCAGACCCCAAAGTTACCTGTTCAGTGAATTGGTGTTGCTGTGCAAAAAGAGAGCTGAGACGGCATACTCAGGCTGGTTCATAATTTTGTTAATGTTTGACATGGTCCTACAGAATACGCATTGTGCCATCCTGTAGACTACTGGTTTTGCAAAATAAGCATTGTATTTTCACACCAGCTGAGCAAATAATTTTCATCTGGCAGCACATGGACAGCTATTTCCAGTATTGCTTCTGAAAAAGCAACACAATCTGCTTCTGCTGGCTCTGTTACATCCAGAGGGCTGAGTTCCTTTAGTCTACAGATTTAGTAAAAATGTGTTCATGGAAGGCAGTACATTTATGAAAATTTGGTAGATGTACAGGAATGTCTTTTAAATAGCCTCCTTTACTATGGCTCTGAAATCTTTGTTACAGCATGATTGAATGAATGAATGAATGAATGAATCAATCAATCAATCAATCAGTGAGGAAATAAAAATTCAGATATTTTTGAAAGGCTGAGTAAAAATAGCTAAAAGAGGTCGTGTTTTCACAGTTGGTTTGTGATGTTTTAAGCAAAAAAAGCTCAATTTGTTTTTCTTCTTTTGGTTTGTTGGGGTCTTTTTTTTGTACACTAAGACAATTTTGTGGTTCTCTTGGTCAGACATGATATTTGACTGCAACCAGCAGAGAGACAGTCCTTCTCTTTCTGTTGCCCTTCTGCTTTTGCACTCCTAGGTCCCCGCTTTGTACTAGTACTAGAAATCATGTGACTTATCTGAATGAAACTTCTTTTTTTGTCCTGGTGGGTTTCTCAACATATGCTAGTGCCAACACAAGGGAGAAACAGCTACAGTCTGCATGGCCTGAAAGTGAACTTTTGCCTTTCAGGTCAGGCCATGGTTGGGTAATTTTAAACAGATGACTAAATTCTTTTAGACCTACTGAGAGACACAGGATGCCTTGGCAGGTAGTTTGCATGTTATTCCATCTCAGTAGTACTGCAAATAAGAGGAGCATTTTCATCCACCCATCCTAATGACTCACCTTGAGTACTTGCTCCATGTTATGGACTTCATTTTAATAATAATAAACTGTTCAATCACAGTAGTCCTTACAGCAAATGGATAAGTAAATGTAAATTAGCTAGTTCTTCATAAAATGGTTCTACTTAATCAAAACGCTTTTGGCCTGCACATTGGCCTGCAATGATGATTTATTTACATAGCAGTCAAAGAAGTGAAAACAGAGAAGATTGTGTCCAAAATAATCACACCTTTGTTACAGCATGTTTTCTAAAATTGCTATGCAAATCATACTATTTCTAGTCCTTGAATGCTTAGGCAGCTAAAAATAGCTTTGAAGAGTGGGAGAATATTTACTTCCTGTGTTTAAATAACATGGTTAGAACATGTTAATCAAAGAATTGATTTATAGTCATATAGTAATTGTTGACGGTTTTCCAAAAAGTTTAATTCAAAAGACATGAAAAACATTTGTTGTTCACTTCTACATGTACCTAGCATATATATATACTACATGTACCTAGCATATATATATAATGAGAACTAATACACATATTTTGACAACTATTTCAAAACAATAGGTTAGATTGTTCTGTTTTGCTTAAGTTGGGTGCATGTTTTTCAAGGTTATTTCTTGTTCATTGTAAAATGGTGATATTCTTAAAAAGAATCATATTTCTGTTTTTAAGGAGTTTAAAAGGAACTTCTATCAAGTATTCCTTAAATGCTTGAAATGTAGGCAATTACACTAAATTTCACTTAGCAATCTAGGTGGTCTGTATTATTCTGCAGTTGTTTTTTCTTCCAAAAGGAATATTTGAAAGAGCAGCTGTCTTGTGAGAATTCTTCTGAAGATGGTGTTACCTCAAGTCAATGCCTGCCTTTGACGCTGAAGGGCAGAGAAGAGCAGCCTGTCTTCAACCCTTTCCAGGTGTACAGACAATCTGGTGCAAAAGTATTCGATCAGGTCTGTGAAAATCTGAAACCTTGGTTATAGTATAATTTTTAATTGTTGGTGTTATTATGATCATGATAATGTTAAAATATGAATATGTGAAAATGGAATTATTTATATGTGTTCACATTTGATGAAGCAGACAGAAATATTATTTCCTGGGAGTCTAATGAAGATACCCTTTAAAATATCATAATGTTCAAAAAGCCATTACCATTGTTTTCTTTTATTGGAATTATTGCTTGTAAGAGCAATTTGCATTTACTCATACTTCCTGTGTTCTGTATACTGAGGGAAAGCTTATTGTAGCAATGGCATTTCTTACATCTGCGCAATAGTACATAGGGTTAGTCTTAGGCCTTTGAAAAATCATGTCAGAACTCTAAGTTCACATTTAGAATCTTTCTCATGGGTGTTTCACAGATCTGTTGAACAGTTGAGTAAAGAATACCTCAAAAATACAAAGATTTTACGGAAAAGTGAGACTAAGCAGGGGAAAAACACAAAAAGAAAAAAAAAAAGAAGAAACAAAAAGCATCAGTTTCTCTGGTTTTCTTTAAGTCATGCTTGTAGTATACAAGGGATTATAATTTACTTGCAGAATTTAGTTTCCTGATAATGGAACAGTTAAAGAAAAGAGATCTGGTTGCCTAAATCTCTGCTGGAGCACCCCATGACCAATTCATGACACAAAATACTAAATAACTTCTGATCCCACTTTGATACTTAAAAAAATCTTATGCCATTGTTTCTCATATATTCTTAATAATTCATTGACATTTTTGATTCCAGCATTCAATTCAGATATTTGAAAAGAAGTGATATTACAGTGACACAAAATTCACTTTACAGACTTGTGTGGAAATGCATCCTTTTTCAGTGCAGCCCTGCTTATACACAGTGTAATCTCCTAGCCCATGGTTGACTATTTTGGTCTATTTCATCAGTTATATTGCTGTAAAATATATTTGCTTTTCTTTCTTGTTTAATGAATGCTTAATCATTGCCATGTTGCAATAAAATTGTTAGTATCCTGAAAAAGGAGACAAATGCCAACTCCACAAGGCTTCTCAAGGCTTCCCACTGCAGAGAAACATGCTTTATTGAATCAATAGAATCATAGAATAGCTTGAGTGGGAAGGGACCTTCCAGTCAAGAGTCACAGAACCACAGAATGGGTGAGATTGGAAGGGCCCACACTGGGTCATCTGGTCCAAGCTCTCTGCTCCAGCAGGGTCATCCCAGAGCATGTGGGCAGAGAATTGTGTACAAATGGTTCTCGAGTATCTCCAGTGAGGGAGACTTAACCTCTCTGGGGAGTCTGTTCCAGTGCTTGTTCACCCAGGCAGTAAAGAAATTCTTCCTCATACTCAGTCCAGAAAACCAGCTTGTCATGGGCTGCATCAGAAGGAGCATGACCAGCAAGTCAAGGGAGTTGATTCTGCTCCTCTGCTCCATTCTGGTGAGACCCCACCTGCAGTGCTGCATCCAGCTCTGGGGTCCCCAGCACAGGCAGGACATGGAGATGTTGGAGCCAGTCCAGAGGAGGGACACCAAAATCATCACTAGAGGGATGGAGCATTTCTATGAAGAAGGGCCAAGAGAATTGCAATTGTTAAGCTTGGAAAAGAGATGACTTTGGGGTGACCTAGTTGCAGCCTTGCAGTACTTGAAGGAAGCTTGCAAGAAAGATGGAGAGTGACATTTTACATGAGCATGTAATGACTGGATAAAAGGGAATGGATTCAAACTGACAGAGAGTAGCTTTAGATTAGATATTAGAAAGAAGTTATTTCCTGTGAGGGTGCTGAGGCACTGGAATAGGTTGCCCAGAGAAGTTGTGATTGCCCCATCCCTGTAAAGTGTTCCAGACCACTATGGGCAGAGCTCAGTTCCCTTTACCATAAAACAGCACATTTGTCTGGTGGTGTGGGACAGTCCACTTATAAAACAGTGATTGGTATAGCTGAGTATCTAGTTTCAATAATGAAAATTATTGCCAGTGCCTGTAGAAGATGCTGGAGCACTGGCAAGGAACATTTTCATATTCATTTACTTTCCATTTTCTCAGTGTTGTATTTTTTTCTTACCCTTATTTCCTTTTCGTACTCTGTATTTCACCTTTGTTTTTTTACCTTACTTTAACATGAATGGAAGAGATGAGGTTAGGGAGTAAATTAAGTAATGAGAAGGAAAGTGATAAAATATAGATGGAAGGAATAGGAGGGATTGAAGTGATTCTGCTCTCCCAGAGGAACCGAGTACTGTCTGTGAGAAGAAAAATATGCACTCCAAGTTATACTTTAGTGTTATTTAGGTTTATTTCCATTGTTTTGACTTGCTTAAACATTTTTTAACTACTCAGTGCTATTTTAGTGTTCCAGCGATAACTTTGTACTTATTTCCCCCCAAGAAGATTGAACTATAGTCACTGCTTGACCATTGCTGACAATGAAAAGGAATATTATGCAACAGGATTTTCTGGTTTTCAAAAATAAGAATGTTATATATGGTCTTTTGTCTGCCCACTGATGATATAGATTACTTTTGTTTATCAAATTAGCAATATGGAGTTATATTTCTTCACGTTGTCTTGATTTAATGCTGTTTATAATACAGCATTAAATGACTCTAAATATGTTACAGGTTACTTCTTGAATTCCAGCTATACCAAATTTTTCATGACAAAACTTTTTGCTGACAGCAGAAAATGCAAATTGCTGTTACATAAAAAGTTACCAACTATTTTGCTTTGTCTGCTTCTCAGACAAAGTAGTTGATCACAATGCCATCAACAGTTGGAAGAATAATGGTTCAAAAAACTGATTTATCCTTCTATAATAGTGGCCATGTCCCTAGTTAATTAGTCACTGTTTCAAGAAGGAATAGAAACCTTCTTCTGTGGACATGATTGATACCGTCTTTCTAAGTCTTCATTCTAGATCCCCCTTCTTGGTTAGTATATGACAGCTGGAGCTTTGTATTAATGCTGATTAATAACTAACTAGCTTCTTGCCATGTATCAACAGTCAGCCATTACTGAATGGAACTGGGATTGGTCAAACTTGCTGCCAGGTTCTTTGGGACTGAATCAGATGGCCTTCAGGGTACTGCTGAGACACAGGTAATGGGATTTTGGCAAAGAATCACATTTTCCATTTGTATTTTTGACTTTGTAATTGTGAATACACAAGGGTTTTACTGGTAAAATTTATAAAACAAACTCTGAATTTCTTTTTAAATACACAGTTTTAAAACAGAGCAACATTTTTTCTGTAGTATTTGATCCATATTCAGATGGTTTTCGGTTCCTGTTTTGAGGTGTATAGTTTGTTCTTTCTGTCTGAGACAGAAAATGTTGATATTGCACTTAAATAATGATTTTGAAAAAAACTGGTAACTTTTGCAAACCTATACTGCTCAGGGAAATTTCAGCACAGAATTTAAGCTGTTTACTGAAGTCACAAAGTATTGGGGACATGACAAGTGTAGCTAGAAATATCAAGTGTTTCCTTAATAATTTTTAATTAAGTGAATTTATTCTCACATTTTATTGCCTTTTCATTTGTAAAATGTAACTGCTTAATTCAGAAACAGCAATTTATTTAATTCAGAAAAAAATTAGGTGGAATTTTGGTGGGGGGATGTTTTTTGTTTGTTTGTTGTATGTTTTTTAATAATATTTGCCACTTGTGAAAACTGGAAGACTTACATGTTGCAGACCTAAACTAAGATATTCCCTTCTTAATTCTGAATCCTCCTGATTATACCTAATAAGATCCTATCAGTCATCTTTGAACTGGACTGTTCCTCCATCTAGAAGCTAGAGAGTGAAAACTTCAAAAGTTTCAAAGTGTGAATTTGCTTGTCATGAAGATTTGGGTTTTTTTGTCCCATTTGCTCAATTTATCACTAGCAGTTCATCTTATTGCATTCTTCCTTCATTTTATATATAAAATACTTGTGCAGTCTGTTTTGAGTCTTCTGTCTTAATTCAGTTACAATTACTTCTTTCCCTACCCAAATTGTTCTTTTCCAGAAGTTTAATTGCACAAAAATCATGCCAGCAAGAATTTCTTATTCAGTTCTCTTTTTGATGTCCATTGTTACCTCTTACCAGACAGAATGTGAAACTTTGCAAACTTGTTGTGTTGAATGTCAGAGACAATACAGTACTAATTTGGTGGTTTTTTGACGGTTCCCCTGTTGATTGCTATCTCATGTCTTTCATTAAAATTAAGTAGATTTTCCTTTTAAAAGAGACTGTCATAGAAACTCTTAGACTAAAACTAGTTCTTGAACTTCACTTTGTGTTATTGTTATCAATATGAGCCAAAGAGAGCAGAGGACTGCTGTGATTTGCAAAGGAAACATTTTGTGTGGACTTTTCATATTCACTATATGAATATATTTCGTATTCACTATTCACACACTCTTGCCTTAAAACGCATTTTATTTTTCTTTTGATCTCTTTATAGATGTTAGAAAGGAATCATGTGTATGCCTCCTCTGTCCTTCTCTGTATTTCACAACCTTGTTGTATCATCTCTTTTTTTATTATTATTGAATAAATTGCCTAGTTGTTGTCATCTTTCCTAATCTGAAAATGTCTTCTTTTATTGCCCTTCTACATGGTAAAGAAATTCTTATCTAGAAGTGACATTATGCAAGTAATTAATAATTGGAGCATGGCTCTATTATTTCAACCACTCTACAAACCAACAAATCATTTAGATCCACTGTGATCATAAAGTAGAATAGCTGATCCAGTGTCTGCCGTAGCAACCAGCATCCTCAATACAAGTTGTCTTTATGTGACTTTATTTTAAGCATAGCTGAAGTGTGTCTGCTCATACTTTCCAGCTGACTAGGAGAATTCTAGTTGTTCTTGTGGCTACTCAAGCAAGCTTTGCAGTAAGACTCAGGTGAACCCTATCTTTAGGTGATTCTTCATGATCCTTCCTAGAACTTCATAAATATCAGCTTTACTTGTGCTCAAGACCTAATCTTCAAGCTCAATGAGTGTGTGATTATTTTGACCTCCCATTTATGGTGAACTTACTCTGTTTCTACAGTTTCCCTCCTGAGATGAGTTAAACAAAATCATAGGCAGTATTTGAACTGTGTCAGAACCATCAGTTTATAAAGTGGAGCAGCATAATATTTTAATTACTCCTTTCTTTGACATATGCTAAAGCTTTCCCTGAATAGTTACATCTGTGCAGGCAAAAATATTTTTACCAGTTCGCAGTGATTTTGGAATGATGTTTATCTCCTTCTTTTCATATTTCAAGAAAAATTACTGTCAGTTGCATATGAAGTTAAAAACGCATGGTCTTTCTTTTGAGGGGGATAAAAACAGTGAAAATGCTTAGGGGACTCATTTACAAGGGAAATGCTCCCCTAACCTAGTTAATGACTGAGTTAGGTGAGAGCGTGTTATGAGAGCATTGTCCCAGAGCCAGCAAATGGTAGGCAAATTAATTGGTTGGTGGTTAGGGGAAAGTAGAAGACTTTTAGGACTGGTTAAAAAGGGGATGAATTGTTGTCTACTACTCATTGCCGGCTTCACACAATGATGAGAATGTAATCGTGTGTTTCTATGATCCTCAAAGGAAAAGCGTCCAGGACATTTTTCACATTGAAGATAGGGTGGTTGTAAGGGCCCAGAATCCTCTCACTGAGTCCCTCAAAGGGGCTTACAGGGGTTTATATATGTACCCTGAGTAAGATGCAAGAGAGGAATACTGACAAGATATTCCTCAAGAGTCAAAACAGCAAAAACTTAACTGGCAAGCTTGAGAAAATCAGGGAACTTCAGAAAAGTTTAAAGCAACATTGAATCAATTTAAAGCATTTGACAAAACATAAATTTAGCAAGCTCTAAGCCCATTCAATTTAACAAACTTCAACCCATTTGATTTTAATTTACTCAAAAATAATGGTATATGTATATATTACGTGTGTGTGTATATATACATATATAGTTCAAGCTGCAAGAATAAAAGTTAAAATTTATTTCTCAATATATTTGATATTATATTGTACCTTTTAGTAATAAGACCACTACAATTCAACTAACTTATGTAATTGATTTACACAAGTATTAAAAAATATCCTGCATACTTACGCAGATACGTGCTGCTTTTTCAAGTCTTGGACTCATTTTTTCATCCTTAGCTACTCCAATAACAAGTGAGAGTTCCTTACCTCTAATACATGTATTAAAGCAAGAAGAGAAATTGTTATTTAATTACCCATATCTCAACTTTTAATTAGTTTCCTGCTCGTAAAGTTACAATTGTTATTGTCTGGTCAAATCAGTGTGTTGAAAATCTGCAAAAAGTACTTAGCAGTAGGCAAAATGCTGGTGTGTTGTCAACACTGAGGCACAATTCCAGAGCACAGTAGTCTGCATTACCCATCTTTTTTATGTACTCTCCTTTATATATAAGTTAAATTTGTGACTGCTGGTTTTCAGAGGAATTTTTTGGCAACTTTTACATGGTTAAAAGATATTACTGTTTTGTTGGGCTTTGAGATGTACAACTGCCTTCTGCAGTTGTACAGGACTTTAAGATGCACTGAATACATTACGATAATGTAAAGATATTCCTATCACTATAAAGAGGAGAAAAAAAAAGAGACATTTTTCTATTGTGAAGCCATTATCCAATATTGCAGTAATTTGCAGTTCTGGGGAGGATTGGCTGGGATTCCCTCCTCTGCACTTAGGGAAGTTTCACGAAGCACTGGTGTCTGTGCAGGGACAAGCAGTGATTTAGTTGGAATGATGGAGATCCTGCTACAGGAGTGGCCGGGGAGCTATAGGAACAGACAGAGAAGAAGTCATGACTGGCAAAGCCAGCAACAGTCAGGACCTTCAGGACAGAAAGCTTAACAACTTAATAAATGAGAGGGGTATGGGAATGTGTTCTTTTTACCATAAGCGCATCAATTGAGAAGCAGTAACAAGTTTGAAAAACTATAAAAATTTAAACCCCTATTTGTTCAAGTGGATAAGAAATGCTATAAATATGTCTAGACTGAAAATCAGAATATGATTTCCAGCTGATAAGCCAGTGTAGCTCAAGAAGAACTTTCCAGAAAATGCTTATATCTAGTCAACTTTTGGTCATGTGTTGTTTTGATAGATATTCTGAACTGCCTGGTAGAAAACACGGAGATGTTTATATATTGGCTTTTAAACTGTAAAAAATGAGTGTTGTTTTTTTTTGTTTTGTTTTGTTGGTTTTTTTACTAAAACTGGATAAAATCTGTAGGCTTTCTAGTAGGCTTTGTTGCTACAGTTACAAGTCAAGTATTAATGATAATTGGTGAAGAGCTAGGGTGCCATTAATACTACAGTAATTATCACTTGCTTGGTGTTACTATAACTGATGCCCTTAAAATACATATGAGAATATTTGTTTCAAAATATTTAGAAACTCTCAGATACCTTGATAACTCTCAGATTTTTTCATAACATAGTCTAGACTGCATTCTTTCTGATGAACTACTGGGCTGTTTACAAGTGGGTCTGTTTTTTGGGTAGGTAAAAATTATCATTAGCAGCAAAGTGCTCTCTTAGGATTGAGAAAATCATGTATCTAATGTCTTTTTATTAAAATCCTTTCAACTGTACTGCCTTTTGCAAATTCTTTTGTTAATATAGTTGTGGCATTTTTTCCCCCATATTAGAGCTAGGTAATAAAATTAAATGTTTTGACTTTGATTAAGCTTAATAAAACTGAAGAAAATCTTGTTTAGAATTTTGAATGATTGCAGGGCAAAATTTGCATAAGTCTTGTATATTCTAGTGAATACACAGACACCATCTGTTGAGAATGATAGCCATATGGTGAACTATTTTTAGAAAATGTTTATATTCATTGTGTTGTTGATTATCTAGATATCCAGAAAATGCACTTTTATAGTCTAGTTTATCAACATGTGTAAAAATTTATTATGTGGTTTTGAAACTGAAAAAAATGCCAGCAAACTGCATGTGTTTTGTTGTCTGTCAAAGGTTTTTTTGTAAAACTTTACGAGAGTCTAAATCTGAGAAATGAGAGAAAAAACCTCCAGGTTATTAAAAGGTAGGAAGTTCTCTAACAAATTTCTTTGTGGAAGAAACGAATTATGGAAGAGCAGTTGCTGACATGATGCCAAGACAGAGTTTATCTACATGGCAGAGGACAGCAGTCTTATATCTAGCGTACTTTTAGATACGTTAATCTGTCTTCTAAACTGCAGATGCTCCCAGACCTCTTGTATCCAAATTTGCTGGATATTGAAAATTCATATTGTTGTTACAGCTACAAGTCAACTATTAATGATGGTTGGTGAAGAGCTAGGATGCCATTAATATTGCAGTAATCATCACCTGCTTGGTGTTACTATAAACGATGCCCTTATGATGCATGTGAAACAGGCTTTCTAAAATGTATGGGAGGCTGTGAAAGGCAGTATCTCATTGCTCCTGTATCAAAAGAAGCAGGTGAAAGGTATTAATTGCACATCTCTTGGTTAATCACAAAGTCAGGTTTAGACCCTAGGTGCTGGATGTACCAAAAAAAACCCAATGGGATTTTGTGGAAAATCCTACTTTGACCTTTCTGAGTGAGCAAGGATCCTGTTCCATAAATGAGTTGGTCAATAACAAGGTATATGTCACATCTGTCACCATAGGGATTATCCTTCATATGCTTGTCCTCTTCTGACATAGCTAATCAAACTGTACTCTGACCTTAAAAAATCTGTCAGAAGTAGGCTTAGTTCCCTGCCTGGCACTTTTAAAGCTTTGGTGGCAGAACATACATCAGTAAGCAAAAGGGAGCAGTATTACACACTGTTTGACTGCCACTTAAGCCCCTATCACGTCTACAGCATGAATTTCACAAGTAAATGAGGTTAAAGATGAGGCTCCCCATATGCAATACACTTTTCTGATTGTTATCAGTCTCTCTCTTCTGCAGACATATTGATGAATCATATGAAAAAAATATATTCTCTGATGTCAATCTCCAAGAGAAAGTGCTAAAAACATAAGGATTGCCATATCCCATTTAACCTTACTTAATACAAGCTAGTTTTTAATACTTGGAAGTCCTTTATGATGAGGCCTTGTGATACAAAAGCATGTACATACCAGCTCGCTTTTAATGAACAACTGTAAAATTGCTTAAATAAGGTTTCATGCTAATTTGATGCTTTTTTCGTTGCACAAACCTGGCTTCTCAAAAGAGTGAAAATAAAATGAATGGAAAAGAAGGAAGTATTGCTGGTACATCTTTTTGCATTCAAAAGTGTAGTAAGCACAGCAATTTGGCTGGGGCAGGGGGCTGTGGTCCAAAACTCTTCTAATAGTGTCTCACAGTATCTTGGTTCCCCATTTAAATTAGGTCACATTTGTCCATATTTTTGTATCCTTTCATACGCTTTTGTCCTGGCTTAGGAATAGTACTCCACGATTTAGTGCTCCCACTGAGACTCTCCAAACCACTGCTTACTCTTCTTTTCCCCTTCCCCCCTCCATGGTGCTATGGAGAGGAGAATTGGAAACATAAAGATCCTGGGTTGAGACAAGAGCAATTTGGTGCAAATAGCACTGAAAGAAGAAAACAGAAGAAAAAAAGTAGTGACAGCAACAATACTAACAATAGAGGGTACAAGAAGGTGAGGAATTCACATGGAAACATTCTGACAAGAGATAATACCCAACTGCTCCCCCCACTTGGCCACCTCCAGGTCTCAGCCCCCTCCTGACTACTGCAAAAATTAACTCTGTCCTGCCCAGAACCAGGACAGCTTTGATGCGAGTACTGCTAGGTATATTCAGTGTATTGTGTTAATGATGCATTTGTATATTTATTGTTAGGATTCATTGGTACCTTTAAAAGTATGTAGCTTTTTTTCATTACTAGGTATTTTTGCATGCTACAAGTCATCACTTGGAAGTGTGGCACTTTGGTGTTTTTATCACTATCCAATTAACCTGGTGATTGCTATCCTCAGGTGGCTTTTCTTAAAAACAGGTATTTCCTTTCATCTGCGTATAATTTACCCTTCTTTCAGCTCTGTCTCAAATCCTGTTCTAGCTAGGGATTTTTAAGTGAAGATAGTCATGTTTGTTTTTCTTATCTGTTCTCTTTCCTCTTTCAGACCCCTATTGATCCAAGTTTTCATTCTTAATAGATACATAGTTATATAGTGATTGTAAGTGTAACATGTAATTGCTAGATGTGTGAATGTGAATTCATACATTTAAAACACTGTCTTCCCTGATTGTACACAGTGGCTTAGCTTCTTGTCGTATCTATAGACTTTCTTGCTACACCTGCAAGGGAAGAGGCTGCAGGACATAAGCTGACAAGCTAAAAGTCTGTCTTGTCCATCAGGGCATTGTGTCTTCCTTTTGCTGCTTTTAGATAAGGGATTTTTCATCAAAATTATAGTAATGTAGAGTAATTCAATTTCCATGAAGGGATCTCAATTTCATTGCCAGCTGTAATGAGCTGAGACATGCAAGTCCCCTGTAAGGTAGAGGGGGAAGTATTAATATCAAACAGGTGGAAAATCTGGTCATGCAGCTCACTTTTAACATTTCTTCTACACTCCAAAGTCGGTCTGTAGCAAAGCAATGAGTAGAACCTAGCTCTTTTGTCTAAATTTAAGGTACAGAGATACTATACTACTGTGTAGTAGCTGATCTGTGGTGCGTGTTGTTACGCACCTTTGTGACAACAAAGAGGCGGTGACTTAGCTTTAGTGAGACCTTATCTAACACTTATCTAATTTGAATTACCTTGCATTCATTTAAGGAAGTGGTAGTCCCATTAGGTTTTCTTGCTGTGAAGGAGGTGGGGAAGACTGTATGTTTTCTCCTGACCTTGAAATATTCCCAGAGCAGGTATTGAGAACTGGTGGTGGCTCCAGGTCTGGGATCTGCACTTAGAGCTTTCCCAAAGTTATTGGCTTCTCACATGGCTTTCCTGGATATACTTCCTTTGTCCTGCCTGGCTGACACTGCTTAAGAAAGGATGACAAGTCCCACAGATCTTACTGCTTTTTCCCCAAGTGCAGTTGTTAGTGTCAAACTGACCTCAGAAGTTTTACAATAATGACACAGATACAGCAAAGTTGGTCAATTTTACATGAACTCACTTTGTGAAGTGAGTAGTGAGTTTAAAATCTGCCTATACGCTGTGATTTGGGCATTTCTGATGCTGACTAATGATTCGACCCAGAAAAACTTGGAGATTTTTCTTCCCCTCTTTAACTTCTTTCTAGGGTCTAACAACAAAATTTAGTCTTTATGAAGAGTGGGAAGCCATTGTGCATCCTGCCTCGTATACCGAAGAGGAAATTAAGAATTGTCATTCTAATAGTTGACACTATAAAATGTCATTGAAGAAAGCTTTTCATGTTAGTCTTTAGATTGACAGGTTATGACAAAATTGCATTCATGTTGCTTGAATACATCTTTTGTCTGGTTTTACATGCTTTTTGACTTGTCTAGGAAATGACATATTAAGGTTTTCATTAGCCTTAACCAGATGTGATTTTCCTTATGGAAGATACCTTGGTAGAACTACAGCTGAAGGTGAGTAAACCAGTGAAGCTTAGAAATGCCACAGCCCTTCTTGAGATGGTAGCGAAGAATTGAAAGACTCATTAATCAACAGCCAAGTCACAGATGTGATGGCTTTCCTGCAATAGCCAACAGACTGTGAAAGTCACATCCAACATGCAAAACTGTTAAACAAGGCACATCTATGAACATTCTTAAACTATTGTCTTTCACAACTCTTTTAATGTTTTATTTTTTTAAAAAATAAGTTTTTGTTTTCCAAGGAATAATATTTAGTTTATTTAGTTTTGGAAACAAAAGTAAACACTGGCACTGTTTTCACCCTTTGTTCGTTTTAGTATAACAACATACTCATTTAAATGGAAACACAGTTTTGATTGAAATTATTAATGTAAAGAGTTTTAAAATTTTTGTACACAGAAAATACACACGGAATTTTTGACAGAAAAAAATTTATATAGGGATTTTCTGCATGTAAGTGACTGGCTATTTTCTTCATGATTTTCCAGTACTTTTCCCTACTACAAAAATTATCTGGAACAAAGATTCAATCATGCTGTAGTGCTGCAATGTAGACAGTCATAAAATTTTTGAAGTGAAATTACTTAGAAGATTGTATTAGTTAATCAACCTGCACTGGATTTTTCACCTGCACTGATGGGAAAAAACCGCCATAAGAAGCCGAAGAATGAAATCTCCATACAATTTTTCCACATCATGCTTCCTTAAACTCTCTGGACCCCCTGGAATGAAGGAGTCTAGTCAGAGGTCTTACACTTCCTCATCATTTTTTTTTCCCTCAGATTATCTTTAAATTGATATATTCCCCATGGATAAAAATTAATTTTACACTGTCAAAGAGCAATGAGTATGAATTTGTTAGAATTTTTGTATTTTCTAATTCCTTCATCTCCCTAATTTTCACATTTTTCCAAAAATAAATGTGCAGGGTAATAAAAATTATTCTTTAAAATTTGAGGTAGGTGAGAACAGTTTCCCACCATCATCTGGGATAAGTAATTTCTTAACAGCCATAGTCTGATCTTCTGTTTCCCTGTTTAGAACATCTGCCTTACTTTTGATCTTCATATCCATAAATTAATTTTAATTTACAATCCACATTCTTCACTCTTCTTTTTTAATTGCAAATTTTTGGTCTTATTTAAGTCAATTGAACTGTAAGTAAATATAGTGCCTGCTGGGTCAGGAATACTGTAGTACACACCTAATACAAGGAAACAATGGTGCTGCATTTATTGCAGCAATAAGGTCTTATATTAGAGATATATCAAAAGTTATAACTGCTTTGCCTTTACAAGGTTCTGTAAGTAGATATTTGAATATACCTCTCTTTAAGATATATTTATAATGGACTTTTTCTGTTTACTCAAATGTGGTGCTACTGCTTGTTATTGGAGGGCTGGTACATTGTCATGTACAGCTATCATATTGCCATTTTAGAAATAACTGTTGTTGTTTCACTTTAACAACAGTTTTTTGCACTTTAAAGAGATTTCACTATTGGGATCAGGGACAATTTTAGTTTTGTTTCACGTTTGACCATAAATTATTGCCTATATTTTTAGTCATTACCTTTCTGTTATTACTTTAATTCAGTAATTAAACACATCTGTAGAAAGACCTACCCTCTAAAATAATACAGAAATTATCCTTTAAATTGTATTAATAAGGAGTGTGATAGCTGAATTTAAATACCACTAAACTCTTCTCACAAAAGTGTTAATGAAATTATATTGGTCAATAAATATAGTCAATAAAATAACTATAATGATTTCTCCTGGGATAATTACATGGGTAATTAATTTAACAGCACATTTGGATAAAAACTGAGAGCATTAATGTGATATATAGTTAAACCTCTGTAAATGGTATATAGAAAATAAAAGGTTTTCTTGTCTTCCAGGTAAAAAAGAAACATTTAAAAATATGTAGTAGCTCTGTAACAGTAAATTTATTTTTAATTTATGTCTTATTTTTGCCATAGCATTATTTATTGTTTCATATGGAGTCACTGTCAGATCATGCAATAGAAACTGTGGACTTTATAGCCTCTAAGTGAATGCAGGGACAATTGGGTATTCTTAGCTTATCTCAGTGGAAAATGGTTGTTGCATAAGAAAATTTGAGAATGGTTTCAGAACTTTAGCAGTAAAAATGAATGGTCATTGATTTTTGTCTATCTAAACTTCAGTGCCATATTTTCCTCAATGCCTCAAGGTGATTGGGATGAATATACTATTAAGTTATGCTCACAGATCGTTCTCCAACATCATGCCCAAGCCTAAATGTTTGGATGTTAACTGATCTGAGTTAACTATAGGCTATAACTTTCTGAGCAAGAAAAATTAAGAGATACTCATCTGACAAAGAATGCTGCTTTTTTTCTATTACTTTTTCATCAGGAAATGTGTGAGTCTAGAACAGGGTTTGTGTGATCAGGCTTTCATAGTGTTTTCACTGTTGGTAATTTTTTTTTTTTTTTGTAGAATATTAATAGATTCTGAAGTCTAAAAAGACCATGCTTTATTTCACAGCAACGTAAAGGAGTTGCTCTAATACTTCTAGAAGTATGTGTTGTCAGTTTGTTATTTACTTATTTATATTTATTGGAGTGAGGATTGAGGATTGAGCTTCCTTTGCAGAAGTAAAGCTCTTCTTTATAACATGATATTTTATCTCTTCCATCAATTTATGACATTTCCAGATGTGATTTTTTTTTTTTTAATTTGTTAAATTTAGTTTTCTGATTTTAGTCTATCTATGCTGTCCTATGCTGAATTTTTGTACATGGAGTTTAATGACTGATTAAGCTTTTTATTCCATACTAAAGCATAATACTGAATCTGCTCATTCACATTCTTAATGAGTTGTCTCTGTGAATTCAGTACAATAACTTCAATTCAATATGTTAGGCTAGATTGTATGCCTGTAGTTTTGTGGCATGAGAAGACTACTTAGAATTAACAGTGGTTTTTGGCCTGTATTTCTCACATATTTGGTTACATGTCTGTAATCTGCAGAGAATCATGTTCTTGTGCCACAGTGCATGGTCTGTATCTTGTCCATATAAGTACACTGAAAACACAGGCTACTGAAATTTTAATTAAAATTTGAATTGTAGCTTTTGTGAGGACCTACTAGATATTCTAATGATGCAGAAATCTTTTGTTGTAAAATAAGACAGTAGTGAACTATACCATTAGACTGTTCACTAAATCAAGTCAATGCCAAGAGCAGTTTTGAGAGACTATTTTTTTCAATTTGATTCAGTTATGATTTATTAGAAATTTTTCTTGAATGTCAGTAATATATGCTACATATCTGTTTATTTGGGGACAAACCTATATCCAAACAATTTACTGTGTTACTCATTTTGGATCAGTAGTGTGTTTAACTGAATCATTGCCATGATGCAGCAAAGTAGAATTTAAAGAAGTGATGCTCTATATGTTCAAGTAATATACATTTAATTTTTGTATTACTGTATCATCTGTTGGTTTGAAATGAAAATCTTTAGAACAAGTGAAGTTTAAATGCACTAGTTCCTCCTGGTAGGCTAAGAAATAGCAAAGTTATGGTTTCACAAAGTTGGTTTCAAATACTCCTGCAGTTACTGTAATAAAGAAATTAGAATGAGGTTTTCCTACTGCAGTGAAATAGCTAAGGAAGAAGGATAAAGAAAGAAAGATAATTTTTCTGTTGCTTATGATACTTTTCTCATGGTTTATTGAAATGATAAATAATAAAACTGAAACATGTAGAACAAGCTTTGGCATAACAGAATTAATTTTAAAAGAGCTGAGTTCTTACAGAGTGCATGCACCCTGTGAACTGAGTGTTTTTTTCTTTAATGAAATTTTCTCAGCATCTGATAATGACATCAAAATAATGCTTTTAAATCTTCTGAAGCAGACTTGCCAAGTTCTCAGTGGCATCTTGTAATTGTGAAAACTAAGGGTTTGTTTTAACTCTCCATGGTTACACATCTGCATCAGGTTCTTCTCATGCTTATTCTTCTCCATAGTTTTAAATGCGTGGGAGAATTTGATCAGTGTCCTTTTTATATTCAAAATGAGTCAGGTTCTGTATCAAAAGTGTCTTATTGTCATGATGTCACTGCATCTCAAGATTTGTGACCTTTTGCTCCATATGGACTCATGGTAGACCTTGTGATTTTGCAAACTAGATTGCTTTTGTTCCCCTGCTAGGGGATATCAAAGCCTTTTGCACTAAAGTTTCACATGCTGGTAGGTTTGCAAATAAATAAATAAATAGAATAAAATTACTATACTAAAAGTACCCAACAGCAACTGAAAATACCCAACGAAGAAACAAACCTAAAGTTTATGTATAATAAGGACCGCCAGATGTCGCAAAGGCATCGTTGATGTAGTGGGTTTTTATCCAAAATGTGGCACTTATATGAGGAGCAGTAGTATTGTGTTGGCGAGTTGCAGAGGCCGTAACAGGTCAGTGAAATGTCCTTCAAACATTTGATTTTTACTTTTGAGAATAGGCCAAGATGAAAAGATAACCACGTATCTGACATTGACATTGCTACCATTTAGACAACCGATGCAGTCGCCTTATTCAATGGGCTCAATCAGATCTTTATTACTTTGAAGCCCACATAACAGATTTAATTTTGGTGGGGTTTATTTCTTATAAAAAATTGAGGTTCTGAGCATTACCAGATCACAGACTTACAATATGTATAAAGTTTTGTTTTCTCCTTGTTCTTTTAAAATGTCAGATACTATTAAAAATATTACCAAGAATACCAAGTAGAATTGAAAGGATTTGAACTGATTTGGACAGCATGCATAAATCAGAGTAAAACAAGTTGAACTTGGTAATAAGTATTTGCTGATTGATTTTTTATTGACACAGAATGAGCATGATAGTGGATAAAGTGATTTTCCTTATTGAGAGAAAATGCAGAGTTTTTAAACATGTCTTCTGTATAAATGCCCTGTCAAAAAAATGAGCAACACATAATATCTTTTAAAAGGTAAATTAACATAAGCATATCACTTAGTTTATGGATCAAATTTTATAACTGAAAAAATTTGAGTTTATTCCTGATGTCATAAAGCTTAAATGTAAAATATAATGTTATTATCTTTGTAAGATCATGGAAAAGCCTAATTTTAACTGAGTTCATGGTAGAATTTAAAGTATACTAAGAAGAAGAAATGCCAGTGCCGAAAATTAAGTCCAAAATATGTATTCATGTGCAGATCTTAGTCAAATCCCTAGTAATTTTAAGTACTTGAAATACATAATTCAACAAGTAAGCTGCTGTATGCTTGTGTTTAATGGGCTCTGCCTGAGTATGCAGAAACTGTCAAGATAAAATATGGAACATACATCATTCTAATTTAATTATGACTATTCTTATAAAATAAAATAAATATGTGTATGTTGTTTTTGTTGCATGTGGAAATCTGCAATCTTTATTGCTGAGATGGAATTTGATTTTGTTTTGTATGATTCTTGCTGATTTCTCTGTTGTGCATACATAATTTAAGAACATGATATATAAGTATAAAAATCATGTTGATTCAAATGCTGAAAATTTTCAGAATGTTTGTTTAATTTATACAGAGTATGTATATATATACACTTCACTTACATTTCTACTTTTACATGTTACACATAAAGCAATAAATTAGTTATATACTTTTGCATATATGTATTTTCATAATTGTTATTAAACAAGTTAAATGTGCCCTAGATTTCCCATTTACTTCAAATAAAATGTTGAAAATTGATTTGTGAAAGCAAGCACATCTTTAGCTCTGATTATGGTTTTGACTACTTCTTTCTATTGTAATTGTGATGTCAGTGGAGTTCTGAATTTGATAGCCAATTCCTAACTTAATAAATCTAGTTTCTTAATATTCCATAGATATCAAACTCTTTAACTCTACCTTTGAAGTCTTTGTGTGACAGTGGAGGATTTCTTAAGGCCTAGGCTTTTTAAATGTGAGCAGGTTTATGCGTGTGTTTGTGTACTCTGCTTATCAGCTACATACATACGGAATACTTTTGTCTTGTTTGAAGACTTTATGTATATTTAACCTTCAGTTTAACTAGCAGGTTGTAATATTTCCATAAAAAATAGATGAGCTTTGAACTTACTGAATGTTGTTGGGTAGCACAATCAATCACTTCTAAGGTTTACGAGAGCATATGCTTTATTTTAAATAGTAATTTATTTTAAATATTGGTAAAATTATTTAGCATACAAAAGGAGTTTGTATCCTGTTCTCTGTATTAAATCAGAATTTACAGTTTTGGGATAGCAGATTATAGGTTTTGTTATCAAAGTTAAAGTGGGAAAAAGACAAGTATTTATATAAACTTCTTGTACTGTGAATAAGATAATTGGTGATACAGTAGCTGTGGCATCTTTCTAGAGCTAAGTTGATCTGCAATGTATTACAATTTTCTTGAATGTTTCTACTTTTCTACATCCTATTCTGTTATCTTTTAATAAAAAGTGACTAATTTAGGTGGCACCCAAATTACATTGCTCAATCTCTCAGCGAAATAAAAAGTCAATACCTGAATGATAATTTGGCAGGGGGAAGGGAGGGTGTGCAATTTCAAATGGTAAAAAAAAGATGTAGTAACAAAGATGGAATCCGTTTCTATATTGCATAGCTTCCTGATCGTATGTTTAAATCTGATAGTAACAAAGAATATTCATTTGTTGCCAAGCTATTGCAGGGTTTATTTCTGAACTCAAATCCCACTTATCAAGAAAATTGCATCCTCTTTGTCTCACAGAAGGGCATACGTCATCATGGCATATTTAGTTATTTGGTACTATAGTATTGTTACCTTGCTTGAAACACATGGTCCCTCTTGATATACAAGAAAAAACTGAATCCATTTCAATAAATTAATAGGTATGAGAATCCCAACCCATCGTTCTTTTCAGAGGTTCGCATACATTGTAATGAAATGCATTAGGAGTTTTCTTCACTTGAAATCCAAATGAGACCCATTTTGGCTCACACCCTTGACAGTCTCTATTATAAGCACTGCTGTCTCCTGTTCATGTGTGGCCTTAGTAAAATGCTTCCTTTGTAAGATGCACAGAGACAATATAATGCCATGAAAGATGAAAGTGTCAAAACACAAAGTTAGAAGCAATCTAATCAATGCCTCCTGATGTAGCCTTTGAAGGCTCTCTTCATTAAAAGTCTTTAATTGTGAGGCTTATCTTGAGGTAGAGCTGTTACTTAATATTTTTCAGTGTCATTCTTTGGACAGTCATTTGTGCCTTTTAAATGTAATTTCAATATTCATTGTTTTGTAAATTGGATGCCTTGTTAGCAATAGTGGTGGTATGAATGACTTGCATTCAAGTGATTGAAGGTAGTAATGTATAAATGCTTGGGTCTCTCCCCCTGAAGGGTAATGTGTTTTATTTCTCAGTATGTCATTATAAAATATATGGTTTTCATTATGAGTCTTTTTACTTCAATGTGAAGGAATGCAGGTTAGAACATTTTAAAATTATAAAAGATAGGCTTCTAGCTGAAGTTTTCTGAACTTTTCAAAATTTTCAGATCTAGTGCAAACATTATTAATTCTATCTTAAAGGTAAAAAATGTGATCTCATATTATGTTATTCTAAATACATTTTGAAAAGGTATGAGATAAAAAATGTGGTGCATAAGCTTTATTCTTTACAAATGATCATGAAGTTGGTAGGGGTTGCTAGAAAGCAACTTCTAGAAATTGGTTGAAAACAAAGTGGTTCTGAGAAAAGACAATTTGGAAAATGCTTTTAAAATAAAAACTTTCCACTTTAAAAATATCAACTTAAAAATAAATTAAAGCCTACAATACAAGTAACCTTTTTTTTTTCATGAGCCACATGATAATGTTGTTTTTAAAAAGTATTTATATATGTATGCATTTGTGTATGTTGAATTGTACTTAGTACCTTGTATACCTTGTATATGCATGTAACACATGTATGTTGCATATCAGCGAATGCATTTTCATATTACACTACTTTCTGCCCTATAAAAATGTTGAAAGATGTATTGGAAAATGAACATTACACGTTTTTATAATCTGTCGTGAGACCTTCAGCTATTAAATACCTGGAGGCATTTCAGGCAAATCAGGAAAGCTAAAACATCTCAGATTTTTTCCCTTGTAAGAATCAACAATGTAAAAAATTTTAATTTACAAAAAACAACACAAAAATATAAAAACTGCAGAACTGTTTTGCAGAAATCCTTGAAAATGGAAAAAGAATTGAGGCAACTTTGACCTGATTTTTAAATTACTGGTGGTGTGACTACAGCTGCTTTTAGTAATTATTTGTGATAGGTTGTTTTTGAATCCCATATGTATAGCAGCTCCAGGCCCAACTACCTCATTTGCTGGCACACAAACAGATTCTTCCAGGTGCTGAAAATTAAATTTTAATATATTATTTAAATATTAAGAGAATTATAGTTTCAGTAATTTTACTGCTACAGCTGGAGCACATAGTGTGTCTGTACACAGCTTGTTGCATAGTTTACTAGAATGAAAATTCCCATTGGCTTGAAATACTTTTGAGGAAGTAAATGTTTGATGTAAAGATAAAACCATATGTTTGCTACAGAGTCTACTTCTAAAATATTGTTTGGAACTTGGACTATTTATAGCCTTAGATTTTAAAATGTTACATTGTAGTTTAGAAGAATCTGTATCATAAAATGGATGAAAGTTTAAGAAATGGTAAGGAAAAGCTTAATTAGCCACTGAGGGCTTGAGTAAGACAATTCCAAAAAGCTGTAAAGCAGATAGTTGCCCTAAAACATGTATTTAATTATGTTGATGTTTTTTTCTGGATTAAAGTTCAGATATGTAGCTTCAGTATGTTTAATCAATGGAAAAAATGTGTTCCTGAATTGGGGATCCCAACACTTTTTCAAAGTTTAAGAGAAGTGTGTGGAGCTAACTGACTGGTTTATTCCAAATTTTTACCCTCAGAAAATTAGAAAAGTTGTCATAAAAAGGTAAAGTTAGTGCTAATTAAATTGTATGAATCTATAATTGCAGTGAACTGAAAATACCATATAATAAAATATGGTTTTAATTCCGTGGATTGTTTTATGCCCATTCCTTTTGCTAGCTCATTCCAACATACTTTTAACTATGTTTGGAATAAGCAGCAACACACAAGTTTGAATGTGGACCAAGCAGACTTGAAATGCACTTCTCAGGGGTTTTTTTCCTGATTGAAAAAAATACAATTGAATGTAAATGTGTGCTGAAAAAAATCCAGTGCTATTCTACGCAGATTAGCAGTTTACAGGGTCATCATCTAAGAATGTTATTTCCTGTACTTCTGTGGTCTTCTAATAAATATGGCAATTTTGAATCTCTTTTACGATGGCATCAGAGAATTCATTAATGGATTGATTTTCACTATGCATCATTAGAAATCAGTGGCTCATTGGTGCACTTTCAGCCTTGCACTATACTCTGTTTTAACAAGTGAATGTCTGTTTTCACTTTTTATAACCTATTTATCCTTAAAAGTGCCTTAAACAGGCCTGTATTGTGGGCATTCTGCATTAAGTGTCATTTAATTTCTTTCCTAACTCAGTGAATTGTGAAATGTTGTTTACATGAATTTAAGTTATGGATTTGAGTTCTTCACTGATTACTCTTTGTGAAGGGCAATTCTTTCCATTGGTTTTTATTTTAGTACTGAATATTGATTTGGATTCATTTTAATAGAGAATGGATCTTTTATTCCATTGTAGCAAGATTATGACCACAGCTCCTGTCTCAAGTCCCACTCAGAAAATCCACTAATCTTTGGTTGACTTGATTTTTCTGAAAATAGGATGGACTGTATAGTGTAAGTACAAGGTCATGTTTAAGATAAAAGTTATAGCAACTTCTAAAGGACATTCTAATCTTCACAAAATCATTTTGGGAAAAAGTACATTGTGATGCTTTTATCTATGTAGTTATATTTCACAATGAACAGCTACGTTAATATCTTCTGCTATTTTTAATATTTATGGATTTTTTCAGTCAAAGTTCAAGAAGGAACTGACTTAAAGTAAAACACCAGTATAAAATTAGAGAAATTAAGCCCTGAAAAGAGAATCATCACCACTTCTCAAAATCTTTTACTATCTAAAATCTAAATTTCTCCATCTAGCCAGTGACTTTTTTTCAAAGTATCTGATCCTGTGTTGTGTACATATTGTGTTTATTTTGACTTTTACTATGATATGAGTATTTTTTTGTATCTGCTAAGTTAAACCAAATACTTTGGTTTTGGAATAGCCTAATTAATTACACATCCATGTATTTATTGTAGGGTACGCATTGATTTCATTGGTACTCTTCCATCCTATTTAAAATACCTTTAAAGTATAATGAATTATTGCTGCTAATAGTTAGCATAATGTATCTTTGAACATTTCTTTTGCCTGCTGTGAGGTATTCCCCTACTGAGAGACTAATTTTCTGCTAAAGGAAGAGGTTCTGATTCAGACTTAAAAAATACATATGCAGTCCTATATTCATTAAATAAATTACGGCTTCATGTGTTTTTTCAAATCCAATCTCATGTGCTAGCAATGTTACTGTTGGATTTTGTACCATGACAAGATAAATGTATTGATCTATCTAAGATTGTTAAGATTGTTAAGGACTGTAATGCTATGTTGTCCTGGTTCCAGCTAGGAAAGGGTTAATTTTTGCTGTAACTGAGAGGGCTCAGGGATGGGACGTGGATGTTTTTCTGCACCACCTTATATTATTGCTGGAGACCCGTCCTGTATTGTCTATTATGAAGGAGTATTTTGTGCATGTGAACCATATCTTTTCTTATACCTTCTATCATTTTTGTTGCTGTTGCAGTTTGTTTTCTTATCTCACTGTTGTTTTCAGCAAATTGTTCTTACCCAAACCCATGATCTTAGCCGCTTGTGCCTCCGATTCTCTCCATCCTGCTGTGGTGGGGATGGGCAGGGGACAAACGGGGAGTGAGAGAGAGCAGTGTGGTTGAGAGAGTCTCACTGGAGGCACTGAAGTGGATAGTACCATTCCTAAATCTCAAGTTATGTTTATAATGAGACTTGGGGGGGAACGCAGACCCCTTTGCTTTATGTGGTGGGATGTGTGCTGCAGTCCCATGACACATAGGTTCCCACATACGTCTTTGGTTAACCCCAAGGCTGTGTCCAACCAAGCCATGGCTCTGATCGTTGTCCAGTTATATGACTATATCCTTCAATTTGATGAATGTGAATAGTGATAAATTACATTGTATCTTCAATTTTGTTAACTATTATTAGTGTTTATGTTGACCAAAAATTACTTTCTTACTGGATTCTTACTGATAAAGAAGTGCTTGGAAAGACCATGCATTAGAAAGCCATGTCAGCTGTTGCCTCACAGTTCATGATGTTGTACAAAACTTTTTTTTTCTGTGAGAAAACAACCCATAATTTATAAAGAATGCAGAATTTGTCATTCAAAACTATCAACAGACTTGATATTTCTAGGTATAGAAGATAAAAAGATTAAATTGACCATGATCAGAAGTATAATGCTAGAAATTTCTAAAACGGGTGCCACTTTTAAAAATTGGACAAAGTGATTTGTCACATAATTTTTGTCTCTTTTTTAGGCAATAAAATAAAAAATAGCTACATTAGGAATCTATCTTAGGAATGGAAAATGAATTATCTGCAGTAAAACCAGAGCCAAATTTTGTAATCTCACAAGATCAGTGGACAATAAACTGGTAAAGCAGTTAAATCCTCTTAAATGGTCTCAGACTTTGTTTTCCCTTGAGTTAATAAAATATATTCCCAGACTGAAAGTGTGAGTCTAATGAAGACAATGATCAAATTTAAGTAAAGCTATGATTTCCTCTTGGGTTACTAAGTATGATTGAATTTTCTTTCTCTTTTAACATTTGAAGTATTGTAAAAAAACATCTTTGGAAATGTAGTACCCATTAAAATTTACAGAATTCCTTACCTGTAAAGCTAGCAGAGGAGAGATGAGTGAGGATTCAGAAAAGGAGTTTTCGTTTTTCTTTTTCTGATAAGCAGCACCTTTAGAATGTAAATCCATACATAAGAGTCTTAGAATTAACATAGTGGAGGATTTTAAGTTTTTCTTCACACAGCATGACTAGTTCTATGTGGTTATGGCCCTTATACTCCTTAAAACTGTTTTCCCTGTCTGATTATTGCAGATACATTCTAGATTTCAAGTGAAGTACATGAAACATAACCTTGATTCTCAAGGAATTGTCAAATTTTTAACGTTTAACTGAATTTTCCTGAATGCTGAAATATGAATGATTGACCCCTCAAGATGGAACATGTCTAATTGGAAGTAGCATGAAAGATAATATCAATGGATTTCAGTGTAGTATAATCATATGTTGAAGCAGGACCCTGAAACTCTATTACTGCACGTTGACAGGCAGTATATTAGAAGCCAATGTCAAACATCTAATTTTCAGGGAAACACTTTCAGGACAGATTAATGCAAAATATGTATTTTAATTACCAACCATCATAGTCTAATCATCATCTCCCTTTTTCCCCCCTTTTTCCCCCCTTTCTTTCTGTTCCTTTGCTCCCATTTTCACCACTCCCCCAAGCCCCATATTTTTATTGTTCCCTTGTATTTCAAATTAGATTTTATTAGGGTTAAAATTCTGGCATTCTCAGATTGTAAGGGTCCAAAAACTTATTTTCAATGTCTCTCCTTTTTCATGCACAGTAATTAAAAATGGCTATGGGCATTTTTCACCCTTTGAGATTTACCAACTGCTATAGCATTTGTAGAATGATTTTTTCACCTGCTTTTACGTGGAATAACCAAATATCGAAGTAGCTTGAAGTTTTTTATTTTAAAAAGAGTTTACCTCAAGGCTTCTCATCTCCAGCACACAGGCATCTATATGACTATTTCACCATTCAATTAGTTTTGAAATCCTAAAAATAAAAGTAATTAATAAGTCTTTTGTCATGGATCAGAAAAGAGATGTGCCTTTTTAGTATTTGTATGTCATCATGCCAGGCCTAGAAAATTAGCCTGATTTATTATTTAAAACATTGGTGGGATTCCTAATTGCATCCATCATTAGATATGACACATTTAGAACTAGACCCATATCCAGTGAGAATTTTCCAGTTTGAATTTTGAAATAAAAATATTTTTCAAGCGATCCCTAGCTATTGCTTGTTACTATGGAAACAGCCTTATTTGTCTGAGAGCTTTGCCTGCTTGCCAATGGGAGCACGAGCAGCATCAACTAAACATATGAATACATCAAAGACAAATTCATATGCTCAATCTGATCAGCTCAATTAATGTAAGAACAGAAGCTGAAGGGGGTTAAAAGAGGGCATTCATTCAGGATAGATGAAGCCTCTTTTAGCAGAATATATACACCGGCCTTTTGGGGGAGGAATTTAGCACACTGTCAAAAACATTATCAGAAAGGAAAGTACTAGGCCTCCTACACCTAACAGATATGAAGCTGTCAGACAAAGAATAGCACTATTCATTAAATGACACTTATTTTCTCCCACTTTACAAGAATATAGTGAACAAAACAAGCAGGGGAACAGCTGAGAGAGACACTTTTTTCTTCTCCTGGTGATGACAGACATTCAGCAATTATGGTGATAACTAAGGAATACTAAACAAGAAGCCAGGCTCCATTCTGTTTATCACCTAAAATTTTATGTTGCTAAATTTGCATGCAACTCTTGTTTTGTTTTATTATTTATGTCTAGGACAAATTAGATCCTTTTGTTTTTAACGTGGTGCTTTCAGTTTGGTGAAGAGTGCTGCTAAACTATACACATTTTCCATTCTCCTTGTTAAATGGCTATATCAAGTTGAAGTGCTTTTAAAGTGAGAGAGTTTCAAAGCACAACAAAACTGCTATTTCCAGTGGAGGGGGAAAGAGCATTAGTATTATGGCAGATATTGTGTACTATTTCTACTACACATAATTTCAAAGAAAGTTAGAGAGAAAATCTTTGTTAGAGAAAATCTTTGTTAATTCTCACCTTGATTTGCAGAAAGTAATGACTTTGTTACTTATTCTTAGTATTGCTAATTACACATTCCTGTTATGTTTTTAGGTGTTTTATAAGTTAGTTTTACAGCAGATAGAACTGAGCAGGAAGGCCCTCAAGGCTACTGGCTTTTAAGAATCTCATACACGATGATCTGATTTAAGGTCTATTATCAATAGTCTGCTACTATTATCTGCATGATCATGTCCTGATTGATACTGACTTATAGCCATGTATTTTGTAATACGCTGTTGGGCAATGCTGACAGCTACAATGAAAGAACAATAAATGTAGGGCAGCTCTAATATAAAGGTCCAGCCAGGCTGTATGAAAACTGATAGCTGCAATATTGGCTCCTATGTTACCACACATACCAGTCCCTTTGAGAATTTCTTTGTGAGTGAATTAAAATGGTCTCCTGATGCACAGATAGAGGGTAAGGGGATGTCCTCACTTAAAGAACCTGCAGATTGCTAAAATGTTGTGTTAAAGTCAATAGGTAGACATAAACTTAGTTCAGAAAAAAAAAATTGTCTGAGAGACAGACATACAAAAATTGCATGTATTTATATACTGGTAACAAGTACTTCATATGGTTCCCATGAAGTTCTTGAGCAACCTTTTGATTTTCATTTATTTTTGCATGTGTTAAGATAATGCAGCAGGAAATCTGAAGTTTATAGTGTAATTAAACTAAAACTCATTAATCTTATAACTATTACTCTAAAGCAACTCATAATGACTTGAACCAGTCCTCAATTTTAGCTGCATTATGTATTAATTCAGTCTTATTTTCTGTATTGCATATTATTTCAGTATTATGTGACATACTAAATGCAGTTCTTTTTTTTCATGCTGTGAATATATGTAGGTGCATGGCCTCTATTAAAGTAAAGAAACTAGTAAAATGAAAATAAAGCAACCAGTGTATAAGTTCATAATGGATTATTATAATCCTGTGTCTTTGGTTTATAGCTTTTTTTGTAGTATTGAACACTTCGAGAACCTGTAGATCAAACAACACTTGTAAAGACACTGGAAAGACATGTTTTCTTGGGTTCTCAATCCTTTCACCAAATAAACAATACTGAGTTTTAAAAAACAAAGTATAAATACAAATACTTGCTTTTTCTGGATTATTTCATTGTTTAAGACTCTATCAAGTTCAAACTCCTGTTTTGTGAAACATAAATATCTTTTTCTCAAATATATGATGGTCCCTGTTATAAATAGCTGTTATAAAAAATAGATACGAATTATGCTACTTTAAAGACATTTTTAGTTACTTAAACCTATTGTAGCCCTGATTGTGCTCAGAAAAGCGTTACTTTGAACTGAAATTAATGGTATGATTTCATAATTTCATAAAGAAGATGCTAGTAGGTCAGTACATCTTGGGAAGATAGATAAGTTTGTATACTCGTTAAACCTTTCCTAACCTTGATAGAGTATATTGAATTAGTGTCCCCAGAGTGCAGCATGCAAACTGTGTGCAAGTGCCGACACCTTGAGTTTATGGCACACCACTTTCTACTGGAGAAAAAGTCAGTTTCTGACGTTATGATTGTCTCCTTTATAAACATTGTACAGGGTAGGATCTGTACTATAACGGAATTTACATGAGGGTAGAAGTACTTCATAAGAGTGTGCAAGAACTCCAAAGAATGAATTAGAATGCAGAGTATTTACAAGATTGTGGACAAATATGTAATCTACTGATTGATGAAAGCAAAAGGCCAACTTGCTGTACCCTTAATCGTGAAATGGCGTTTTTTGGAATTAATGTTGCAGTGGAGGTCTTTCTTCTACATTTTGATCATCAGTGTGCAGCATTCAAGATGCTTTTATATTATTGTTATTTATAAAAGTATATTCTTCAGCTAGGTCTTTCTTTCTCTGTAGATAGGGGTTAAAATGACTAACCCTTATAATTTAATTAATAAAAAAAAAAAAAAAAAAAACTGAAACATATCTAGTGCGACACCTTGCACAGTATGCCAGGAGGCAGACCTGAACCAAGTTTTAACTTTCATTTATAACCCTCTGAAAGTAGTGATGTAGAAAAGGAACACTGGCAGACCCTGAATGGCGCTTGCATTGACATAGTAGCCCCATTTGGCACCCATAATTAGATCTTCCATGTCCTTGCAGTTAGCTAAAAAAATGCTCCCTAGTTTGTTAGGAAAACTACCTCAAAAGTAATCATCACAAGCTAAATTGTGTATTGATGATGGAAATAGAAAGTTATGTATCAATAATGTTCTTAGTTTTTAATTCATAATGGTGATGTCTGTTTTATTTTTATTTAAAGACACCCCACTGACTAAAGGTTTCATTCAAAGATATCCATCTGACACAACTCAGCAATATAATGAATTTACATTTTGTAACATGAGCGTTATTTTTTTCTTGAATAGGTCATACTCAATATAGGTATTTGTGGAGTATATTAGACATGTACCTAATGATTGGCTTGCCAAGAGATGTGAACACATCTTTTCCATAAGTTCTTGTGCTAGTTTTGATTTGTTAGAATTTCTGTATATTTTCAAATTTGCTCAAATTTGCAATGAAATGCATGTGTGTTGAATTGTGAACTGAGGTATTTTGTACATGGCAGTAGAGCTATTGATCTGTAATGTTCTAGTATTCTTTAAATGCAAAAGCTTCTGTAATACATTAATTGTTTTTAATTACTCTTTTTCTAGAAGAAAAGCGTAGACTGTATAATCTGCATTTGGACAGGAGCAAGAAGAAAATTTTCTAGTTTTTCTCTTTAGGCAGTTATTTTTTATGCTGTTTCCTGATTTACAGCAAAGCTCAGAATGTTGTGAAAAAAGTACAGTGCAAAGCAGAAGGCAATGTTTTGAATTTCTGTGTTATGCACAAGAAATAGAGTAAATTATTGCTTTTTAGGATAACCAAGATTAATAGTAGGCCAAGAAAATATTTTGTTACATATAAGATATAATGACATAAACTTAATTGCACACTGGAGGTCACCCTTGCTACTCCAAATTTTTTTATGGTTTTCTAAAAAAATAAAAAAGGGAAACAGCCTTTTAATACACACATTGAGATTTTAAAAATGCTTCTAGCAGTATAACCAGTAATCCAAGTACATGTTTGTTGTTGTGTTAACTCTTTAATTATTTAAGCAGTATGCAGTATATATAGGTCTACAGAAAGACTTTTTGGGGTGTATTTGCCTAAAGTCCCACAAGGATTCTATAGTCTGCATTGCAACCTCTGCTACAGGCAATTCCTTTTATCACTCTTCAGGAAAGTTAGTTTATTTAGAAGCTGGTTCTAGCACAGCTACCTAAATTGCCATTCCTTTGCTAGATTACCTTGAGGACCCATCCAAACGCATACAGAAGTATTAAAGTACCATCAAAATAACTATTATGCCCTTACATAGGTGCAATTAAATGTTTTATTCAGTTAATGAGCAATGTACCAGTTTTACTGTTGATTAGCCTAAAAACAGAGCTGAAAGGCCTTGAGAAAATCTGTCCACTGAAGCCATAGAGATTTCAAAGGAGAAGTTTAAAATTAAGCCAATGTCCTTATATTTTCAGTCTTTTCCATGCCAGAAATCCTGATAGATCAGACATCTATAACCTGTAGCTGCCAGTATGCAGTAGTATAGGGAAAATTTTGTAGGGGTGGAGTGGGGTTTTTTTGGTTGTTTTTGGGGGTTTTTTGTTTTGTTTTGTTTTGTTTTGTTTTGTTTTTTTCATTCTTCTAAGTAATTATAATTCAGTTTGTTGATTTCAGTAAGATACAAATTTTTGGGGTGACAATAAAATTGGCCCTCATAGCTTGCTCGTGTGCTGCTGTAAACATGGCTGCGCTAACCAGTTTAAGTTTTAGTATGAATTTATTCTGTTGGGATGTAACAACAAGGTTGCAATTCTGAAAGGCCTGCAAATGTTCTGTAACATTATCATAATCAATTAGTAAGAGATGCCTTTTGAGTAGCTTTAACTTCGTTTAACAGACAATGAAGAGATGGAAAATGTGAGGAGAGTTTGTTTTTGACTGAGAAACAAGAGCAAACTCATCCCACCAGGTCTCTATTATTCTAGCATCTTGTGAGTGTGAGTAAGTCATGTTTCCTGGCTGCCCATTAAAGCAGTCCAGTCCCAAAACCAAGTAGTAGCCCAGCATAGGTATTCACAGTTCAAACTGTTTCTTCACAAACACTACTGAGTGTTTGACTACTGAGAATTTTTTTTTTCTTAAACCAAGAAACACACAAAAACCCCATAATAGAATGCTGTCTGAGGGGAAGATTTACTAAGATCTAGGGAATTGTAAGTATTTAAGTAAACCGATGGTAAAATTTTTTCATCTATAATTTCTTTAAAAGTGCATATGCATTGAGATCACTGAATCATACCTAAAATCAATGAAATCTGTGAAAAGTAGCAGTTAAAGAAACTGACATACCGTCAATCTATATTCTCATTCAGAAGACACAACATATATATACAATTGATAAAAAATAGACAAGTGAAAAAAGTGGTAGTTTAACTATAGTATTTAAAAATAAATTAGAGTTTAGTTGTAGTTGTAGATTTCTGGAAAAAATATACAGAATCTTCATATTCTATTACAATATGATCTCAGGTTAGAAAATCTTCTGAGATACTTATATCTTTGTAAATAGGAATTATTTCATCACAGGAAAAAATAATGAGAATCTCATTGATTCATCAATATCAGTTTGGGGGATTTATGATAATGAGGACAAATGAGAACTTAAAGAAATGTGTTAGTTTTTTTTTAATGATATCTGTCATTTTATGATGCATAAGACATTAAAAAGCTAAGCATCAAATACATTTTTACTTATTCTGAGTTCTCCCTCCATTCTAATGTGAAAAATCTTTGGAGATATCTGAGCTATTTTCAGTCTTTATAAGCCACAATTTAAATTAAATACTCATAGGTGATTAATTGTTGTAATCAGAAAATAAAAATGTTAGTGTAAGTAGACAATAATACAATAGAATAGAGCTAGTTGAATTCTAAAATGAGAGAAAATTCAGTAATAAAGTGCAGATGTTGAAATAAACTGAATTTTTGTTGAGTGAAGAGGCTTCTAAGGAAGAGAAAACAGAAATGCTTAATCGTGGTGGAATTGGTTTTAGTTATTACACTGGCTGTTTGGCAAAAAGTTTTTGCAGAAGAGTCTGTCATTATGGACGCATAAAAATACAAAGAAATTAAATATTGATTAAAAATTACTTGTCATCATTCATACCAGGTAATTGCATCAAATTGGTAAAACGTACTGAACACGTTAATACTTACATTTTTATTCAATAGGTGAATAAAACAGTTGTATAGGTAACAGATTACCCTGGCTCTTATATTCAATCAACATGTATTGTGAGTACTTGAGGAATTTACTAATTTTTCTCTTTATTTTACTCCTTATTCAGAACATATGACTGCAGAATTGAAATATGTAAATAAACCATTGAGCCAGTACATTTTAGGATACAAAGTTATATCATTTATTTCTTCACAGTAATAGTTTTTTGTTTGTCTGAGTGACTCTAGTGTTGGGCAAAGCTAGTATTTCAGTGTGCATTTCTGTTCCAGTTATGCTATTTCTAAATATCTGATGGTTATCTTTGGAAATTGCTTCATTTCTGCCAAGCTATTTCAAAGTTTCAGTTGTGAAATCTAAGAAGTGTGAGCTTTATCTGGAAGTTAGTATTTCAAGGTATGTGATGAAGATCATGACTTTGAAACACAAAACAAAGCATTTTAGTTTGGTATCATTAGTCTATGAATCTAATAAGGGTGCTTGTTCCCTGATTCTTTTTACAAATGGAAATGTGTGTTCAGTGAAATACCTAAATTTTGGGGATTTTTTTATTTAAAAATTTTATAAACTCAGAAAATTTATGGAGCAAGATGCATGCACCAATAAATACAGATAATGTTTGTTACATAAAGAAGTGTATAGAAGTATACATATTAGTTATAACAATATCCTGTCTCAGAATAGAACTTATTCTTGCAGGGATGGGATTTCTGATGTTCTGCAGTTCCTGTGGGAAGGCATTTTGCCATCTCAGACTATGCTAACACTTCCTTTTTCTTAGAGCTTCTTTGGGTCAGAGGACTACTGTCTGGCTTTAGTCAGTCTTTTAGGTAAGCTGCTGATGCCTTTTTGAACAGACTTTGAACATCACCACTCAGGGGCAGCTACTGTGGCAAGTGGAGACGTTCATATTTAAGAATACACCAGCTAAAAGCCCTAATGGTAAGAATGCACGTCTTGTTAAGGAAGAATGCACTATTACCAGCCAATTTTTAGAATGAAAATGTGTCCAATTATTGCATATAGTCTAGCCAAGGAGTGGATGTAATGAAGCTAGGACATCACTCATTCAGCCATTTTTGGATAACCCTGGTCTGACCTCATGGCTGACCCAGCTTTAAGTAGGAGGTTGAGCTAAAGACCTCCTAATGTCTTTTCCAACCTGAATTTTCCTATGATCTTATGATCGTCCACCAGGATTGGAAGAAGTTTCCTAGCAACAAGAAACTGAAGACATTGGTAATGGTTGAAACTTAGTGTCAGGGGAAAATCCCAGGATTCTAATTTATGAGTTGAATTGACCAATATTGTGTATGTCTCCCCTAAAGCAAGGGAAACTGTACATTCATTGTGAATCCTTTGAAATGCTTTTTCTCTGCACATCTGTCATGTTCTTCATTTCCCTTCACGCAGATCACTCTCTTTCTGATCTGATTTCATCCGTTCACTGACTGATAGATGATACTGGTATAGTTTGTGGTAGTGATGGATAGGTAGCACTTCAGCAACCTCAATATACTACTGGTATTTCCTTCTGTGATATTTCTCCCGAATCATTCCATGATTGGTACATGCTGAAATGAGAAGTAACAGAAAGTTCTGAACTTAGTATATTGTCTAGTAATGGAGGAGGCAGACTGAGAAAATAATCACTCCATTTTAGTAAATTAACTGGGAATTCATGAAGCTCTCTTAAGAGGGGTAACTGTTACTTATAGTCAATAGTTTTATGAATTATGGGAGTAACTTTAGTTCTGTCAAGACACACTAAAATTAATATGAATGTCAAGCCCTCTTCACTGTTTTCACTGAGCCTATAACATTATTAATTAGATCCATTTCTTTTGGCTTTTCAATAAGCTTTTTGAGAGTTTGTTTGAAAAAGGGAAGGTTAATGGTGAGTCACAGTTAACTGGAATTAGTATATTCTCAGTATATTTTTGCCACACTTTCATTCTGGCAAGCCTTCATTTTTGAAAGAGAAAGGAAAGTTTTTTTTCCCTGAAGTAATGTATGTTCATTATTCCACCCAGTACCAGTAGTTGATATTTATTATCAAGATTTAAAGCAGAAGGACATAAGGGTAACAAATACTGGACTGAAACCTTCTGTTGCACAGTGGCATGTGAAGAGGTAATGTAAAGAACTTCGAAAATGTTAGAATGTAAGAAAACAGTTTTGTGGGATTGCTCAATTTCAGTTTCCTCAATACTCTTCTACTGTTCTACTCAGAACAGAATGATAATTTCAAATAATGGTGGCTGTCTGGCTGTGGTGTAACCTGAAGCTTGTCCTGATTGATTAAAAAAATTATTAATGACTTCTTGATATAGACCTTCCTAGATGCAGTGGAGGCACATGTAAAGTAATCTTGCTCTAAAATTAAGTTGCAATGCAGCTTTTGAGAAAATTACTGCACCTTGCTTTGATGTTCTGCTTTTTGTGCACAAATTTGTCACAATTATTCTTCAATATAGAATATCAGTAAATAAAAAAAAGTGTCTATTTGCAAAATGTCACCAAATATATACAAACTAGTTATTAGAGTTATGGTTGAGGCCAGTGTTACTTTATTCAGTAGGTTCTTACTCCTTGGTTTATGGGTTTAATACTGTTTCAGCAAGCAAATGAATGTGTTTAAATCAGAGATTTCTGGTCAAGCCTGAATCACTAATTAATTTTATTGTCATGGGGGAGGATACTTTTTAATTATTTTAATATGAGAGGAGATAATCTCTTTAAAATATCACAGAGCCACAGAATATTCTGAGTTGGAAGGGATCCTCAGGATCATGAAGTCCAACTACTTAAGTGAATGGCTTGTGTAGGGATCAAAACCACAACCCTGTCATTAACAGCACCATGCTCTGCCAACCGAGCTAATCTGGGGGGACTGGACTGTCCTGGATCTTGATCTCTGCAATCAGCATTTCATCTTGATTCATCTATGTGCTTGCTTTGAGTCAGAAGTTAGTTTATAAAATTTTAAGGTGTCAAGCAAGGAAATAAGAATGCAGATGCATAAACTTCTTCAGAAGTTCTTCTGCTTGTTTGCAAACCATGCCAGCTTGTCAGCACTGGCATTCTGGGTGATGCAGACCTCTTATGGCTAAAGGCATATTTGATTTGATCAACGATTTGATAGTTAGAATTTGCATATATAGTAGGCATGCTCTCATACAAATAATGAAGCGTGGAAGTATTTGAACTGTATAGATCTTGGAAATCCTTTTGGGTTTTTGTCTTTTTGTTTGGTTTTCAAAATTTTCATAGGAATAGTTTACGTAAAAGCATTTGAGGTTTCAACCTGATCTTGGTGCTGCAATTTTACCTTAGTTACCTCGGTGTGAGATCAGTTATTTCTCAGATTTGTAAGTCTTAACCATGCAAACATAAGCATTAAGTTCTTGTATAATCAGCCTGATTTCTGTTCCTGAATTTCCTATTCAGTTGTTCTGCTCTTTATAACTATTGAAGAATCATCATAGTTTCTGACATTTTTTTCACTTTATTTGAAGAAACTTTGAAAGTTTTACTAGCAAAGCAGTGAAGTAGTGCATTTTGTTAGGACTGCCTAGGGAAAAATTAGAGCAGTAATATCAACTCACAAGTAATTTTATGATTGAAATTTAAAATAGTACAATAGGACTGATATTTTGGTTTGGATTGTGGAATGTTTAACCCTACATTTTTCATAAAATCTCAGATGATGTTTCGGAATTCAAGACGTCACTGATGTAGGTTTCATACTTATGCAGGTTTCTATTAAGAGTTGTGACGTTGCCTGTTAACTACAGATTCATGTATGTCAGACCTAGAAATAATAATCTTTTTTTCCCCAGGGTGTTACCAACCTTGTTTTAAGAATCATCACCATCTTCCTCTCATTAGCCAGTAAAGAAATTAATAGTCTCCTAGTGCCTTATGGAATAAGTTTCAGATCATTTAATTGTTTTTCAAGTTTTATATGGTTAGACTATACTAATGAGTCAGAAATGTCAGAGGAACAAGTGTCCACAAACTGTCATTATTCACTGCTTGCACAGTGCAGAAATATTTTTTAATAGATGTGACTGTCTTGAATCATAATAAAAAGTTCAAACAGCCTGTACAAAACCCAGCAGCTTTAAATAAGTGTAATTCTAGCATAAGAAAGGAAACATGCCAGGAACCAGAATTTCATAAAAACACAGTACTTCTCTGTCTCATATACTTCATGTGAAATATGTATTATACTGTGGGTAAAAAACCCATATACCTGCCAGCAGTTTTCATTTGAGTGGGGTAATCAGTGTCTTAAATTTTTCTGTTGGCCATCTCCCATAAACTGTTCTACATGGATACAGATTCACTAATTTCAAATGTTCACTGTAGTGCAAGATGTTGGAAGTGGTAATATCCAATATCTTTAGAATCAAGGAGGAGAAGTCAGAAGAATATTTTTAATATGGATTTTCCCAGCTCTGCTTTTCCTTGCAAACAGGAGTGTCCTGTGATCTGTGCTGCGGGTGGGACACTGATGGCATGTTTTCCCTTTCATTATATTTCTGGTAAACAGTTCCTTTTTATATTGTGTATTGAATAGCAATATTAGTAACAATACCAGTTTATTTAATACAGTCTAGATGATTAGCATCCCAAGTGCATCATTTTTTGTGAGCCCTGAAGGTCTGTTGTATTTCTGTCTCAGGTGCAGATTAATTTCTAGGGCAGGTCCCATGAGAATGAGTTGTAACTGGTGTTGTTTATTCCTGGTTTGATCTTTCTTTTTTTCTTCAATGTTTCTACAACTGTAATGGTGCTGGGTTCAGACGTTTTAAACCAGTCTGAATATGTTTTCTTTTAGACTGTCTTGATGGATGTTTGCTTTTGTTTCTTACCCCAAACCAAGCCTCTGTAGAAGTGCTTGTTGAATACCATGTGCCTTCTACTTCATGAAAGATACAAAAATGTGTTACTTCTCATCAGGAAATAATGATTGTGTTATCCATACAAAGATGGATATGTTGTAAATATTCATAGAAGACAGCTGCAAGCTAAAAGATGTTGCTCCCAAATCATAAGTTTCTTAATTACATCACTGTAAAGAAAAGATCAAAGATAATGTAATTTCATTTGATTACTGAGTCATCCAAATAAGCAGGGAGCTCTAGTGACAGTTTTTCTGAGGTAGCAGATTGCAGTTGGTATTTAAGGAAAAGTATTTTAAAACAATGCCCATCATTACACTTAGAAATATTAAAATAATCTGTGTAGTTTCCTAGGGCTTGATGGAGCTTAACCATTGGCATAATGATGCTTTACTGAGGCTGTTCTTAAGATATTTGCAAGCACCTCAGTGCAGAGTGTAGGTGTGGTGAGTCACCCATTCAGCACACAGCTCTCATTCATTCATTCCCACACTGTAGTCTCCCTGATTTTGCATAACCTATGTGGCGTTTTGTTGTCAATCAGCCTCGGTTTTGTACAATAAGCTCTCTGGCTTTCTCTTGACTTGAATGAATAGTGCCATTCATTCACATCATACTTTTCTGCAGATACTATTCTAAAGCAGGGATCAAGTGGTTGGCTTCTAATGTGCAAGAACTGTAAGACAAAGAATTTTGTCTTACAAAATGCTGTACTGCTTATAAAATGCTATTTGCTTACACTTAGGCTATACTTAGCATAACTCAGTTACAGTCACAGTCTGAAAGTCAATTTGGGGAATGTAGAATGAGGTCCTTGTGCAAAGGTAGTAAGAGGGAGAGAGGGCAGAGGCTTAAGAAAGGATTGCAGGAATGGAATGAATCACAGCAAGAGTAAGCAAAGAGATATTGCATGCTGGTATTCATGGCCTGAAAAGGGAAAGGGAATCAAGTAGCAGAAAGGAAGAAAGTGTAAATAGGCTGACTACTCCTTCCTACAAAATACAGAACACCAACTATTGATTCCACATGATCCTTTGTTTGAAGCTTTAATACTGTCCATAAAACTTATCTGATTTAAAAGGAAAAATTTCTGCATCATCAGCAATGGCAGTACAAGATGTTGTCTCCTACCTGATCCTTGTATTTTATGCCTTCCTAATGCCACCTTAATCAGCATCATCATCTAACTTATCCCTTTAGAGAAAGTCATCAATTTATTGCTAATTAAAACATCTAGGAAGGTGTAATTCAGTGTACTTCTCTCAATGGCTATAATTTTTAACCCTTCAAAATGATTCTTTATAACTAGGTAAAGCTGATCTCTGATTGTAGTTGATGTCTTAAAATAAGACAATTTTACAGGATGGGGACTGAAAGAAGTTACCTTCCCCTTGTGTTCAACCTCTCCCGTCTTTCCAATAAGGAGAGACAAATGCAAAAAGGTACAAGTGGAAAAATAACAGTTTACTAAAAGAAAACACAGAAGCAGCTGGGTCAGATGGTGCCCTGAGGAAGAAAAAACCAAGGTGGCTGCCAGTGTGACTGCTAGGGCTTATGGTTTGTCTCAAGCTGCCACAAGAAGCTCGGGTAAGATGTCCCAAAATGAACAGCTTCTCCTGGTGTCTCGGGCAGATTTCAGCCTCAAGGTACTTGGCTGCAAGCAATGCCTAGAGTCTAGGCCATCAGCTCTTACTGTGATTTCTGCTCAGCTTGCAAAGTACCTTCTTGGCCAGCGGAGAGAAGAGACTGAGAAAGCTGCTTGGAGGTTCCACAGATACTTTATTTCTTCCATGAAGGGGTCCAGGCAGCAGTCTGAATACATAAGGTACTAAGGGGGCTTTTGTAGGGTCAGAGTGCCTTAGAAATGGACGAATAGCATAAGGGATTGTGAAACTGACCAACTTCTAAGAATTTTAGGTAAAAAGTGGCCTATCACCTAAAGGGATCAGAAATTGACCAATTAAATCACAAAGAGATAAAGCGAGAGTCAGCAAAGGGGGTGAGATATTTCTAGTATTAGTCATTCTAAGTAAGCAATTTCTTATCTAAGGGATGGTTTTTCCAGGGATGCCCTGTCTGGGTTTCTGCTCCTTCCACAGGCCAGAGGACAAAGACAAGATGGCAGAGAGGCCCCTGGTCCAGGCCGTGGGGCTGGGAGAGAGAATGAAGGGAACAGCAGAGCAAACGAGTCTCCACAGATCAAGAAAACAAACTCCCTCCCCCCAAACAAACAAAACAACGGGGATCAGGGAACAAACCAAACGTAGGAAGAGATGTTTTTGTTCAAAATGAGTGCTGCTGGGGTGCTGGTGCAGGCTCCATGTCGTGGCTGGGCTGGCTTTCTCTCTGCTGTGTGCTGGTAAAGAAGCACCAGTGGGCTGCTGGCAGCAGCTGGAACATCCAGAATGGCTCTGATCCCTGGTGGTGGGCAGCTGTGGGGCCCCCTCCCTTGGCAAACAGCAGGCAGCAGCAGTGGAAGTATTGCAGACTTCTCCAGAGCCCAGAGAGAATAAAAGAGAGAGCTTCTCATGTCTGTTCCCTGTTTGAAAAGGGACTCAGCATCCCTCCCCTGCTGTAAACCAGGGTAGAACACAGAAGTTCAATTTTCTGGCTGCAGGTCTTGAAGAGGCAGCAAACTTGCCTGGTTTGATGTAGAGAGAAACATGCAATACGTGATTTTGGGTCACCTGATGTCTAGGATTACCTAGGTCAGCTAGGACAGTTCAGTACTGTCAGTGATTAAGCAAGATTTAGAAGGTTTGTAATGTTTCAATGTGTTTATTATGCTCTTGATTGCTGGATCTACCCATACTTAATTGATACCTACTAAAGTAACAGGTAGTTTCTTCCATTCCCTCAGATGTCCAATCAAATAGCATGATTTTAAAAAGTAACAGCATTATAAGGTTCTCTTCTGTTTAGAGTCTCTGAGGAAAACTAAAAGTACAGATATAGAAAGATCAGTAGATAGATACAAGGTGCATGGCTGATTAAATATGACTTATAAAAATATTCATAATTGTAATTATCCTGCATACCCACAGCTGGTGTTAGTAGTGAAGTACACTGTTGTCCAGTGAGTCCAACTCTTTTAGCTCCCGTTTGCCCCAAAATCGTCTCCTAGCACAGCTGGATGCTAAAAAGAGGGTGGAACAATCTCTGGCACACTGAGAGAAAATTTATGTGCCATGAGCAACATCTGTGCAATGGCCATCATGTGGTAATGTTTCCTGGCACTTAGCTACGGTAGTGCAAATACGTGAGGCAGCCAGCACGTAACATAAAGTGAGAAACACGTATTTCTGAGTGGTAATTGACAATAATATATATATTTTTTAAAGTCACATGGTTAAATATATTAATATCATTATATTGCCATATCCTGGTTTACCTATCTCTGTGGATATTTACACTTGAAAGTTCAGATCTTCCAGTTTCTCAATAGCTAAGTTATGGTTTACGTAGTAAGGGCTATAAAGTAGGATTTTTCCAGGTAACCAGGATACACTGGCCTAGGGTTTTTTTAATGATTAAACTTCATATTTTGATTATATAAAAATAAAGAACAAATCTCAGCATAAAAATGCATTTTCTTCTAAGGGGAAATAAAATTATGTGATATTTTTCACCTATATGTCATTATAAAAAGTAATTTTTTATAAAAGACCAATTACTATTTCATAATGTTGTATTTTAAAATAATATTTTATTATATACTTATGCATTTTGTGTATACATTTTATATTTTCAATATAATGACTAATATAAGCATATAAGCAGTTGTCAGCAAAACAATAGATTTAGTATTTTTATTTAAAAATATTTATATCTGTGGTTGAATGAGACAGTCTATTCAATCTTATAAATATCATATTTAATAAAGAAAACTCCACTGCAAAGAGAAAAAATGTCTTTATCCATAAGCAACCAGATGAGAAATGGATTTTATTCAGTCAAATCCTTTTAGTCAATGAAACAGCACTTTCATGCCTACTGCACTCAAGTGATAATTAATAGAGTCTAATTCCAGACATGATGCCTGAATTCATGTACTGTCATCAATACCCTATGTTAAAATCAAACCTTGACAGGGACTTAACACCCTGGAACAGGTCATCGTATGATAATACTCTTTTTTCCTTTCAGTATTTGTCTTCAACCAAGCAAAGTATTACAAGATGAGAGGAAAAAAAGGGAAATAATTACAAATTAAGAGTGACGCAGGCTGTGAATAGAACATATGTTAGGCTAGGCAGAGGCATCAATGAATTATATCATTTCATGATGAAGTGGCAGTGGGGCTGAACGGACCTATTTTAAACCTTAATGTATTTTATCTCTACTGTATTTGGTCTGTCATCTTTGGAGAAAGATTTTGTGTAATTGAGAGTCAGCTCCAATCTGCATGACTTGAGCATGAAGTGTAAGCCAGATGAACAGTGTTACGGAAGAAAGGGGAGCATCTAATAAGATGTAAATGAGAAATAACCTTTATACCTCAGACATTTAAATGTGTTTTATTACATACAGTGTTTAATGGTATTATTTTCACAGTACTATTGATAATATAAACAAGGTTTAAAAGTACTTCAAAATTTATTTAATTTTGCTTCATTATTTTATTAAAACCTGCATATTTACAGTTGAGACATGCTTTGCCACATTGTGCATACCATATAATGGAACTGATTTTTCCTTACATAATCTTTATGCATGTAATATTTTTTTATTCTTGAATTCTAAGTTCACCTTCAGAGACTAGGATTATAGTTTTATAGTTATTTATTAATTTGGAGGGGAATGTATTTTGATTATGTCCTTATCATACCACAAACAACTATATCTCTAGAAAAATCCTCAGGAAGTTTGTATTTCTGTGTATTTTGCTTTTAGTATGGTTTAAAAATATAATTTTAAGGAACTTTAGGTTTACTACTTTTCATTTATTATCCAGGAAGAAGCTGGCATATTGATGGTGTATGATACATGTTTGACCCTCAGTAGTTCTGGTAGTGGTAGTGGTAGTTCTATTAAGTCAGTCTTAGTAAGTCTTCCAGCAGGTCTTGGTTTCTCCTGCAAAAGAGTGTGTGAATGCCATGAAGTGTGCCCAGCACAACTCAAGGACCATAGTACAGAGTCACTCATTTGAATTTAATTATATCCAGTGTTCTGTTCGGATCTGTTTTTATTAGATTCTTCAGACGAACCTCTGGAGACAGAATAATATTTTATTGTTACAGAATGGGATAAGGACAAGTGATAGCATCTGTAATGCGAGGTACTTATTCCATATAAAACATTTTCTTGTGAGGTCACTGTATTTACATAGAATTGCAATGAGTGTCTTACAAGCTCTTGTACTTCCTCTGCATAGTTAGCCAACAGTTTCAAGATTGGAGTAAGTGTTATTAACAGCTACTCAGAAGAAACAGGGTAAAGAGGCATAATAGTCAGTATATTAATCTCACTATTAGAGAGAATTCTGGTCTGCTAGCTGTACTCACACTGACCATTTCCTGCATGAAGGACATCCTCATAACCCAACAAATTCCATGTGGGGGGAGGACAGGTCTGCCTGCACAGCTTTGATCGCAGATTTTGGGTCGCAGAGGTTTTGCTAAATTCTTTGACCTCAGAACCTGTGCATAAAAAATGGGTTGTTGCATAAATTCCTTTATATTGCCTTCTTCATAATAAAAACTTTGCTACAGTTGGGCTGGTAGTCTTATTATGTCAGGCTTTTTTTATAGGCCACAGCTCTAACATAATAAGGAAATATTTAAAGTCTCTCATGACCAAAATGCTAATGTGATCATTCCTTGCTTTTGCATTGTTTTATTAATTTCACCTCAGACTGAGTTCGGTACAGCTAATTTCTCCTAGCAGTCTCTAGATACTGTGTCCACTGATATTGTTGCACATAGGTTAGGTAAGAGTAATAGTTTCCTGTGAGTAAAATAATTATAACATGACAACATTTAACATCTTTGCATTCAGTTAATGGAATAAATGGCATAATTTTCTACCATGAGTACAAATGGGTAACTCTGTTCCAGCACACATTCAGGCATTGTTTAATGATGAGAAGCTTGCTTAGAGAATGAAGGCTCAAAGTGAACAGTAAAAATGAAAGCTGAGAAAGTCATTGAGGCAAAGAGAATTTTAAACCTTTTTTTTTTAGGCATCCATTCACTCTGCCCTGAGTTCTATGGCTGTTTCTTTTGCTTCAAACTCATGATCTTTTCGACTCATGTAATGTGTAGCACTGTGCCTTACAGACTCATTTTACTAGTAATTTTAGACTTCGTATATGACTTGAATACCTTTTTACTGAGTTCAAACTGTATGTGTGTGAATACATGCATATATACACACCTAGATTTTTAAAGAAGGACAGATGTCATAAAACTTACCTGTTGTTCAAAGACAAAATGTGAAGCTTTTGAACAGCATCTCTTCACACGATTCCACTGTGAAAATTCACTTGAATCTGATTTTCTTTTTGCAAATCAAAAAGAAAGATTAATTCTGGATGGGGAGAAAACAGTAACATTAGCAGAGTCTGCAAGATATGGATATAATGTGGCCTAAAAACAGTAATACATTTCTCGTGTCTGCAGAGTAGAAACCCTTTCAAACTTTACTTTTGGGGTTTTTTTGTCTTTCCTGGTTTGTTTCTCTTTTAGAGATCTAACACTAATAAAACAGTATCCTGAATTAAGAGGCAAAGACTTGTGGAGCCCATTTTTTGTCCTATTGTGAATGGTTTAATTCTGTTTTCATATAGTGCATTAAAACAACTTTTCTTTTTTCTCTGCTTCAGTTATGTACATTTAGTGTAGAAAATGTGTTTGCAATTTAAAAATGCATAATGGCAGCTACGTGGTGAGTTTGAAACTGAAAATTAGGTGTTTATTTTATCTGTCTGTGCCTCAGTTTGTGATATTCCTTCTGATTTTCACACCAAGAGTGGCAGAAACTTTGTCGACAGTCAGTGGCAGGCAGATTAGAAGTGCTTTGTCTGTCTAGAAATATGCATAGCTCATTGGGTGCGAACATGGCTCACAGAGTAAAATCAAAACCACTCCTTTCTTCCTTGAACCTTAGAGAAAAAAATCTAAACAAAAATCTGAAGGAGTAAAATTTAATCAGAGAAAAGCTTACAAATTAGCTTTTACGATCTTTAGATTACTTACATGACTTGAGATATATACTCGGTTATTAAGCATTCTGTAAAGATTTGTTTCCTACTAAACATTAGATGCCACAATTATATTAATTTAACTAGTAATAATGATGGAATTGGAGAAAAGGCAAATTATACATTTTTTATGTATATGGATATGTTTATGGATTCTAGGTGTGACTTCTAACCAGTCTACAAATGTTACCATTCGTAATTAGGAAATGTATTTTTTTTAATTTTGTTTTACAGATGAATTGTTTTTGCCTGAAAAAAAAATTAGAGAATTGTAGTATGCGACCTTTCTTTTAATATTTATCTTCCAGCATTATAAAATCTGATTCAAGGTTCTGAAACGATCTTTGCATTTTATGTAGTATAATTTTTAAAACTTGAATTTAAAAAAAAATGTATTTAAAATAGTCCTTCTGAAGTTTTTTTAATGGGGTCAGTAGTTGGGAAATCATTCTTGAATTCTATTACTGAGAAGTAAAATTGTCCATCTTATCAATAAAAATGGCAATGTGGTACCTGCATGCCTAGCAGCAAGCTGTAGGTCTCCCAGATATGTTTGTTACAAAGTCTGAAAATAAAAATATTGCATTCAAAATAACCTTAGAGAACTTTATTTTCTGTTGAAAAAGTAAAATCAGAATATTAGACATCATTTACCAAGGAAAAATAAGCACAAGACAAATTCACAAAAGACCAAAAATAGGAAAATATATAATGCAAAAGTTTTTAATTTTCCATAATAATTTTTAGTTTACATAAGCTGCATTTTCCACACATAACAGTTTAAGGATAAATAAAAGGAAAAATAAGTGTATTTGTTCATGAGTTACATCTTTACTCATTCACTATGAACCAGGAAGTAGAATTATGCTTTAAAATCAAAAATCTCTTTGGGAGTTTGACCTTGCTAGCATAGAATTATCATGATGATGAAACTAACACACTTCTTTCCAGAAACATTTTTATTCACTGCGCCCCCTCNTCTCCACTGTTTATAACAGGGTTCCTGTTCCAGATTCCAGGACACTAGAACAGCTGGAAGTGTTTAGTGGCTGTCTGTACCAGTACTCCCACCTTGCTAGCATAGAATTATCATGATGATGAAACTAACACACTTCTTTCCAGAAACATTTTTATTCACTGCGCCCCCTCCCAATATTATTTGTTACAGTTATAGCAGAGAAGTATCTTGCTTTCATTTATATTTCATTTTTCCTAGCCTCCTCTTTATCTAGCACCCCATGCCCCCTTTGCAGTAATGGAACATAAGAAACTGCTCTCCACTGTTTATAACAGGGTTCCTGTTCCAGATTCCAGGACACTAGAACAGCTGGAAGTGTTTAGTGGCTGTCTGTACCAGTACTCCCACCTTTGTAGCATTAAAATTAATTTCCCTCATCTTGGTGTATAAAGAACCCAAGTGTGCCCCTTACCTCATTACCTGAAATTTTTCAGTGACACCAACAGCAGGAGATGTGGTGGAGCAGCTTTTTGGATATCAAAAGTTGAAGCCCTGGGAGTATTCACTTGAATAGGCAGTGCCGTTCTTGTAGCCTTTAATAGGTTTTTCCTTTACATCTGCTGGTGGCTGGAGCTATGAGGATGGATATGATCCAGGTTTTTGCATCACTTGGATAGCTCACAATTTTTTTACTTAAGGGAGAGAGCAACTAGGCACATATCTGAAGATTGTACTTAGTGCATAGTACTAATCAGCAATCTGCTCACTGTCACAGAGGAGGGTGAATAACTGAACATGTTTATTTATGTATATATACTGCGGTGTTGTGACACAAGGTAAAAATGAAAGGGGTTTGTTAACTATCTCAGCTGCTGTTCCAGTAATGTGTTTATTTTGTGCATGTATTGGGAGACACACTGTGCTCCATAAAATCAGGATTCCTGAGCATTATGTTTCTATAGAAACATTATGTTTAATATGGATATAGGTTGTCGGGGAGGGGGCAGTTTGGATCCCAGTTGGATGCAGGTATGCAGTGACATTAAGGTACTCTGCTGGGAAATTTTTGGATATTCAGGTAAATAGTCACCCAATCTTCTTGGAATGAAATTTGAAGGTAGGTGTTTTTATTGCATTTGTTTTCTTTTGTCGGCACTAAGCTCAGAGGTGTTATGTCTGGTAGTTTCATGACATCACATTCATTTCCTTAAAAAAACCCATATCATGGTTATTTCAATAGTAAATATACCATTGTCTGACCTTGTGTTTTGGTTTGGAGGACCAAAAGGACCAAAAAAGGCATGAGCTCCTCCCGAGATGGAGAATGTAGCCCTCTCCTTCCTGATTATTATAATTTTGGAATCAGGGACTCTAAGGCAGAGATATAAGGGGTAGGAAGCTTTTTTAGCATAATAATGGGGAAAATTCCACAGAGAGAAAAAAATAAGGGAACAAACCCCAACCCCCAACACCTTGTCAGTGGGGTAGATTTACAGTAGAATTAGAGTTATACAGACCTGAACGTGAAACTTAAAGATTCTGCAGTCAAACCTTAGTGTTTTTGACATGAATGGCTGTTTCAGCATTGATTTCAGTGGTTTTGGGGTCCATGTCTTTCAAATTCCATAGAGGAAACTGTGAACTGTTCATTACGTCCTTATAGAGCTTCAAGGATAAAATCCTAATACTTAAATGCTTTCCATGGATTTATAGTTGTAAAAATATATTGTTTGTATCTAAGGATATATTAATATTTTTTTTCTAAGATACATCTTTAAAGTGTTCAAAGATATTACCCTTGCATGTAGTCATAAAAATAAAAACTTTTCTTGCTAACAGGTACATAAAATATGGTGAAGCCATATTTTTGAAATGTTAGGCTATTCTGAACTATTCTGTTGGAGATCCTAAATTTGTTAAGACTAAGTTGAATAGTATCAACAGATACAGCTAGCTGTAAAGCGGGCTCATATCTTATAGGAATGCTCACTCTGTAACTATGAGAGCAGCCTTTGCTAAAGCAAAAATAAAAATAAAAATAGGTTTAGGAAATTTATACGGTACTTTAGTTAATTATATAACGATGATAATAAAAATTGAGTATATTCATATTTAGACTTATTTAGTTCAATGACTGAAATTTAAATATATCTCTTGAATGCACTTGACATAAAATAAGCTCAACATTTATGGGCAAAAGGGTAAGAGGAATAGAAATAATTGGATTATTTGATTGGAATGTAGTCCTTGAAACTGTCTGCATCTTCTGGTTTTTTTAAAAATTTTTATTTTCATTATAGGTAAGTGCTTTTATTAAAGCCATATAATCTACCCACCTGAATAAAAAAATAGATGTTTGAAGAATGGAGTTCAATTTTCAGTACATAATTTTATCTATTACTTGCTTCACTTGGTATTTTACAACCATCGAAAATGTGCAAGAGCTACACAAACCACAATTAATAGTGCTGGAAGGACTTCTAATGATAATTTGAAAAAACATGGAAGCTTCTATTTCACTTTTTGCATGCTCAATGTCTTGGTTATCAGTACGGGGAGGAAATAATTACAGAGATGAGTAAATTGAAAAATAAGTGGCAGGCTGTGTCCTGTAAGCACATTATGTAACTGACTTAAGTGTTTACAGAATCAGATTTTATGACAGAGCATCCATTATCCTGCAGTTCAGCATTATTTTATATTTTTTGATCAAAACCATGGTCAGTATTTGGAAAATCGAGACATCGTAATATATTTTTATTCATAAAGTGCGGTGAAATGTATACGGGCTTTACCTTTCATTTTTCCTTTTTACCTTGTTTGTGTATTTTAAATAAGGTCTACTGAATTGGGTAGTAATATTAAAAATCAGTCGTTTACCTCAGAACCATTATTACAGAAACCTCCCCTTGTCTCAAAAGTACACAGGCCTCATCCCAAGCTCCCTTAGCCCTACCTGTCTTTGTCTGTCATTTGTCTTAGAAGTCAGTCCAAAATTATGGCTAAGATGGAACCAATCTTTCAGAATTAAAAAAAGAGAAATAAAAAGAAACTAAGGACTAACACGAATATCAATATGGCAATGTGACTCAGAAAATCTGTGGAGTTACTTTTATTGTTAGTGTCTTTTTTTTTCCCCTTTTTTTTCAAATTCCCCAACTTCTCTTCTAATCCACCTGTCATGTGGCTGGCACTGTAAACATATCTAGATGTCAGATTACCATTGAAGTACTTTAATGCTGTTAAAAATGTGCATCAGTTTCTCTGTGACAGAAATAATGGCTTCCTACAGCTCTCAAGCATGAGCAGAAACTTCTGGATAATACTATGCAGATACATAGCTATATTTTAAATAATACTGAGCATTTACAATTATTTCTTTTAGTTACACAGGATGCTGCAAGGTGTCTCCTAATAGACCACTTAAAAATAACACAATTCCATTGTAAATATGTTATTACTAATGGACTACACTGTATTCAGTTTTAGTTATGCAGTATTATTAGCCAGAGCCGTAAAATAAAAGAAATTTTCCCAGGTTTTCTGTCAAGTACCTTTCCTATGTTCTGTTCAAATTAGACTTGTGCACATTGATATATATTTATTGAGAACATTTCTTTCTTCTTTTTCTCCTGGTACCTTTCCAGAGCTCTAGCATGCAGTGAAGGTTTTATAGTCAGCATGTAGTCTAGCAGATGTCATTCCATTTGCCTAAGCCCTGCTGACATTTGGAGTTGTGGATTAATTGAGCTACAGAATGAAATGTAATTAAAATTAAATACAGATTTGGCCATTGTATCTGTTCATTTTTTACACTCTGATGCGTACATTTGCAGTCAGTGCCATAGTTTATTTGTTTAATCAGAATGCTATGTGGGAGAAGCTGCACTTTGTTTTAAACTGAAATTGAGGCAGATGCCAAGTAGAGCATAATTTGTGTAATTTCATGTGATACCTGCCATGTAGATGATGTCTCAGAACAACCTGAAGAATACAGACTCTTCTATCTGTGAAGTTATTGAAAAAGATAAGACCATGTAAGAGGTGGAGTTTCATTTGTACTTTTGAAGTAAAGATTTTGTTAAAGGTGATGTTTTAAGTTGATTTATGAAAAGATATGTTCGAAAGTAAAAAATTATGAAAAAAATTAATTGTCCTTCTGTAAAGTGCCATTGTCCAAATCTGTTTAGCTTTGAGATAGGTCTGGAATGGAGATGTGGAGATGTCAATAGAAGGCATTAAAAATGCCAGTACTTCATTCTAATATTATTTTACTAATAATTGAGTAGGTATATATGTGGAAAGCAATAATATCAAGCAAATACTAGGTAAAGTAGAAGTAACGCTGGAGGGAATATTTATGGATTTTTTTCTTTAAGCATTTAATTTAGATCTGTCTTCTCCTCCATATAGGTAGCACTAATTTTAAGTATTCTGACTCAATCTAAATTAGATGACTCAAGTAGACACAGTAGATGATACTAATAACTCTCCATGTATTAAAATAAAGAAGACATTTGTACATGTGATCTTTAATATTGTAAAATAAACTTAAGCGACACATTACTACTGTGAAATCTGAGGACCTAGAGTATCTCATTTATAGTTTACCGAATGAACAGACTTTTTGAAAACTGAGTCTGTTTATTCAACTTTGTCTTTGATTACTACAGTGAGGAATGTTCTGGTGTAGCAAGCATTCAAAGGCCAGTTGACGTATCAAAATATCCCTCGATATTCACTCTGACACTGAGATAGCTCAGTTGGTCAGCACATGGTCCAAATAATGCCATGGGAGTGAGTTTGATCCCTCAACAGGCCGTTCACTTAGAGTTGGATTTAATGATCTTTGTGGATCTGTTCCAACTCAGAATGTTCTCTGATTTAATTTGCTACAACTTCTGGCTCACAGCTTCGTATTAACAGAGGAGGCATCTCTTTACTAGGTAATGAAGGATTTCTCTTCCATTAGCTTGTCCATTCTTCACTTGAGTCCACATAAGCTCTTAGCATCTTCAACAATGGATAAGTTTACTGCACTTTGCATGAAGCAATTGTTTTGGTTTTGATGCAATGCTGTTCTCTGTGCTTGAGGCCCACCAACTTATAAGTTTGAAGAGATGGTTGTAAAGTGGATTTCATCTCTCTAATTCCACACTACTCTAGATTTTGTGGACTTCTTTTGTATCCTGCTCTGACATCTCTTTTCCAGCCTTAGCTAATCCCATATATTTTTGTACTTAGTTTAGTCCTATTATAGCTTTTTTTTTCATAAGTTAAAGGGAAATGAGAAATATAAACAGCGTTCAACACATGAGCAACCCATGAGTTTATATCCATTGTTTAGTGTATTACTCCTTTCCTGCTTAATACAAATGCTTATACCCAAGGCTGATTTTTTTAAATTTTGTTTTGGATTTTGAATGTATGTTAAATGTCCTCATTGAACATACATTTTCCCAGACCTATTTAAGGCCTCCAGATTTCATGCATGACTGGTAATAATGTACTCAGAGACCATCATTTTACCCGTACAGTAAGGATTGAGATTCCTGTGCATATAAATTCATGTCTATTGAATTTCACTTACCACCCTAACGTCCAGGATTTCAGTTGTAAGGGCCTTCTTGACGTTTGCAGCATCAGTTCTTGACTTTGTCACTTGTTAGATCATCAGCAAACTTTCTCATTTCACATTTGACTCACCCTCTCCTCAGCAGCCATGAATAAGTTGAACACTTGGGTGTTTGTGGAATTCCTGTGGTATGCATCATGTAAACTGACTCCTATTCTTCAGCCAGATTTATCTGTGTTGTGACTCTGTCCATTTTCCACCATGGTTGGTTTCTTTACAAGGCTTTGGTGAAAGACTATGTCAGAAATTGGAGCAAACTATGTTTAGCAGATCTCCTTTACAAACCTAATCATTGATAAATTTTTCACAAACTATTTCATTTACTAGGGATGGGCTGACTCTTACCTGGTGTGAGCAATTTATCCGTTTGTACACATGTTCCGTTCTTTATTATAGTATCCACTAACTGATACAGTCTTGAGACCAACCTGTTTGCAGGTAGTTCCTGGAACGCATTTCAAAGATGAGTGGCGCATTTACTGCTCTGCAGTCCTTAATTAAGTAGACTTTAAGTGGTAAATTGTGCACTACAATTAGTGGTTCGGCTAATCAGTTCATCTTTCAAACAGAATTGTTTGGTACTGAAATTTTGCTATGCATCTTTTTTACTCCTCTATTTCTCACATAATTCTTTTGACTGACATTTATTTTGAGATAGATTTTCTGCTGAGGCATTTATTAAGAGGACTGCAAGTGTAGGAGTTTCCTCAAGTTTTCCACATAGTATTCAGAGGCAAAAAAATCCACCACCACCACGAACAACTAAACCCAACAAAAAACCCATGACACTGGCACACAAATATTCTTCTAACCATGCAAACATTCAGCAGTAAACCTCCTCCTGATATGTTTGAAAACCTATTATTCTATTATATTCTCTTTTAATGACATCATCAAACACTTTTCTGGACTGCCTCCCTAGGTTTTTGTAACTAACTTACCACAGTTTAGGATACTATTTTCAACTTCTAGAATGATCCCTTTTTTCTTTTAGGAACTTCCTTTCCTCTTGTTTAATTATTTTCAGTTCTCTGAAACAACCATTTGCTTTGTGCCTCCCACAAGATGCCCCTTGCTTTTGCATTGGCTCTAGGGATTTAATGCAACTTCTCTCAGGTGTACAAAGCTTTCTGTCTTCACGTGTAGCAGAGTTGGGTGCAGTTTTTTGAGGGAAGGCACAGTTGTGTGGATTTGCCCAAAAAGGTTTAAATCCAGTGTATTGTAGTGTGGTTACAGACTGCTGTCAAAACTGCTGTTTTGACATTTCAAATCCATTCTGTTGTTCTGCTCAAAACGAAAACAAAGGTTATTTCTTCTTCTGTGGGCCACTAAACAGACTGTTCCATCAGTCAGTTGTTGATCAAGTCTACAAATCCAGTCATGTCATCCGATCACAAAATTACATTTTTCTAATCCACATATAAGATAGTAAACCATGTCTCCCAGTATCACAGCGTCCTTGCTGTTTGCTCTCTCTTGGCATATCACACAGCATGTCACACTTCTGGTCAGACAGTCAACAACATCATTGCAATATGAAGTTGTTCCCATTTTGATCATGAACACAGCTGCACTCAAGAACTAATGTGTTTGCTCCCAGCTAAACCAAATTCTTAACAACCCTCCAAAACTCCCTATCTACAGTATCCATAAAAGTAGATTTATTGTGAATATTTATGCCATATAACATTCTCACTTGTAATCTCCTGAAGTTTGATTTCTTTTGCTGTTCTATATCTATCTTACTGCTCATTTAACAGTTAGGAACATGACACTTTACAGACACAAATAGACTTACAGTGTCATTCCTAAAATGCCATACAAATAATTGAGTTTTAAAATGCTTTTGAAAACACATTAAAAGGGCTTAAATGAGACTTTCTTATGCATGTGGAAAAAGGGGATTAGGCAAGGGGGCTAATGCACTACTGATGCCATTATTGTGTGCAGATGCATCTTCATAGCACGTGAATAGGGATGAAAGAAAAGCAGCTGGATGGAAGGAGGTACAAGCTTTTGAACTCAAAGCTGAGATAGGGTGAAGAAGTAAAGGCTCTTTACACTGAGGTTAGGAGAACCAACAATACACTAATTTGGAGGGGGCCATTGGTGTGAAAAAGGTTCATCACTGTTTGCAAAAAAGGGGTCAGCGGGCCGTATCGCTTCGTAAGAGTCGTCTTACATTGAGTTATACTAAAATTGGTGCTTTTTTTGATTGTGGACATGGAAAACGAAGATTTTTTTGTGATTTTATAAATTACCCGTGTCAGAAACTGGTTGCAGTTTGGATGAAAACAGGTGAAATAACAAGTATCATTTGGAGGATGCTGAGCTAATAAGAGTGGGAAGTCCCTTGAAAATGAAGAGAGACTTTTTTACAGGGCATAGAAAAATTTTTAACCTAAATTCAAAGACGATGATATTCAGGATGGTGTAGTAAAGGGACAAATGGAGAGAAAACACAGAAGAAAATAGACAAAGGTTGGTGTATTTTGGAGGCAGTGGTCAGAATTCAGTGCTGTGACTGAGAGGAATAACAGAGGAATCATACTGAAATTAATGAAGTTCTAAATTAGAGGCACAGCTGTGAAAGAAGGAAGTGAAAGATATGAATAGACAAGAGGTTACAGGTACAGATATAGACACCAGAAAAGAGTACTCAGAAATAGAAGGCAGTCATGGCAGCAGAGGTGGGAAAGATACTATAGAAGAATAAGCAGATTACAATACTGAAGATGAGAGTAGGAGGAATACAGTGGCTGTATTGGGAGTGTAGCTATGTACAAATTATATAGCTTAAGAGATGCAAGAACAAGTAATGGGAATACTCTAGAAATTTTTTAACTGTCAAAAGGATTTGGCTCCTGAGCCACATGGCAAAGAGCCTGCAATCAGCAAGAGCCACTATGATGTGGGGTTTTATGTCATTGAAGGGAAACATTAAAGGACACTCTGATTTTATGGGAAGCATCTCTCTGTGTATAGAGAGAGTGGTTCATCCAAACCCACAGCACAATAGCCCTATGTAGTGTATATCTGATTTTAAATTACAGCTGGTTTATTAATGCAATATCTATTGTTTTTAAATTTTACTGATCTGTTATTGTCTTATTGTCTTATAATCTTGAGCTTCATGGTGACTACCCACTAATTTTAAAGTTTTAAACTGCCAGTTGGAGTCATTTTGTACCATTTCATTCATCTATTCAGGATAGTCAGATAATCTTCATTTACAACTATTAGTGTATCACAGGCTTGAAGAATTTGGGATTACTAATTTTGCAATCTACACATTTTTTAACTATCCGAAATTGAGTCCTCTGCTAATATTGAAATGTAGGTGGTAATTCTTCCTGAATCCATTTTTTCAGTCTTGTTTATTTAGGGACAAAACTAATCTCTCATCTTTCTTCATTGCATGCTTGCAAATATGAAGATTGTTTAAGCAAGCTCTTGTTCATCTGAAAGTCAAACTAAGTTTAGTGCCGGTTATTGATGCTGTCAACTTTCATGTGTGTGTGTATACCTCTATATGGATATTACTCAGTGTGAAAGTCTCATTGTCGTGTCTTAGACCTTGGTTCATGGTTCTTCTGGAAGTATACAGATGGCTTTCACATTCAGAAGTGGAAATTATGATAATGAGAGACAAAAAATGTCTTATGATCAGTCCCATTAAAAATTAATAATCTGCATGTAAGATACTCCTTTATGTTGTGTAGATAATAATAATTTATATAATAACTAATAACTCTGACTTTTGCTGGAGAAATTGCTTGGTGGGGTTCTCTACTTCATATTATTTAGATTTGCCCCTAGATTATTTATTATGGAGAAGAAAATTGTGCTGTCATTCAACCAGCATTGGAGGTTTCAAATGAAGCCAACAAATGCTTGTAAAGTATTACATCAGATTTAACCTAAACTTTTTCCTTTCTCAGGTTGTGGATGGCCATGTGCATGATCTAGAACATATAGTCAGGGCATCAATTCCTGTCCTGGAGTAGCTATTGTATAAATTTAAATAATTTTATTTCCTTGTTTTGAAAATCATATAGAGTCAAAAGACAGAAAATTCAATTTTAGAACAATGTCCTAAGAGCATATGATTGCTCCAGTAGACCTGGATATACTTCTGTTTTAATAGATTTTTGTCAGGTGTATGCTATGGGAACATTCTTCTGCTGTATTATTCCAGATTGTGCTCTTCGGCTTTGAAAGAGTCATGCTATTGGAATTGTTTCTCTCTGTCTTGGAAACTGCTACTATAATATATTTTATTTTCCTTCTTTTTCTTGTTCTTTAGCATAATATCTTGTAATTCATAAACTATACTGAGAAACTGACAGGATTTTGTTTTTTTCTAGTCAGTACTTTAGTTTGGTGACCTCTGATCATCAGGCATAGTATTTCAGAGAAAGGAAAGAAAATCTGTGAGAAATGCCATTCTTGATGGCATTTGAAAATTAGATGCTTCATGGAGTCAGTATGGCACACAGCATGGGTGTAATCCTTGACTGCAGGCTGGCTTTAAAACACCACACTCCAGCCGTGGTCAGCTCTGCGTTATGCGTGCTTTGGGGCTGGACTTCTTAATGATGTTAAGAGTGTTGCAAGGTGCAGGCATTCTTAAATTCTATTTAGTAGTCAAAAGCCATGGCTTTGTAATAAATACATATCGTCACCTGTGCTGTAAATTATAAACTGGTGACTGTGTATGGACCAGGTGAAGAAAATAATAGGACTAGAGCAATATTCCTGCAGGAATCCTTGAAAATACGAACATGTTTTTTTTATGGATTTATGTCCATAAGTACATAAGACAGTACTAACAGTCTTTTTGAGCAAGCTGTGTATGTATGTTATCTCACTATCCTGAGGTTTCAGTGTGTATCATTCTGGCCATTTGTGAGGTTTTAGGAAATTTTCAGTTGTTTGGGGTTTTCTTTTCAGGAATGCTAAGCATTTGTTTATAGGAAGTGTTTGTTTTCACTAAGAAACTGATCAATTAACATTGACATGCTTGCATAAAAAAGAAAAGACAATGGAGATATAACTTGGAATTTCTGATACCCCCCCAAAAATGTTGGCTGAGTAATTTGTTTTACACTAAGTTGTGCTCTGAAATATCATAAGGACAATTTTAAAAATTCACAGTTTGAAACATGAATTTATCTAAGGATATTGTTAATTTAAGGGTTTTTTTCCTCCTTTTGCTTGTGTAATTGCTTTTAAATCTGTCAGTGTGTATGAGTCACATTTTGCTGATCGTTGAATGTTTTACTTTTAAGAAGAATGAAAGTTGTTCTTCACTTTGGTAAGAACAAACTATCAGAGATTTGAGAAGTAATTATGGAAGCAAGTAATGACTACCTCTTCAGGTAGTTCCATCTGTCCCCTTTTTCCTTAAAATGATATCTTCTTCAGAAGGAAGTAGAAAAAGAGTAGGCTTGTCTGTCTTCAGCTCCTCTTCCAGAAAATGGGTTTGAGTAATTTAACTTTTTGTTTGTAATGTTATAGATGTGCTATTCTGCAGACCTTACATGCTCATCTGGTTCAATTAGTGTGCAGCATTTCCAAGAAAATTATGTGGGAAGGATGGGGTAATGCATGTTCATTCACATGAAGCAGTTGACACTGAACCATTTTTAGATTTTTGTCTCACAGTGAGACTGACTGGTTTCCTCCTGTGCAGCTGTGCTACAGACCACAGGATAGCAGAAATAATTCAGGGGATATTATACATGAGGTATTTTGGGTACCAGGAACTTACAGTCTGGACCTCACAGCCGAATTTGCCCTGCTGAAGCAGAGTAGATTAGCTCATACACATGAGCTCATACTTAAAGTGCTTCTGGTATCCAAGTTAGCTCATTTAAAAGTAGCTTTGGAAATTCTCTATTCTTTGCAAGCTGCAGTGTGAATGTGCATTTATTGTCTGGTGATGGCTGGAGCATGCATGGACCTAAAATCGTTAAAGATCAGGAGATCCTATGCCTGTCAGTAATTTTAGACACAATTTAAATGGTCAAGGTAAAATACAAGTAGGTATAAACTTAATCTCCTTCTCAAAGATAAGAGAGATGAATTTATTGAACATAATATATTTTTATTTTTATTTTTAAATGTTTATTTACTGATCATAAAATAAATGTCAAATTAATATTATTAAAAACAAGCATTTACAATGACTAATGGCTTTCATATGCTGGTGCTTTGTTAGGTATCTTTATCACATTACTTTGTGCTGAAATTAGAAGTTTTACTTTCGCCTGAATTGTCTCCATCAGACATCTGTTTATTGAAACGATCAGTGATAAATCAAAAAAATGGAAACAGCTCTTCATCTACCAGTCTAATATATTGATATACATATTATATATTTTTAACTTTTATTTAAAATGTCATTCATTTTTAATAGAAAAGATGTACCAAATCTATGTGTTATTTTAATGTTAGATGTAAAATTACAATTTAGAGTATGAAACCCAGAGTTTTTCATAGTGGTAGAACAAGAAGTGTTTTCCACTGCAGTATGACAACTTTCTAAAACCCATATTGTGTTACTTTGTTACTTTCTTTGAAATATCTTTCTGAAAGCATCCAGTAGTCTGTTAAACTGCATATCAGTCTGTATATACTTAAATGAGTATGCTGGCTTTTTGTTAAAATTGTGGCATAAATAAAGGAAGAATAGTACAAGCCTCCCTCCATTTAAGAGGAGTGATCAGAGAGCACAATCGTGAATATTACATTTACTTCACCTTTCCTGTTGGATATATTGTGTCTAGAAGTGAAAATGTTTCCATGATGTAGGGTGTACCATCTTGAGTAACTTCTAACCTGAAAAGATGTTCAAAACTATTTTAGAAAGTTTTTGAACCTCTCTAACTCTCTGCAGTTTTGAAGACTTTCTGTGTTTCTGAGCTATAACAAGGATATTTTTCTAAAATGCTCTTCATTGCAGAACTTGTTTTATGTAACAAATATATAAAAACCTGATTTCTTTTCTCCTTCCTGCACTGCAATTGACGAAGTGTGATTAATAATAGATTTAAATTTGCTAAGTGCATTTACTCCTTTGTGCCATCATAAAGAGAATCTATTACTGTAAAATTGAGGCTTAGTTCCAAATTGCACCATTATGAAGTTTTCTTCCAGCAATGTTTTGTCTCTAATATACTTCCCTCATTGTAATTCTATTGCAAACCTGATGTCTAGCATCAAGTCTCACAATAATTATTTTAAATTGCTACTAGGAACAGTAGTCCTGGTGGGATATATTACTACCATTCTAACAAGATGAATTTCAATGCACTTGTAACCATATTATAGTGTATTATGAAAAGAAGAAAACCTTTGATTTGTAGTAGGCAAGCAGAACTATAATACTGCAAAATTATTTTTATCAACTTATTTTATCAACTTCCTCACTTTAGAACATGATTAAATTAAACCAGATTTATACTATCTAATTACATTAGTAATTAATTATATATTAAAATTGATGATAAACTGTCACTATATAGTGAT